>JAFEMH010004284.1:0-217584 GCA_022495995.1 Adenophora triphylla var. japonica | reverse complement strand
TCACTTGCCGAGTCTATTACCAGCTACGAGGATTTTATAACAAGAGGTTCGATCTTTAAAAGAGGCGAAAAATTTTAAACGGCTATTCGCCCCCACTCACAGCATTTGTATTTTCACCCTTGTTGCCACCTTTGGGACTGACATAAAGTCTCAAATCATTGGACGTTTTCAAGTCTCTTAAGGTATAAGAAAGACTATTAAGAGCGTTAGATCCAGATCGTAATGGTGGTGAATACTACGGACGTTATAACGTATTGAGTGAATAACGTCCGGAGTTCTTTTTACTCGCTATCTTGAAGAGTGTGGGATTGTTCCTCGGCTACGCCGTGTCGGGCAAACCTGGCATAGTATAGTAGAGACGTAATAGAATTCTTAAGGATATGGTAAGAAGTATGTTTTCTTGTGCTTCTTTACCTCGCTCGTTATAGGCGATGCATTAAAAATTGCTACTTATATTCTCGATAGAGCACCTTGAAAAGCTACAGATAAAACTCCTTATGAATTATGGACGAATAAGAAACCGTCCCTAAATAATTTTCATGTATGGGGTTGTCCGGCGAAGGTAGGCACTTATAGGCCTAATTAGGGAAAAGCCGGGCGTTAAGACCGTTGGTAGTTACTTTGTAGGGTATGCTTAGAGATCTAGGGGACATAAAGTTTTATGACCCAAAAAAAAAAAACTACGAACCTTTTTCGAGCGGTATGATACTAGGTTCTTTGAGGATATTGAATTTAGTGGGAGAAAAGGTAATGATTTTGAATTTGAAAGAGTTAGAGGAACCAGCTATATTCCTCCGACTTTAGTTCCTGTTGGAAATCAAGTAATTGCACACGAAATTCAATAAGAACATACAATTCAAAATGATATAAAGACTCAGTAAATAACGGATAACATGAAAATGTTGGACATGAAGAAATTCAGCAACCTCGAAAATGAGGATGGGCTGGTGCCCTTGAGAGGAGATCTACTAGAAAAAGAAGAAGTGCTTCATTACGAATGTTTATGATGTGTATCTTTGTGGAAAATGAGGACACCTTGGGTTTAGTGGGAGATGAACCAATCACCTTCCATGAAACCATTAATGATCCTGGTTCTCGTAAGTGGATCAATGCCATTAATGAGGAGTTAAAATCGATGAAAGATAATGACGTTTGAGATCTTGTCCCATTGCACGAAGGTGTAAAACCTATTGGTTGTAAATGGATATTTAAAACCAAAAGAGATTTACCAGGTAATGTGGAAAGATATAAGGCACGTCTTGTTGCCAAGGGATTTACTCAAGAGGAAGGCATTGATTATAAAGAAACATTTTCTCAGGTATCTTCTAAAAACTCTTTTAGGATCATTATGGCATTAGTGACACATTATGATCTTAGAGCATAAATCAAATGGATGTTAAGGCGACTTTTCTCAATGGAGACATTGAAGAAACCATCTATATGAGGAAATCGAAATAGTGAGGCGATTCGAGATCAAACTAATCAATCGGTTTGTAAATTAAAAGAAATTCATTTATGGGCTCGAACAAGCCTCTAGAAATCAATGGTACCTCAAAATTCAATCAAGTAATTCTTTCATTTGGTTTTGAAACGAATCTTGCATAGAGGATTGTGTGTACTATAAGTTCAGTGGGAGTAAATTTATATTTTTGGTCTTATATGTGGATGATACTTTTTGCTTGCTAGTAATGACATTAATCTCTTAAAAGGAAACTAAGAAATTTATTTCAAACAAATTTGAAATGAATGATCTTGAGTGATTAAAAACCCTCCTTCTATTCAAGGAGTCCAAATTTACATTAATTAAGCTCACGTGGAATTTTGGGATTATCACAAAAAGAGCTATATTGAGAAAGTCTTACAAAGGTTTAGCATGCAAAATTGTAAACCACATGTACCACTTGATTCTAAAGGAGATAAATTCGAGTTTAAAGAGCAATGTGCTAAAATAATTTTGAATCAAAGTATATGGGGAAAATATCCCTTATGCCTTGACGGTGGAAGCTTAATGTATGCGGAAATGTCTGTACTCGTCAGACCTTGCATTTACTATTGGGATGCTTGGTGATACCAAAGAAATTCGGAAAGATAAACATTAAGTCGCATCGAAAAGAATGATGAAGTACCTATAAAACATTAAACTTCATTGTGCTTATGTATACAAAATGGGTCATTTCGAGATCATTAGGTATTCCAGATGTTTTTCTTGAGATGCAAAGATGTCGAAAGACATTGTATGATTATGTCTCTTTGTTGAATAGAAATAAGTACAAAATGAACAGAAATAGAAATAGAACTTATTGGTTACAAACTCTATTCTTGCGGATCCATTTACTAAGACGTTATCTCCTTTAGTGTTTCACGAGCATGTTGCTCATGCACGGGTGCAACAAACTTTGATAACATAATGAAGTTTTGAAAGTTTTATTTCATCAATTACTTGTTCAGTGCTTATCTCATACATTGATCTCATTTGGTTAAGGAGGACTAGTTGGTAGAACATGTATGTAAATACACATTCAATTAGTAATCCATGCTACACACATCTATACTTTTGATTTATGTGCGTTTAGTCGGATATATATCTAATTGTTGTGGGATGAGATTGCGAATTAATTACAATGACTTCCCCACATTAGTCCTTATACTTATATGACTAAATGGACGGGATTGGTTTCGAATGACAACAAAGTGCACATAAGCTTTTGTGCCATTTGTGTTATAGAAATATGATTGAAGGATTTTATTAAGTATGAATATATGTTATTATAATCCAACGGGGAGATTGTTAGAGAATATGGATTATAAGACATGTATTATTAGTGAAAGTACTTAATAAATTAGTAATCAATATTATAATGTTTGGTATAAAGTATAGGGTATAACATAATGTGTAGAATTCCATATAATAAAGACTACCATTAAATGATGGGCATAATGGTAATTCCTTATTCATCAATAGGTGTAGTCCCTAATGTAAGGTGCCCTCATAGAATTCCTTTATAAAGGCCTTTCCATCGGCCGACTATAGAATCCAATTAATTTTTGATTGATTTTTCACATTCTCATTTAGTAAAAACTCTTCCTAAAGTATACTCGAAGACAAGAGAATTAAGGAGCACTTATTACTTAGAAGTCTACACCATCTTCATCCATTTCTCACGGTCTTTGTTTGAAGAACAACATAATGGAATCATCGGTACATGCCTTTCGCTCCTTTTTTCTTCTCTCTTCTTAATCTAGATATACCAGAGACGGCCTTGTTTTTGGTTTATGGATCATTATCTTTGTTCCAATTCACCTGACATTCATTTTGGGATAAAAAAATTCTGTAAATTTGGACATTTCATTTTAGTGACAAAGGGTATATTTAATGAAAATAACTAAAAATTTTATAGAGAGAAAAATAACTCTAAAAAAATAATTGAGTCAAATTTCGAATTGGGTGACCGGACAAAAATAAAATATGAGTATCTTTTCAAGATGGAGGAGTATTATTAATCTTTATTGGGACTTAATTATCTTCCTTTCCAATTTCCAGTTCTCCAACAACATAATTTTTTTTGTATTTTTAATCTGTTGAGATTACAAACATTTGTATTATTGATTTTGTTTCCATTTTATTTGTAATTTTCATGAATTTCCAACAAAATCAAACTAGAGACGGAGCTACGGGGCCATTTTCGTTGATTCATTTCCACACTCGACTACAAGGAAATCGAAGATTGTCTCGGTCGTCGGTCTTCTCATGCAATTAAACTGGTTTACTTTGACACATCGCTATTGAGTTATCTATATATTGCGAGTTCATAGTGGTTGTTCATCAGGTTATTTGCAGTTATGTTTTTCAATTGCTCATCATTTAGAATATCATCGTCTTCCTTTTTACTTCTCGTTGTAGCCGATATGTTTTAACTCCTTCAAGAGCCTTGTGCCTTTCTTACTCGAAATCCGAGAGTCTTTTTGTATTATTTTCATTGTGTTTTAGAGCCTTTTATGTTGATGTTTATATTTATTTTCATTGTAATGCTTGGTTATGCATTTATTTACGATCCAAATGTGTTACCTTGTCACATATCTTTAGCTGTCAATTTTTTTCATGTGTGAATTTTCACAAGAAATGCCCAGTGTTAGTGTTAGGTTGTATCCAAGTTATGCTTGAATAAGCATTTGGAAAGGCATGCATCACCAGAGTCATTGTTGTGTGTTTTTAATGGAGATTTGATTCAAAGTACATGGAGAGGCTTTAACTTTACGAGATGAAGTTGAGCTTTTTCATTACAACAGTCAATTTGTCAATGAATACATGTTTTGAAGTAGAAATCCTCAATTTGTATGAACCTTCGACTGTATGAGAGAGTAGTGTCATCTTCTTAAAATTTTATTGATGTGAAAATTTGTGTTATTTGATACAAAAAGAGTTTTTACTTATTAATTGATTTCAATTTTGTTATATGAAAAGAGAATTATCGAATATTTAATCTTGTGTACTATACATATAAAGGTAGATGGTAGTAGCAATGAACAACCATAAGGAGGAATCTTTATGATGTCAAAAGAAAACGTCCGTATCATCCCAAATCAAATGCAGGGTTATATTTTGCATGATTGAATAGCCTTAAAGAGGAAAAACACGTAAAACTAAGCGAGGACATTACGGTGAAGGCTCTCCGGCGTGAGAGTAACTATTTGTGTTTAGAGAGAGAAATCAATTGACAAGAGTTTAGTGTCAAAAAGATGTATTAACAAAATAATGTTTAATTATGGCTTGTTAGTATATGCATAGCATTTAGCTTAGAGTCACTTGTTTGAATATGTTGAGTGTGAAAGGCATGCGATGGTGATATCGTAGAATGATTTCCCAAATTCCGGAGTGATATATGCAGATGATTTCTTTGACTGGAATTTATATATAGTTGAAACTATTTCTTGTTTACTATTTAATGGACTAATGTTGCTAATATAATAATCTGTATAGTCTTATGATTTATGTTTTATATTTCGAGTGTACCACCAATAGCATCAAAAGAAAGAGCTAGACACGTGTGGAATTTGGAAGAAATTGATTTATGCATTTTGTGCATAAATTCGTATCTTTGGCAACAATAATCAAGGAACGTGTGGAGACTTGGTCAAGGAGTTGTTGCTTCTGAATAAAAGAAGAAAGTACAAAAGGTTGATAAAAACTTCTTGCTTGGGAGTACAAGGCGTGAAAGCTTTGACTTCCCGGAGATAAATCAAGCTTGGATTGCTACAATTGTGAGGAAGTGGGAGCTAAAATTAAGGAACAACTTCAACCCACTCTCCCTACTACTTCCTCAACAGTGCATATACAGCCCCAAGGCTACATTACATTGGTGAAAGTAGCCTTCAAGTATTTGAAGACTGATAAAATAAGCTTGGAAGGTTTCATTTGAAGATATACCAAGACATGCCAATTTACACGCCAACACATTCACACCTTCGAAAGCTTAGAGAATAGAGTTCTTTGTTTGGTTTCCTTTTTAATTCTTTTTCTCCCTTACATAAATTTCGCACTTGATTACATTGATATCAAGTTGTGTGAGAAAGAGCTAGAGATAGGATTACGTTTCTTTATCTATTGTTCCATAGAGCTCAAAATTGTGTATAGGACTATAAGGGAACATTTTTAAAACTTTGTAAATTCTGCATTTATAGTGATTATAAAGTCTTGCCCCTAAGAGCACTCTCAAAGTTATATTTATATAACTTGAGAAAAGCTGAGCACAATTTTGGTGTTCATTTTATTCCGTTGCCAAACTCTTTTTCAAAATTGTTTTATGTTTTTTGAAGTGTGTGTGTGCTATCCCAGAAGTGCTATCGGTTGGTCTTGTCATTATCACCCTTGGATATCAACTTGTGATTCGCAAGTGACAATTTCAAGTGAGTATCGGAAGACGGAGGTCACTTGACGATACTAGGAGTGCTTGGTCTAGGTGTCATGAAACTTTTGATCCTGCATAAATCCAAACCAAATACGTCTTCTGTTTTAGATGGTTCGAATTACGCATATTGGAAAATTCGGTCTTCCGCTCGGCAGTATCAAATCCAATTGAGTCTTCGAGCGTGGTGATCTATAGTTAATGGGTACTCTCTTCCCACTTTGTTACACCTCTGATGGATGAGGATGGTGATATTCGGGTTAAACTGACGAAGGCGAGTGGACTAATGAAGAGATCACCCTAGCTAACTATAATGAAAAAGCTCTTAATGCTATCTTTGAGTGGGTTGACATGCATATTTTTTAAACTTATTCAAAATAATTCCACAGACTCAAGAAGCTTACAGGATATTTTTACAAAGGTTTTGTGAAGGTGATTCTAGTCTGTGCGTGAAAACAAACTTAGAGGTCTTGCGCGGCAAATTTGAAAGATAGAGAATGGGTGAAAATGATACCATTTTCCTCTTATTTTGAAAAATTGTTTGATATTGCTAATGAGAATGTCATAACTTTTAGAGTAGACACCTTTTACAAACAAACAATTGGTTTCAAAGGCTATTAAGAACTTCTCCACTGAGACATTTTTAATATAAAGGTTTCATCTATAGAAGAGGCTCACAATCTTTTTCTACTATGGACATCAATTCCTTAATGAGGCATTTTTAAAAAATTTTGAGTCAAACCTTATTTCGAGTGAGAAGTGAAGCTTCCTAAAGGAAAGAGTGTTTAACTTTAAAAGTTCAATCCTCTAGTGGTTCAACTTAATGAGGATGATGAAATTTTTGAGGAATTAGAGTGAAAGATGCCGAGTGTTGCCCCTTTACTTGCTAGGGAAATATAACTCAATTGGTGAGAAAATTTAACAAAGAAAAAATGTGCGAGGTGAAGGTTTAAAGAGCAACAAACCAAGGTACATACAATTCAATGCCAAGAGAGGAGACATTTTCCATCTACTCCGAGAAGGTGGTCCCATAAGGAGAGAGCATCATTAGATCAATCGAGATCTGATCAAGAAATACCTTGAATCAATCAATGTCATGTGCTTGCTTTCTGGATGGAGTAATTACTCAAGCGAGTGTGACAACACTCTACAGGAAGATGGGAAAGAACACATGGGTTTCACTCCGGTGGCTTGATGAGGATTAGAGGAGACCAATCAATCTCCCCAGAAGATTCGGAATCAAACGAAATGGTGGTCACAAAATTGTGACTCCGGATTATGTCGATTAACATGGATGCGAGGTAGTTCACAAGAGGGTGAACAAAGTAAGGAAGTTCAGGCAAGGGATGAACTTCATTTTGTGGTCTTAAGAACCTTCGCGAAGAATTGGTGGATGAATGGAAGAAAGATAACAAGAAGGTGATTTCTCTGTCCAAAGAGGTTGAGGAGACTGTTGATGGCTTGACTAGATTGGAAGTTCAACTCACAGAAGAAGGATGTGGAGGCTGGACGAAAGTCAAGGCCAAGCTTACTCTGGCCGAGAGCCACATTTAAGAAACTCAACTTACGAGTTCTTCCAAGTTAGATCTAATTCTTGGGGTTGAGCAAACCGCTCGAAGGCGAGGTATGGGTTTTCAAGAGTCTTTAAATGCTATTACATCTACTTTGGCTAATAAGGAAGATAAGGTAGTTTTTGTTAAAGAAAAATACAACGTTGAACTAATATCTTCGATAAGTCTTCGACAAGGTAAAAATATGTAACTCTTGTTACTCTCTTGGACATTTGAAAAATGATTGTAAAACACTTTTAAAGAAATAATCTAGTTCTGTGTGATACCGAAGTGCTACCTAGCACGTCGGATATCAACTGGCGATCGAAGAAAAATTATCAAAGTAGGAAAGTGTGAAAACCTAAATCTAACCTAATATGTGATGTTGTGTGCCTTTGCCTTAAAAACTAATTTTGAAGGTTCATGGTATTTTGATAGTTGTTGTTCACGTCACATGACGGAACAAAAATGTTTTTAAAGGAATATGAACCTATTCAAGGTGGTAGTGTGACATATGGTGGTGGTGGCAAGAGTAATATAGTAGGAAAAGGAATATTAAATGTACTGAATTTCCCGCTTTGAAAAATGTTTTGCATGTTGATGGACTTGTAACTAATTTAATTAGTATTAGTAAACTTTGTGATGACAACCTTGAAGTGAAATTCAATAAAAATACTTGTGAAGTTTTTGATTGTACCAATAAGCGTGTTATGGCGGTAATAGATCAAGTAGCATTTGTTATCTTGTTGAGGATAAACAAGTGTGTCATTACATGAGGGTTGATGATGCTACCTTGTGGCATCAAGTTGGGTCATGTCCATTTTCGAAATATTGTGAAACTCATTAATCTTTGAAGCTATAAGAGGTATACCTAGTACACGGACATAAGTACGAAAATCATATGTGAAGATTGTCTCAAGGGTAAACACGTGCTACCCGTAGTACTACCCGACATAATGAGGAGTATTGCAGGACAACTCAACATTTTCAATTGATGCATATGGATTTAATGGGTCCGGTGGAGGTAGGCAGGTTTAGGAGGTAAGAGATATACTTTTGTAATAGTTGATGATTTTTCTAGATTTATTTGGGTATATTTTTTGAAAGAAAAATCGAAACTTTTGAAAAGTTTAAAGATCTTACATGCTAAAATCAAAAACATGTTTAGTGCTCTTATCATGCGAATAAGGTCGATCATGGAACGGAGTTTGATAATTCATTGTTCTTTACTTTTTATGAATTAAAAGGAATTAAACATGAGTTTTACGCTCCTAAAACACCTCAAAAAAATGGGGTGGTTGAAAGGAAAAATAGGACCTTACTTGAAATGGCACGTGTGATGTTGTTTTCAAAAAGAATTTCAAAAAGATTTTGGGTGAGGCCTTAAGCACGGCTTGTCACACGGCTTGATAGAGTTTTTATAAGACACAGTACTAGAATGACACCTTATGAAATTTTGAATGGTAGGATAACAAAGGTTCATTATTTTCATACATTTGGGTGTGTGTGTTATGTTCTAAATGATCGGGATTACTTAGCTAAATTTGACTCTAAAAGTGATAAAGCTATATTTCTTGGGTATGCTCGGGACGGTCGAGCATATAGGGTTTATAACCTTAGGTTAAAAACCATTCGGGAATCAATTAATGTTGGTTTTGATGATTTAGCAAGTGTTATAAGTGATGGAGTACAAGAATCTCCATTGATATTGCTGGAATAAGCTGGAGGATCAAAATCAAGTAAGTGATACGAGTGCGGCCCAAGTGTTGCCCTTTGAAGGGATAGCATCTCCGGTATCACCAAAGACCTTGATCCGGCAAGCGAAAAGGATGAACAGTCGAGATGATGATGCTCATAGTGCATGAAGATTTGAGAAGGGATCCACCGGCTAGGATCGAGAAGAGATCATCCTTCATCTCGAAATCATTGGAGAAGCAAGTGAAGGGGTATGAACAAGTAACAAAGGGCATTTTAGTAGTGAAATGGCAAGGTATGTGTGCATGTCCACCACATACCACAAGGTAAAATATTCTGTTTTGTTTCTTCTTTAGAACTCAAAAATATTTACGAAGCTTTAAAAGATAATTTTGGATACATGCCATGCAAGAGGAACTTGAACAATTTGCTCATAATGAAGTTTGGTGTTTAGCACCACGTCCCATTAATACAAATGTAATTGAGTACAAAATGGAGTTTCAAGAATAAATCGAGATGAGCAAGGAAATATTGTTAGGAGCAAGGGCTTGTCTCGTGGCTCGAGGTTACACCCAAATTGAAATTGTTGACTTTGATGAGACCTTTGCTCCTGTTGCTAGAATAGAATCCATAAGACTCCTCTTGGCTATAGCTTGTTTTTAAAAATTACCTTGTTTCAAATGGATGTTAAAGCTACCTTTTTAAATGGTTATTTAAAAAAGAAGTTTTTGTTGAACAACCAAAAGGATTTGAAGATCCTCATCTGCCAAACCATGTATATAGACTTGATAAAGCCCTATGTGGCTTGAAACAAGCTCCACGTGCATGGTATGGTTGCTTAACCTCTTTGCTTACTTGAATATGGTTTTACTGAGGTGAAGCGAGATAGGACCTTATTTATCCTAAGGCATGGCAAAGCTTGATCATTGTTCAAATCTATGATGATGACATAGTCTATGGCTCTACTTCTCAAACGTGTTTAAAAGATTTTGTAGAGGGTATGACATCAACATTTGAAATGAGCATGATTGGTGAGTTAACATTCTTTCTAGGCTTGCGGGTGAAACAATCAAATGAAGGAATATTCATTTCACAAAGAAAGTATGCGAAGAGCCTAGTGAAGCGGTTTTGGGTTGGAAGGAGCAAAAAGTTCAAAAATTCCTATGTGTTCTTCTCTCAAACTTGGTAGAGATCAAGTAGGTGAGGATGTTGATCCTACTTTATATCGTTCTATGATTAGTAGCCTTCTCTATCTCACTTCTAGTCGTCACGATATCATGTTCGGCGTGTGCGTTTGTGAACGTTATCAAGCCAATCTAAAGTCTCACACCTTAGTTGCATCAAAAAGATAATTAAATATGTTTTAGGAACAAGTGAATTAGGGATTTGGTTTGTAAGGATACTAATACCAATTTGGTAGGCTTTAGAGACTCGGATTGGGCGGGGATATGGATGATAGGAAGAGTACTAGTAGGAGGTGTTTTTACTTGGGTAACAATTTAGTTTCATGGTATAGTCGTAAAAAAAAATTTGTTTCTCTTTCCACGGTGAGTGCGAGTATGTTGCGGTTTGGTAGTTGTTGTTGTTCATAACTTATTTGGCTAAAACATATGCTAGATGACTATGGCCTAGAAAGTAATTCTTTGACTATGTCTTTGTGATAACCTAAGTGCTATCAACATTTCAAAAATCCATGTTCAACATTCCCATTACTAAGCACATAGATATACGTCATCATTTCCTTAGAGATATGGTAGATAAAGGCCCAATTAACATTGATCATATTGATACTAAGTATCAATGGGCGATATCTTTACGAGGCCTTAGACTCTTTGTGAGCGTTGTGATTGATTTTGAGTCTCCATCTATATTATTCGTTTGGAAAACATAGAAAAACCATTTTTTGAAAGAGATTGGGTTCGGGGCTTAGGTTATGGAATGGGTAGGTCAAGGGCATCCATTCCACCCAATCCGGAGATTGGTCTTGCTAAAGAAAAGAGAGGTTTTCGAGAAAATAAGACGATTTCAAACATAACAAATAAAGATCCATTTAACGGGGTTAAAGCGGAATGTAGGATCGATTGCTTCGAGACCGTCCCTATGATTTGGAGAGGCTCTAGGCTGATCCTAGATTCAATATATTTATACCACTCTAATAATCAATTAGAAAGGGATTTAGGGGTTTACCTTGCGTGAGGTGATTTGGGCAGAGTTTCGACTCAAGTTTAGAATCGAATCTCGATACGGACAGAGCTTTGCCTCGGTCCTTGACTTGGATCTTGATGTTTGTTTATCAACAGGTTTGACAAACAAACTTTGAGGTGATTTTTAGGGTGATTTTGTAGGAGTTCTTTCGGGGAAAGAAACCAGCAAAATATGTGTGTGTTGTGAAAATTTGTCGTCCCTTGATCCTTGGAAGTCACCAAATATTTATAGGGTTTGGATAGGTAGAGGTGGAGAAGGTAAAACCCTTTCGAAGGTTCTAGACCCCAAACTCTATTTGTTGGCCGAATGGATAAAATTTTATCCGAAAGAGGTTGAAATCGGCGAGAAAAGCTGCCTTTTGCATGCTTTGCTTGAGAGGACGATATCTCACGCGAGACACGCCATCTCGCGGCGAGATGTTGCTTACGTGGACAATTCCGTCCTTTCCTCGTTATCTCGTATGCAGTTTAGTCCCAAACTAACGATGGTTAGTCAAAACTTAACGAAACATGACGAAATGGTGGATTTCTACTTCTTGACTCAAAGCGAGACTTAGAGTGGTATAAATATGATCCGATGTGTTCAGAATGGGTGTCTATAGAGCCCCTCGGCGACAAGACTTATGGAAGAAGTCATGTCTTCGATAGAAAAGACATCATTCTGAACATCAGGATGGTCGGGCCGCACGGCTTCCTATGTATCTCTATCGGAGAATCAGACCATGACGTAGTTTGACTCCAAAAGAAACACGAAAAGAAATTTGCTTTAGGTATTTTGAAAATTATTTTGAAAATTGAGGAGATTTTTGTTTTGAAAGATAAATTCATGCGAGGAATCAAATCAATACCCAATTACGAATATACGTGTACGTACGAAGATTCGCCTATGCGGGCTCACGAACTGCGAGGAATTATGCTAGAAAAACAAAGGCTTACCTTTCCGGTCCTTTGAATCCTGTCGGTTTTGTGACGATTCACCTTTCTGGGCTCCGAATCGGGCTTTTTGTTGTTGAGGATGACGATTCACCTGTTTGGGCGTTGAATCGGGCTTTTGGTTCGACGGTCCACCTGTCTGGGCATTGGACCGAGCTTTTCTTTGACGATCCACTGTATGGGCGTTGGGCCAGAGGCTTTTCTTTTGACGATCCACCTGTTTGGGCGTTGGGCCAGGGCTTTTATGTTGACGATCCACTGTTTGGGGCGTTGGACCGAGCTTTTATGTTGACGATCCACCTATTTGGGCGTTGAATCGGAGCTTTTGTGATGACGATCCACTGTTTGGGCGTTGGACCAGAGCTTTTCATTTGATGATTCACCTTTCGGGCTCTCGAATCATGTGAATTAGAGTTGATCTTTGGGCCACTTTCGGTTTTCGGGCGGCGAACATTACCGTGCGGGCGTCGTGCGGGCATCACGTTTGACTCGTTCCGTGACTTGCGGTGCCGATTTCTCCACGTTTCCTTGCTAGTTTATCATTTCCAAGGGTAAATGTGTCAAAATTTTGAATTTTGACGTTGCGTAGACGCTTATTGACGAGGACAATTTCGTAAAAATTCCGGAAGGTATATCTCGCACGAGAATATCATGTATCGTGCGAGACTTGTACTGTCGGGGATAATATAACAGTAGCTCCTCTTTCAATTTGAAAACATCCTTTTCAAATTTCCCCTCCCTAGCTCATGCCAAGATCGTTTTCTCTGCAATTTTTTCGTGGATTTGCTTGGTGTTTCTTCCTTCCAATCAATTCTCAATCCCTCCTCCCTCCATAATCAATGGCTCAAGAACAAAGGAATCCTATTTTGGGGAGTTATTTCTTTGGGGAAGGATTATCCGCATGATGACCTCACTTTTGATAGGCACGCGCATATCTCCGCCCCACCATCATTTGGGAAGGCTTGGTAAGAGTTTCTTTCCCAACTCTTGATTCTTGTATTGCATTGAGTTTGAACTCACTTTTTCTTGAATTCAAATTCCATCCAATGGCCATTCTTTTCTTGTTCTTGTCCATGCTTATAACTAGGTTCCTTCTTGCATGCATTGATTTTGTGCATTTCGTTGGATGATTGTTGTTGCATTGTGGGCGTATGAGCCTCCTACACATCATGGATTGTAGGAGAGGTTGATTCGAATCATGAATGGCATGCTTGGGCAAGCTTTTCTTGTACGCACGCCAAGTGTTCGATGAAATGCCCCAATGAAAATTTATTTTGTTTCATTGATTTTCGACATGGAATGATTTCTAACATTGCCCTTTTTGTTTTTCCTCTGTTTTGCAATCATATAGGCCGACGAAGAATTGTCGTGGGAGCCCGAAACTGGCTAGAGCGGTGTGGGACAAGATCAAGGATCTTGATGGTGTTCGGGATAGGGTGGCCCAAACGGGGCTTTTGACTTTTATTGACAACCTTCGGGGGATGAGACGGACTCCCCAAGTCCTTCGGGCGTCCGGGAGAGGTGGTGGGATACTACCCACCTTGTGCATTTGCGCTTCGGGAAGCGACTATGACCCGGCCGTGATTTCCTTGCGATCACGGGACTAGAGTTCATTGGCGATCCTGCCAAAGACTACGGGTTATAAGCTGCGAGTCCCGGCATTGTGGAGCGAGTTGATCGGTTTCATCCTAACAAGGTTAAGGGATTTCTTTGCTTGAGTTGACACGCCTCCAGACGTCATATTAAGGATTATCTTTGAGAAGCCCAGGAATACGATTCTTGATCGGTTGGTGAGGGGTGCCCTCTGGTACATCCTTTCTGAGACCATCTTCGCGAACCACTCTTCTACGACTCGTCTTTCTCTGTTACGTTTGTTGGTGAATCTGGATGAGGTGAGCGGATATGATTGGGGCTCAGCGGGGCTGGCCTTCTGCTACCACGCCATGGATGAGGCGTGTAGGCATACTAGGGATACCATGTCGGGGTATTCTTATGCACAGGAGGTATGCTCTTGACTTTGTACATTTACATCGTGCGTATCTTTGTCTTTATTTTGTCTTGAATTCGCTCTGTTTTCTTTGTGCGAGATATGGGGCTATCTTGTCCTTGAAATGTACAATTTTGAGGTTGGAGCCGGACCCCTTTATTCCCGGATATCGGGAGGTGGAGCCACCCCAATCGGAGCATTGATGAGGAGGAGGATCGGGAGTGGACCCACGACGGTCGCGGAGGCGCGGGCCATGCTAGATGCTTTTGAGTATGAGAGGCTAGGCCTTTATCCCTGGACCCTGTTGGAGCCGGAGGTGCATCATGCTTGGGATGCCACCGGGATGCAGAGGATGCTGGCATCTTTGGAGGGAGATACTATGTATCTTGGTGAGCGGGTCTTCCCACAACATGGCCGGGGTAGAGAATCATATAGGGTTAGGTGGATCCGCCGAGGGCGATGTACCCCACATGCTCCCTTTTCGAGGATGATTATGCTGATTTCTTGGTGGGTTGCGCGGCGACGGCTTGAGTTATCCCCGGGGCCTCCTATGTGGAGTTCTTGCCTCGACTGATGGGTCCCCTTCTGGTGGGTGATAGGCGATTGCACGCTAGTGGCTCTGCCTCTACCTCTGCCTCAGGTTCATCAGCCCCTAGCACTTCTTCCCAGGCTACTAGTTCTCTGCCTTTTGCCCTAGACTTCGGTCCTCTGAGCTACACGTACATGATGGGGAGCATGCCAATGATGGGCCATATCCCGACTCTGGACCATATTCCTGAGGGTTACCGCCTTCCGTCGGATGTCTCATCGGTATGTTTGTTCATCTTTCACGTATTCGTCCATATAAATGTTTATGTCCGACTCCATCCCGAGCATTTCTTTTCTTTTGTTGCAAGGTCACTCTATCTGCGGCCCGATTACAACCGTGGAGCGACAGATGGCGGGAGCGATGGCACGATGTCGGACACATCCGAGAGGCTATTTCATAAGGCGTCTTTGGCGGCCTCAACAGTGGCCTCGGCGGTGACCCCTACTTGCAGAGCCAAGAGGTCGAGGAGGGAATATAGCCCCGTGGTGGTGATGGCGGAGGTGCGGCGGCTCGGGCGACTTGATGGCGTGATCCCCTCACTTTCTCTCCATTTGATTTCGATGATCTGTATATATTGGCCGTGTGGGCCCGGACAATTTGTCTTTTCTTTGGTACTGTTAGAAACAAGTAGGTAGCCTGAAACAATGGTTTTCTTAACCCCTAAACCTAGGTCTAATTAGTTAGTTAATTAACTTTCTCGACTTTCCATGTTTTTGGAAATAGAATGGAATGGCCGTGAGGCCACAATTTTGAGCTTGATCTTGATGTTTCTTGCATGTTATGAGCTTGTACACACGAGGTTTTCGAGACTTGCTTCGTCAAGTCGGGGCTAGATAATTGTTTGAGCAGAACTATTGCTGTTTTGCCGTAGCGATATCTCGCGCGGGACAAGGTGTCTCGCACGAGACACGCGATCCAGGCAGAGCTATCTTCCTTTTTCGAACAGGATTTCGTCAGTTTTCCCGATAAAATCACCCCGTAGTTCGGCCAGATAACTCATTCTAGCCTTTCAAACTCTAGAGATATTACTGTTGGGTGAAACTCTTATCTTCTTTTCCAACCTGCGATCCATGGCTTCCCGAGGAGATTGCCCCAACGTCCATGATTGTCGATGATTTTTCTCGTCGTTGTAAGTACCCAAATCGGCTCATGCCTTAGGTAAAGTTTCCCGATAATTCCCGGACTTTTCTAGAGTTAGAATTATTAGGAGGCTGTTCCAAAACACCTAAGGGCCGAAGGGCACTGCTTGGAGATTAAGAAACACGTATTTTCTTAAAACCAAAAACCTTCTAGAATTGCCACCTTGCATGATTCTAGAAACATCTTTGAGTCACACGAGGATAATGCCGCACGGCTGCATTAGCCAAGGACCTCTAGCCGCACGGCCTCATTAGCCTTATCCAGGTGCCTATAAATAGAGCCCTCCTCTACCCATTTAACAACAACACAATCGAGAGAATTACTCGGCATAAAAACTCTCTCTAAATACTCCACGAAGATCGGGGAAGTTGAAGGTGCCAAGAAGCCGCCTCCCTCCTCCTTGAAGCCTCCAAAAGTTGGTCCCTCCGCTAGGCAAAACCCCAAGAAGAAGAGGTCACCACCATTGGTAACCTCTCACTCCCTTACCTTGCATTATACTTGCTCTATGTGATTTAATTGCTCATTGCATTCATACATTGCTATTATCTTGCTTGGGACTTAGCATTCATCATTAAAGATCCTATCTTTATCATATCCCCTTCCCCTTTTTGCATCCTTTGCATGAAATAGGCATCATTTGCTCATAAAAATGTGATCTTTAGATGCATCCTTTGCACCAAAAATTCCTACATAAAAATGTAATCTTTATGTTAAAGGTACATCCTTTGCACCTAAAAGCCCCCATTTTACATTCAAAATGCATCCTTTGCACATAAAAATCATGTCTTTACCATAAAGGTGCATCCTTTGCATCTAAAACTCATTTTCATGCATCCTTTGCATCAAAGATCATCCTTTTATCATCAAATTAGCATCCTTTGCATATTAAATACTATTTTCCACCATAAAAATGCATCCTTTGCATAAAAATTATGTCTTTATATAAAAATGCATCCTTTGCAAATCAAATGCATCCTTTGCAACCCAAAAATGTCATCTTTTCACTAAAAATGTCATTTTTACATGCATTCCCCCATGTCCCCATTAGCAACCTTGGAACGGACCGGTGTAAAGATCCTATCTTTACATCGTTTCTTCCATTAAAGGTGCCACAATCTCTTTAGAAAGGGATAAACCTTGAACCTATATCTCCGATTATCACTTAAGACGAGCATGAAGCATCTATATAAGCTCAATCGTCTTAAGGTGTAGGATTGATGGGCTAAGGTCACTCCTTTCCTAAAGAACCTCATTTTGGACTATAAAGAGAGTCATTCTCTCGATCATGCAAAGTCCCGAGGTTAAGCGATGATCACAAGTCCAAGATGAGGACGGGATCAAAATCCCGAATACATAAAATCCAAGAAATCCGGCGACAACCAATAAATGGTTTGTACGTCTGGAAGACAACTTGGGACATCCCCCCTCTTTTCAAACACATGCACACAAGAAAGCACGCAAGCAAGCACGATAAACGGAATCTAGGAAGACTTGCTACGGCAAGGCACCTTGGGTGAACGACGATCCGTTCTTCCCAAGGGGTAACTTAACCTCCGAACCCATAAAAAACCTTTTTTTCAAAGTTTTGAGGAAATCAAAATGGCGTGGCGACTCCGTTTTTCAAACTAAACCGGATGTTTTCAAACTCGCGTGAATCCAACAAAAACTAAATTTGGGCACACATTCACAGTTTGGCGACTCATTGGGGACTTCCCCGAAGGAGAAAAGCTTTCATTTTTAAAATAAACGATACCGGTATATAGGTGGAAACCACTAACCTTCTGTATCGCTCCTAACCGGGGCTTGGGATAAACGGTGGTTTAACAATCCCACGTATCGGCATCACTTTTCGAAAAAAAAAAAAAAAGCTTTTCCCTTTGAGCGGGTTAGACTCCCATCGCGGATTCCGTTTATCTTGCTTGCTTTCTTTGCCTTGCATTGCATCATTTGCATCTTGGGAATTGTGCATACTTTGAACAGGAAGCCTTCTCAAGGCTAAAAAGGTGCCTAAAATGTTCGGGAAACAACCCGAAATAGCAAAGGAGTGGAACTGGAAAATTGATCCATGCGGTCGTACGGCTCAATCCTCCTTGGATTCGACCGGGCGGCCTCGGTGGCAATTCCACCGGGAAAAATTGAGGTTAATCAGCGGCCTTGGCGGCTTGGGGCTATTCGGTTCCAAGGCGGCGGGGCTCCCGAGAAAATTTATGTGCCTTATCTGTTGCATTTTCCCGTCCCGAAAATCATTCCTTTAAAACACATTTATGAAAATCTCTGTTTTAACTCAAAAAGGAACATTTTTAGGAGACCGCACACTACGCGCACCTTATATATCCTGTACACTTTGCACGCACGTCCCTTTAAATCCGAGGTGGTTTTTCGAGTGCGATCACGGACTGACCTTACGATGCTCCCGGGCGCGCACGGAATCACCCCAAACTCCCCATGGCAGCCAGTGTCGACCAATGCACAGTCCGTGTCACACGTTTCAAAAAACCGTGACTTTTGGTTGGTTTTTGGTCTAGTCCGTGTCATATAGCTCAGTTGCATATCCCCGTAAAGGTCAAGCCTTAGTTCATAACGGAAGTCAAGATCTTTCGCTCAAGCGAAACTCCGCCGAAATTCCGACAAGGAAAAAATCGGTAGAATCTTGACTCCGACATTGACTTTGACCTTGACCCACACGGAATGCGTAAGAGTCAAGACCGAATCCTTGCCAAGAAAATCCAAAAGATCTTTCGCTCAAGCGAAGCTCTGCCAAAATTCCGACAAGGAAAAATTGGCAAGATCTTAACCTGGCATTGACTTCGATTTTGACTCACGCACGGCGTATGCAACGAAGTTCAATGTGACCTTTGTGTCATCCGGCTTTTACCGCCCGACCCATGCCTATTATCTTCTCGGACATTACCGAAAAGTCAAAACGTCAATCGCGCAAGCGAAATTACGCGAAATTCGTTAAATTTGAAAGACGAGACTTTCCGGTATTGCCTTGACTATAATTCGCATCGCTCGTGCGTTAAAAGTTCCTATGACCCGCTAGACCCATTAGGAGCGTTCTTTTCTCTCGGTCGGTGGGATCCGCGTGCCTATAGGACCCTCGCAGGGTGTCCACCACTGGGAGGTCGAAATACGGGTGGAATACGAGGGGCTTATAGACGTAGTGACGGAACCCGGCGATCCGGGATCTAGAGTAGTTGCGAAAAGAAGGGCGAGAACCCCTTTTCCAACCAAATAGAAATTAATAAAAGACACTATTTTAAGTAAACTTGGAAGATTCTTAATTTGCATATTGCTTGAGCCTTCGACTAAACACCTACCCGAGTCTAAACCTCTCCTATCCCTTTCCCGCGGCGAGAAAGAAGTGGGTGAGAACACCGGGTCGGCGACTTGTTAGCGCGGGAATTCTCGGACGGTTCGCGAGAATCCTCGGTTTTGTCGGTCCGAGAGTCGAGAATGGCCGATTTGACGGAGAACGATCTTGGTTTGGGTAACCGGATGACTAGGGAAGAAGAGCTAGCCTATGACCAATGCCCTCCTCCATCCACATATAATCCTTTACCAAAAGCTGTCCCTTTTCGGTCCTTCCCAATGTCTCGAAGCCATCGGGGTCCCGACACCCTCTCCCCCTCGAGATAAGACCCGGCTTTGTTCCCTACCAACGAGAGAACAAACGCTACGGCTATTCCGTAACGCTGCCTCTGCATTACCCCATGGGACTCTTTCCTTCCCCTCAACCTGAGCCAAATGTCCCTACGTTGGAATTCCAGTACCAGCCAGACCTTTCTAACTTTGTCAACGCCTGTGAATTTGCCTATCTCCCAGACAGCGGCAGCGAAGAGTCAGTCGGAAATGAGAACAGGAACGGGTGGATTTACGGTGATGACGACGGTTCGGTAGAAGGAATGAACTTGGAGTCGACCGAAGTAAAACACGGAAGGCAAGATGAAGTAGAAAACCACGGACACTGGAATAGGAGAGGGAATCACTTCAAAGGGTATCGGTAGCCGGTGGTAAGGTTCGGAAGAGGAAAAGGATGAGGCAGCGTATGAATTCTACATCCTAGAATTCAATACCCCCTACAAAGACTTGGTCGGTGAATGGAGGAACTTGATTGAAGCTTTAGCTGAAAGAGGAAGTGGGCTCCGCCCGCCGATCTAGAACATGTAAGCGTCGTTGAAGCTAAACCCCGTCGGGAAGAGTAGACTCCATTGCGGTCTTGAGAATCACCCACGAGACCTTGTACGAAGAAGAGTGTATGGATGCCCTGGAAAGAGCCCTAAAGTTTGAAGCGACCCCGGTCCCCTTTATATCCTATGATGACAACGATGTTTTCTTGGTAATTCCCAAGTCGGAGGAAGAATCCAAGATACCTCTTATATGGCGTCAAGTATCCCGACACTGCTTTTGCCCTCATTGGTCATCGAGTCAAGATGAGAGTTCTCACGAGAGTTCTTGTAGTGATGCGAGGAAGACACGGTCGAAGTGCCGGAAGGAGCAGTAGAGGAGTGGTTAGCCCGGAAGCCGAAAAGCCCGAGAAAACCTTCCCGACGGTAAAGAACGAGGAACCCGCCATGAGGTTTGACCCCGAGAAATCCTTCTCGATGATGGAATTTCCCACTTCGAGAAAATGCTTGGCCAATGTCAAAGATGCCGTCGAAAACTAACCCCTAGAGAAAGGAGGGACATGCTTGGCGGTGATGAGGAATGTGATCCCACTCTGTTGAAAAAGTTGCTAGGTCCGGATGAGGAAGCCATTCACCGAGACTCAAACTACGAAGGTGATAATTCTGTTGCATCTTGACCTTGAAAAGCTTGAACGAGGCTGTGAAGGCTTTAAATGAGGAAGGTGAAGTTGAAACCGGCCATTGTTGAGCCAATTAAGGAGTCGGAGAACTCGAAAAAGTCGAAAGCCGGTAACACGGAATCGGATTCGGGAAGCCGCCTATGCCTCCGGTAGTGCGGTTAATCGGATGTCGGCGAGTTGGCCATACGCCGGCAAGAGCCCGCCTCTCACTTTGAAAGAGGCGACGAGAATCCTCCGGTAGGAATGATGATCGAGAGAAATCTAATGTCTATGTGATGACTCGATGCGGACAAATGAGTATTGAACGGCCTAAGGGTGATAAAAGAAATGCCGTCTACGGCCGAAAACGGACAAAGACCACATAAGCCGAGAAGCGAAAAGCCGGACTACGACAAGGAGGATCCAGTCTTGACTCGGTTGAAGTGTACTCGAGGCCAATATCTCCTTGTGGTCCTTGTTAACCTCTTCGTACCCTCATAAAGTGAAGCTAGAAGAAAGTTTGGCCAAGACCATGGTGCCCGTAGATGTCACCCCGAGATGAGGTCGTCCAGGATGATTGGAAGTATCCACTACGGAAACATCATTACCTTCACCGACTTGGACTGCCAAAGTATGGGGCTAGTCATAACGAACCCCTTTACATCACGGTCCGAGTTGGAAGAACGTCGGTTGCCACGGGTATTAGTTGATGGAGGGTCCGCAATGAACGTCTGCCCGGCAAAAATGATGGACTTATTGGATTTGAAGCCAACGGATTTGAAGCCTTCTAGTCGAACTATTAAGGCCTACGATTCCACTGCACGATCAGTTTTGGGGATTGCTACTCTCAAGTTGTGGTTCGGAAAAAAGGTCATGGATGTTGACTTCCAAGTAATTGACATTCCGATCTCGTTTACTGCTCTGCTGGGATGCCCTTGGATTCACCAGATAAATGGGGTAGCCTCTACTTTGCACCAGTGCGTCAAATTTGAGTCTAGTGATGGTACTATCACCACTATTTACGGAGACAGTGTCACGGTGGAAGGAACCAGCACTGGAGATATCCCGATATTGGAAATTAAGCATGATGATGAAGGGTTTGCCTTGATCAGATTCTTTGTAGCTTCTTCCAAAGCACAAGTGTGTTGCACTGACCTCACTACTACCTCCAATAAAATTCCTCTGGCCATGAGAATGATGAGAAAAATGGGTTATCTTTCGGGGCTTGGATTGGGCAAAAGACTGCAGGGTCGCAATACCATCATTGATGTAAAGGAACAGACTACCAGATATGGCTTGGGATACAAACCGAACTCTCGGGATGGCGAGAAAAGCTAAAGGCACGGTTCCGGGAATACAAAGTGAAGGGGTCCGGCTCTATCCCTACGGTTTATCCACGACCCATTACTTCACAAAGGGCGGGACACAATATAGTGAGAGCGATCACGGATCTCCTTGAAGAAAACCCTTACGGAAAACCTTGAGAAAGTTAGGGAAAACCGGCAAATCTGTTCGAAGGATGTTCCTTGACTTGCCGAGACATTCACAGGGGCTACCACTACCGTTCAGGAAGCAGTATGTCTTCAAAGAAAATTCGAGACAGTGTCAAAGAGTCGGCATTCGGGGTAATGGACCTCTCCGCCTTTGAGTTAGCTCTTAGAAGATCGACGGATAGAAGGCGCGAGTAGTGAAGACAGTGAGTGGGGCTTGCGAAGTTGTTTGATGAAGAAGCACGAGATCCCAGATTTGATCGACTTCGGCTCGAGATGATGAGGTAGTTGCCGTAATTGGAGATGGTGGTGAAGATCCTTTTGATCCCCGCACTTTGGTGACTAAGACAGAGATGCCGTTGAAGAATTGGGAGACATTCTACGGACCGATAGCCGGCCAAATGACCAAATGATCATGGAGCTTGGATTGGTACCACGTCCTTCTCGGCCAGTCGTGTCAAACACCTGTTGTCCATACGGTTGAGTCGGGAATCTTTGAATTCCGAGTCCTGCGAGTCATTCGAAGGCCTCACGCACGAGGATTATGAATATGTAATCGATGTCATCTTTCCTCTTGCTTTGAATGAAATGACGGATCTTTACGATTATCCCCTTATTGCCAACTTAACAAATGATAAATTAACTCAAAACTTAACAACGGTTAATAATGAATCATTTGAACAAGATGCAAACACACTAAACGAACAATACATTAAAGAAATCTTTAAGCGGGTTACGAAAAAGAGGAAAACCGGGCCCAAGGCTGAGGAGGTTTTGACAAGTGTTAACTTGGGTGCTTGTCGAGGAACCTAAAGAGACACAGATTGGAAGCTTCTTCCGGGGGTTGAACGGGACGAGACTAGTTAATGCTGCTCGAGAGAATACATGGACGTCTTTGCGTGGTCGTACAAGGATATGCGGGGCTAGACAGGTTCAATAGTGGAGCACGAGAATCCCTCTAGCACCGAGATGCTAAGCTAGTAAAGCGAGCGAGGAAAATCAAGCGAGTGGTCTCTGAGGTCAAAGAAGAAATTGAGAAGCTCTTTGCGGGTAGGATTCATCGAGTCATCGAATATCCTACATGGTTGTCCAATATTGTGACCGTAACCAAGGCCAATGGGAAGGTGCGGCTCTTTGTGTAGATTTACGGGATACGAACAAGGCCGGCCCAAAGACGATTACCCCTTGCCAAACATAGACATCCTGGTGGACTCCACTTTGCCAACTACGAAGTCAAATCCTTCGTTGACGGCTTTGCGAGGCTACAACCGGATCAAGATGGCCGAAGAAGACCAAGAAAAGACGGCCTTCACCACACCGTGGGAACTTGCTTGCTATACGGTAATGCCATTTGGGCTCAAGAACGCCGGGGCTACTTATCGAAAGGGCGGCGACCGCGCTTTTTCATGACATGATCCACAAGGAGTTTGAGGTCTACGTCGACGACATGATAATCCACTCCAAAGGCGAGGATGGGCGGCACTTTGTTGACTGCGAAAGTTCTTTGAGAGGTGAGACAACATTCCATGAGACTAAACCTGCTAAATGCACCTTCAGAGTGACAAGGGGAAAAGTGCTTGGGTATATGGTCACGGAGCGAGGTATCGAAGTCGACCCCCGAAAGATCAAAGCCATTATGGAAATGAGGCCACCTCAAACCCAGACAGAAGTCAAAAGTTTTATGGGCAAACTGAAGTACATCAGCCGTTTCGTCAACCGGTTGACCACTATGTGCGAGCCCGTCTTCAAGCTCATGAAGAAGAATGTAGATACGAGTGGACCGAAGAATGCCGGGATGCCTTTGACCGGATCAAAGCATACTTAGTACATCCTCCCGAGTACTATGCCCCCACATAGACAGAAACCTCTTCTACTCTATCTCAGCATCACCGATACGGCGGTTGGGGCTATGCTTGCTCGGGAGAAGAAAGACTCTCGGGTAGAAAATGCCATTTACTTTGTCGGTAGGAAGCTACGGGGAAGTGAGCTCAATTACTCGGCATGTGAAAAAGACTTGTGCGGGAGTAGTGCAGGTAGTCGGCAAGTTGAAGCATTATATGCAAGCTCACCCTGTGAATTTGGTCTCAAAAATGGACCCCATCAAGTACATCTTCGATAAACCTTCCCTTTCGATGCGTCTAGCAAAGTGGTCCTTCTTCTTAGCAGAGTACGACATCAACTACGTGACCAGAAAGGCCATCAAGGGTCAAGCATTGTCGGACCATCGGCGAACTTCCCGATAATGAGGACCGCGGGCACGAACCCCAATTCCCGAGATGAAGGGATCTTTGTAGTTGAGCACGAGAACCGATGGCGGCTATTCTTTGATGGAGTGCTAACAAAAGAGGAAATGGCGTAGGGATGCTCTTGGTCGATCCGAAAGATGAGCACACTCCCATAGCCCTTAAGTTGAACTTCCCGCCACGAACAATGTTGCCGAGTACGAAGCTTTGCATTGCTTTGGTTTAGAAGCTGCCCTAGAGAGGAATGTCAAGGAGCTCGAAGTTTATGGAGACTCGGCCACGATCATCAACCCGGGTCTCCAACAAATGGAAGGCTGTGGACCACTAATCTTCGGCGGTATCATGCCCATATGGAGGAGTTGACTGGACGGTTCGGAAGTGACTTTCCACTACTTGCCAAGGGAAAAGAACAGATTCGAAGATGCCCTAGCTACTCTAGCCTCCTTTGGTAGAGATCCACAGGAAAAGCCATAAAACCCTTGAGTGGGTAGAAGAGAAGCCCCGGCCTTACATTTGTGAAGTAGACTTGGGACTGAGCCTATCAAGGAACCACTGGTACAATCAAATTTACCGGTTCCTCAAAGATGGAGAATCGGCTTTCGAGACAAAGAAGGTAGACCAAAAGAAGGTGTCAAAGCCAAGAGCTTGCAAGCCACGAAAAGGTTGGCCTCCCATTATGTCATTCTAGGAGGCAACCTGTATAGAAAGCGGTACCAAGGACCACTCCTCTTATGTGTCACTCAAGAAAGGGCCAAAGAGTTGATGGTGAAGTCCACAATGGTCCACTGCGGTCCTCATATGAATGCTAGAGCCACGATGCAAGTGATCCTCGAGAATGGGTTACTCTTGGATTTCCATGGAGACAGGTTTGTGTCCGGCATGTCCGAGCGTGCGACAAATGCCAACGGTTTGCCAACCTCAACCATCTCCCGCCTCATGACACATCTTGCATGACGACTCCTTGGCCGTTTGCAACTTGGGGTATTGACGTGATAGGGAAGATAGCCCGGCGGGAAGCAATGGGCATGAATTTGTGTTAGTAGCCGTCGACTACTTCACGAAGTGGGTAGAGGCCAAGTCCTACAAGGTCCTCACTTCCAAGAAGGTGGCCCGGTTTATCAAGGAAAACATAATGTGTAGATATGGGGTGCCTAATGAGATCATTTCCGATAATGGGTCGCACTTTGAAGGAGGCTGCGATAGGTTCTTGTCGGAATTCGAGTCACTCGCCACAAGTCATCCCCATACGGACCTCGGACTAACGGAGCCGTGGAAGGCTGCTAATAAGACGCTCGAACGGATCATCAGGAAAATGGCCACCCGTGGTCGTGATTGGCCCAAAAGCTGCACCTAGCACTCTGGGGCTACGGGACGTCTGTCGAACGGCTACAGGAGAAACTCCTTTTGCCCTAACTTACGGGATGGAAGCGGTGTTACCGGTGGAGTTGGAAATCCCGTCATTAAGGGTCCTCTGGAAAACGGTGTCAACGAAGTAGAATGGCTACGTAGCCAGGCATGATGAGTTGGCCCTGCTCGATGAAAGAAGACTAAAGGCCATGGAACACACCGAGCCTACCGGAGGCGAATGGCGAGCATTCGACAAAGGTCAAGGCCGGGGACATCAAGGAGGGTGACTTAGTATTGAAAGTGAAGCCCCCTACCGAGACAACCCCCACAGGAAAATGGGAACCCGTTTGGATCGGCCCGTATGTGGTGCGAGAAGATACTATCGGGAGGAGCCATGAAACTTGCAGACACTGGACGGCAATCCCTTTGTCCACCCGGTCAACGGTGATAAGCTCAGAAGGTACTATGTCTAAAAGAAAATTAAAAAAAAAAAAAAAAAAAAGAAAAAAATCTTAGTGCAAAAGAGTAATACCCAGCTAGGCTGAAAAACCCAAAAAGGGCGGTCTAGGCAAAAAATAGGGTTGCACATAAAAAAAAAGAGAAAAAAATCTTAGTGCAAAAAGAGTAATGCCCAGCTAGGCTGAAAACCCAAAAAGGGCGGTCTAGGCAAAAAACAGGGTTGCACATAAAAAAAATTTCAAAAGTTCACCAGAATGAACTACGAAGACCTGAGCCCCTTAGTCTTTCTTGTAAAAGGGGAACGTAGGTAGCCATTTATGGTTCGGTCTAAACAATAAAAAGGGCGATTAAGTTTCCATGAGATGCGTCCTAAACAATAATAAAGGATATTCAAGTTTTCATAAAACGGGTCCTAATCAATAAGACATCTGAAATTTCCATGAAATTGTGTCTTGATTAATTTCTAAGATAATATCTCTTGTCCATTACAAGTTAAAAACTTCTTGATGAGTTCAAGCACGGTCTACTCTTGACTCTGCTAACCTGCTACAAAGATCTAAAATACAATAAAATGCCTAATAAAACTACTGTCTTTGCAAAATGGCAACAAGGGAATCCTAAGAAAAGATGCATCGGTCGTCATTATTTGAGTCTTCTTTGGTTTTCTTCCCTTTGCCTCGACCCCGTCGAGTTTTCTTTCTCTTCTTCTCTATGATGTCGGTCTCCCTCATTCCGATCTCCGGTATCCTCACTGGACCCTCTATCAAACCTGTGTCAATAAGTGCCCTCTCAACTCGGGCACGAGTCCGCACTTCTTCCCTCTGAGCCTCAAGCAAGGGAGCGACTTCAGTAAGCCTCTTATATCGAGCCTCCATATCTTTGATAAGGTCACCCGACTGGTTATGGTGACTCGCCTTAGCTTCAGTCTCCCTCAGAGTCCTACTCGAGTCGCAATCAGCCCCCTATAAAGCCTGACGTCTCTCTCCCAAGATGACCTGAGTCGCTCCCATCTCCCTCTCATACAAGTCCAAGTAGACAGTGGTCAAGATGGTACTCTTCCTACTCCTAAAGATAGCCTTGGGTGGGAAAATAGTATATGCCCAAGCCCTCGAGAAGAATGAGAAGCTGGTTGGATCCCTCATAACTAATGGCACCACCTCCATGGTACGGATGTCCTCCCAATCGCCCAATGGCTCCTGTAAGGCCCAGGCACTGGATACCAAGCGGGGTATATAGAAGGATGACCAGCGAGAACCACGGAACCCTGATTATATAGGACTCTGAAATATCCTCTGATGCGCAACCTCCGGTGAGGTACCCACCGACGAATATACGAAGTGGATAACCTATCCATCATCGGCTCCCGATCATCTTGGCCCTGCTTGCCTAGGCAAACCTCTCAGAAATCACCCAAGGGCACCGAGTCGGCAAAGCCCTGGCAAAGCCCGAGCCTCTCTGCAGCCATAAAGTCGGCACGGCGGACTCCCGACCTCATGAAACGGTCTCCTCTAGCCATCCTATCGATGCCATGAAGGGTCTCACCCAAAACCGGTGGGACAATGTCCTTCCCGGCCCTGCAATCTCGACCATGTCCAAGAGACCACCATGACAGATCCCCACGGACTCGGCGGTGAACGAGCCGAGAATACGCGAGAGGATAAAGGCATCCATAGCCACCATGGTCGTAGCCATATCCGGAGACCCAAACCTGCAGGGATATCAGAAAGGTCAATCCTGTCCGGAGCAATCATCATCCTCTCAGCCTCTCCCAGAGAAATCTGCAGAAAAGATGCCAACTTTGTCGCCACTGGCACGTCTTCGATTGACGGAATCGATATAGCCTCAATTTCTGGACCCCCAATCAAGGCTCGGAAGTCTTCATGCGTTGGGACAATCTCATTGTAAGAAAAGCAGTAAACGTGTCTCCGGACGTCCCAAAACCTTGCTGCTGCTCTCAAAAGGTCCCAATCGGGCGGGAGATCCCTCAAATGCCATAAAGACTTGATCTTGAATGAAGAATCAAACAATCCCTTGTGAGATTGAAAGTTATATCTCACCCAAGATTGAAGATCGGACAGAAAGCGATCCCTTTTCCCCCTTTGCAATCTAGCGGGCTTCTCCATTGTAAAATGATCAAAGGTGGTGTCTTTAGGTCCAATATGTGCTCTGAGAACAGTTGGGACAAGTCTAGGTTGAAAATGAAATGAAATGGCCAAGCCTTGGTTTTATTCTAAAAATAACAGTCCGAGACGGGCGTGAGCCGCACGGCTTCATTTGCTCCAGAGACCAGACCGCACGACCTCATTTGCCTGATGTAAAAGACAATCTGCAGCAACCAAGTTGCTGCCCAAAGGGAGTTTTTCACCCCACTTTTCCAACCAAAACCTGTACAAAAACATGTCCAAAGACCATCCATGCAGTTATATATCATTATATATCATTTTGGCCCAGTTTCAGCCCCAATTCCAAGCAAAAAACTGCCCCGAGGCTCAAGTAATATGCAAATTAATAAAGCATAAAATAGAAAAGTAAATAAAACAGTAGTACATTGTTTTCGCCCCATCGGCGCCCAAATAAAGCAAAAAATAAACATCATGTGCATAAAACTTGTTCATTGTTTGTTTTTCTTCCTAAATCAACTCTAGAGACCTCCTAGGCCTCCGATCCTTCCTCCTCATTGCTACTCAGCTCATAGACGCTAGCCTCCCTCATCAAGTCCTCCGTGTCACTCACATCAGAAAGATGGACATTCTCGTGCTCGTACTCAGGCAACTGCTCCAGGATGCCAGCATTGGGTCCTTTCCCCCGAGGAATGGCACTAGAAGAGTCTTCTGAGGCTGAAGAGGTGGATGTCGTGCTCCCGACGTGCCTTCTCTTGCGCACGGGCTCCTGCACGTTTGCTGCCGCCTTTGAAGCGCAGGCCAGCTTCCTCAGAAGGGACCGGCACACGTCCTTCCAGCCCTATGCACGACCAAGTTTGTCATAAGTCCGAGTGGAACTGAGAAAAAAGAGAAGAAAATCTCGAAAAAAATCTCGAAATTGCAAAAAGCAAAGAAATACTGAAAGAGAAGGGAAAAGACCCTAAAAGTGTACTTACAGTCTTTGTCCGTGGCGGAGTATCTTGGGGCTCCCTAGTGTCGGGGACGGTATCCTAAACCTCCTCGGTACCCGTTCACCACATAAGAAAGATGAGCGGGAGGGATCGGCGGATCGAAGGCTCGGCCTCCCCATATCCACACAGTGACGGCTAGCTTCACTAGCTTACGTGGTGTCCTCGATCATTGCTCCACAAACACAGCATAGGGGGTATCCAGATCAAAGTACTCCTCAGCGGCCACGCCTGCCTGATATCTCTCTATCTCATCCGCCTGCCAATCCCAGGGCTGCAGCATCCGTGCTGGAGGATCATGAGGGGTAATGTCATCCAATGAAGGGATGTGGCCATGCTGCCTGGAAAATCGATCCCCCAGATAGATGACATCACATGTCAACCCGGTCAACCACCGCCTCTGTCTAGTCACCTCCACGGCCTCTCCTAGCAGAATCTCTGGGTACCTCCCCCAAGGATAAAAATCCACTCCATCGTGCCCATCCCTGTTGATAACTGGCCTCACCATCTTGTAATCAAAGGTGATCCGGGTCTTCCCGGTGAACTTATCTCTCGCATCTCCCCTCCAGCGGACCATAGCGGGAAAGATGGTAGCATCGCTCTGTTGGTTCCACGGAAAGAACCTGACCACCTCACAAAACCAGACCTGCATGTTCAAAACATCAAAAAGGTCATTTTCTCTCATAAAAGTCTCAAAGACAGAAAAGTAAAAGAGAAAGGAAAGTGAGACTACCTCAAGAGCAAAGGAGAAACAATCCATGGAGGCAGCCTTATTCCGGCTGTACAGATCCAGGGAGAAGTATAGCTCCGCCAATCCGGCCTCACCCCATGAGACCGTCCCAATCCCATCAACATCCTCCAGAGAGTCGAGGAGGCAAGTCATAGCCAGAGTCCCAGAATTGGCAAAGATGGTGACTGACAGCATCAACCACACAAAGGCTCTAGCGAGCTGGGAGGCAGTCACCTCACTAGCAGCAAAGTCCCGCATGCAGTTCTGGACTGCCACCTCGACGTTCCTCGTCTCCATTCCGAGCCCCTTGGGAATAAGCTCAAACCCGACCAAAGCCCTGAACTCCTCTGCCGTAATATGGTTCCTCCAGGTCACAGGCCTCCCGGTGAACTGTAAGCCAGTGATGGCAGTGAAATCGGCCGGAGTCACCGTCAGCTCCCCCCAGCTAAGATGAAAGCTGTGGGTGGTGTCCCACCAGAACTCCGAGAGGGCCTGGACCAAGCCCTTGCTCTTCGAGGTAATGTGAATACCTCTGCCGATAGCCTCAATGAACAGATCCAGGCCAGTAGCCCTCACTAGCTGCTTAGGGTTCGCCCCATCCTTCTCAAAATCAGGCATCCTATGCCATAGCCTGACTGCAATCTCGGAAGGCCCCCTAGACTTGTTCTCCTGTAGACAAGCATAGCAAAAGAAATGTGTCAGTCTTTTTCAAAAAAAACATGCATATATTCAAAAGTGCACATGTTTTCAAAAGAAAAGCATCCAATAAAATCTTTCTAGCATCCTTTGCATGAAAAACGCATTTTTCATCACTTGAAACGCATCGTGTCAAGCACATTGTTCTCCTAAGCACAAAATCACAATTTTCAAAATTATTTGCACCATAAGCATTAATTTTTTCTCAAAAAATGGCATGCATGAATCCTTTTCATCGTCCAAAATCCCGTTTTCTCATCTATGACCTAGTTCTAGCACATGCGAGAACTCCGTCACCTCTTAGACAATTATCCTTCTTACTTTTATTTTCGAAAAAAAAGTGGGTCATTCTCATTATTCTTGTCAAATAAATTGCACATGCATGTTCTTTCATCTTCTTAGCCTCATAGGTTAATCATTAATATTTCAAAATCATCATCAAAAATCCTAGGAAAATTTGAGAAATTCCTAAAACTCGAGTCAAGCCCTAGAACCAATCAAAATCCAATCAAAATCGACGGAATTGAGCAAATTAAGAATGCTTACCCCAACCGATTGAGGATTCATGGATTTGTGCTCCCTCCTACCCGGGTAAAGCTCCGATGGAGGCGTGAGGAAGTCATACTTCCTCTCCGTACGGACAAGCTCCTTCCTCCTCCTCCGAGCGGCCTCGGAGATGTTCCTCCTCGCTTGCCTTGGCATTGGATTCCCCTCCGGATCCATTCCAAATCAGTAGAGGCAAAGGGAATTGAAGGATTTTGGAAAAATTCTCTCCCTCCTCTCTCTCTTCCTCGGCAGTCTTGGGCGGCAATAATGCCCAGTCCCCGTTCAAATTCTATTTTAAATAATCTGGAAAAATTAGGCTTCTAGCCGTACGGCTTCTTTTGCCTCCCTCTCATGTCGGGCGGCTTCTTTCGCTCTGATCAGAAATTACCTCTTTGCCCCTGGACTTTCCACTTGGGCATATAATTCCTGTTATCCTTTAACTAGGATAACATCGTTTTCAGAAGATATCCCTTATCTCCTTATGCAAATAGACTTTCTTCCCCAGTCGCCTCCGTTACTTCCGTTATAACGGAATGAAGCTAGGTGACAACCTCCGAATTGTCAGAACTCCAAACTTTAGCTACCTCTATCTCACAGATAGTGAAGTACGCTCAAGTTCTCCAAACTTTAGCTACCTCTATCTCACAGATAGTGAAGTACACTCAAGTTCTCCAAACTTTAGCTACCTCTATCACGAATAGAGAAGTACGCTCAAGTTCTCCAAACTTTAGCTACCTCTATCTCACAGATAGTGAAGTACGCTCAAGTTCTCCAAACTTAAGCTACCTCTATCTCACAGATAGTGAAGTACGCTCAAGTTCTCCAAACTTAAGCTACCTCTATCACAGATAGTGAAGTACGCTCAAGTTCTCCAAACTTTAGCTACCTCTATCACGAATAGAGAAGTACGCTCAAGTATCCAATCAGGTGACAACCTCCATTAATTGTCAAAACTTCAAGGATCCTAGACATCGTTCCTAACCTATCTAGTGATGCTTGAACTACGATCAAGGCTTGATTCCTCCAGGATACGTAGGTAGCCTTTCATAAAAGGTCCAGCCATCCGACCGCAGTGGTCACCCTTTTTCCATCATCGCTCCTCAGTGGTGAGGCAGCCTTTCATAAAAGGTCCAGCCATTCGACCGCAGTGGTCACCCTGTTCCTTCATCGCTCCTCAGTGATGAAGTAGTCCCTCATAGAGGTCCAGATATCCGACCACATCGGTCACCTCTAGCATATCCCCAGCAGGATCAATTGCTTGACCTCTTAGGTCACTTTCTCTTCTAATTTTCCCCGGCAAGAGACCAGCTTCTCTCCGCTATTCCCCTGCGGATATGTTCAGAACTACGGCCTGGCTTGATTCCTCCGGGATACGTAGGTAGCCTTCCAGAGGTTCAGCCACTCGACCACTTTGGTCACCTAATCCATCTCGGCATTCGCCAGATTGGATCCTTTTCTATCGACAACCCCACTTGCCCTGCAAGTGACGTTGCCGAGGGGCTTCTGTAAGTACCCAAATCTGGCTCATGCCTTCCGATAAAGTTTCCCGGTAATTCCCCGAACTTTCCTAGAGTTTCGGAATTGTTCCGGAACTGTTCCAAAACACCTAAGGGCTGAAGGGACTGCTTGGAGATTAAGAAACACGTTTTTCTTAATACCAAAAACCTTCTAGAATTGCCACCTTGCATGATTCTAGAAACATGCTGAGTCACACAGGATAATGCCGCACGGCTGCATTAGCCAAGGACCTCTAGCCGCACGGCCTCATTAGCCTTATCCAGACTGCCTATAAATAGAGCCCTCCTCTACCCATTTAACAACAACACAATCAGAGAATTACCAGCATAAAAACTCTCTCTAAATACTCCACGAAGATCAGGAAGTTGAAGGTGCCAAGAAGCCACCCCCCCTCCTCCTTGAAGCCTCCAAAAGTTGGTCCCTCCGCTAGGCAAAACCCCAAGAAGAAGAGGTCACCACCATTGGTAACCTCTCACTCCCTTACCTTGCATTATACTTGCTCTTTGTGATTTAATTGCTCATTGCTATTATCTTGCTTGGGACTTGGCATTCATCATTAAAGATCCTATCTTTATCATATCCCCTTCCCCTTTTTGCATCCTTTGCATGAAATAGGCATCATTTGCTCATAAAAATGTGATCTTTAGCATCCTTTGCTCATAAAAATGTAATCTTTATGTTAAAGGTGCATCCTTTGCACCTAAAAGCCCCCATTTTACATCCAAAATACATCCTTTGCACATAAAAATCATGTCTTTACCATAAAGGTGCATCCTTTGCATCTAAAACTCATTTTCATGCATCCTTTGCATCAAAGATCATCCTTTTATCATCAAATTAGCATCCTTTGCATATTAAATACTATTTTCCACCATAAAAATGCATCCTTTGCATAAAAATTATGTCTTTTAATTAAAATGCATCCTTTGCAAATCAAATGCATCCTTTGCAACCCAAAAATGTCATCTTTTCACTAAAAATGTCATTTTTACATGCATTCCCCCATGTCCCCATTAACAACCTTCGGAACGGACCGGTGTAAAGATCCTATCTTTACATTGTTTCTTCGATTCAAGGTGGCACAATCTCTTTAGAAAGGGATAAACCTTGAACCTATATCTCCGATTATCACTTAAGACGAGCATGAAGCATCTATATAAGCTCAATCGTCTTAAGGTGTAGGATTGATGGGCTAAGGTCACTCCTTTCCTAAAGAACCTCATTTTGGACTATAAAAGAGAGTCTTTCTCTCGATCACGCAAGTCCCGAGGTTAAAAAAGCGATGATCACAAGTCCAAGATGAGGACGGGATCAAAATCCCGAATACATAAAATCCAAAAAATCCCGAGCGACAACCAATAAATGGTTTGTACGTCCGGAAGACAACTTGGGACATTCCCCCCCTCTTTTCAAACACATGCACACAAGAAAGCATGCAAGAAAGCACAATAAACGGAATCTAGGAAGACTTGCTACGGCAAGGCACCATGGGTGAACGACGATCCGTTCTTCCCAAGGGGTAACTTAACCTCCGAACCCATAAAAAAACCTTTTTTTCAAAGTTTTGAGGAAATCAAAATGGCATGGCGACTCCGTTTTTCAACTAAACCGGATGTTTTCAAACTCGCGTGAATCCAACAAAAACTAAATTTGGGCACACATTCACAGTTATGCTTTTTGGTACAAGAATGGTGATGAAACCTATAAGGAGTTATGGGATAAAGATACCCTTCCTACCAGGAAACCTTATGTAGCCATGAATCCAGACACAACTGAAGAGGCAATTGGGAAAGTTGTGAAGAAAGCAAGAAAGGGAAAGAGTATGGCTGAACCTCCATAAAAAAAGGTCTAAGACCGCACCTGCATCAAAAGCGCTGGGAGATCCAAGCATTGGAGAGCCAAGTAAGACTAAGAAGTTAAAAAAGAAGTTGGTTCTATAGGATGAACCTGAGGTTGAAAAAGAATTTGCTAAAGAAGAGGTTGAAGAAGATGAAGAAATTGAGTGAAAGACCAAGTCTTGCCACATATGCAAGATTGGCTAAGGAGAAAATGACCTCTGATGAAGACCTATTGATATTTCATAGAGAGAAACTTGAGAGGTTGGCGAAGAGAAAAGAAAAGAGGCTAGCTGCTATAGCTGCCAAATCCAAGGAACCTGAATCGCAGTCAGAACCGCAACCCTCTCCTGAACCACAAACCTCTATAGAAACGTAAGTTGATGCTGAGGTTTAGGCGGAGACTCACAAGAAAAGATACAAAATGGATTGAAGGAAGAATACTACCAAGGGAATACCTCATAAGAAAACAATTGAGGATGTCAGAAGGGGAATTCAAAAACATTCTTACATTTCCAAGAGGCTGACTCAAAATGCCCAAACCTTTGGGCGGTTTGATGAATTTGGGAACCTCATCAACCCTATACCAGGTGAGACAGATTCCTTCTTTGACAAAAATTCCTCCTCCTCCTCTGCCACTGACCTCAATGACCTAAACCTCCCCTTCCAAGACTACAAAACCCCCCTCCCTACAGCCTTTAGAGATTGGTCACCTCAACCATCAGCTGGACCAGCTATCTCCACTTCTACCAGAAGAGGTCCAAGCGATGATGAATAACCTCCACTAAAACCTCAACCCCAACCTCCACTTAGGGCCAGACTTGAGGAGTGGACAGTGAACATACGCCACATCCGCATGCACACGCATGGGAAGTTTGAAAATGAGTTTAGAAAATGAGACGGAACATACGAGCGCGATAAAAATATGAGAGTCGCCACTCCATTTTTAAAGGAAAACTTTGAAAAACCTTTTGTAAAGAGATAAAGGGTTCGGGGGTCAGGTTACATTTTGGGAAGAACGAGAAGTTCACCCAAAACCCCTGTCTTTTTAATCTAACATCCATAATATTCAACAAGTTTGTTCCGTGTGTGAGACAAAAGGGAATAAATGCATTTTCTATTGATAATATGAAATAAATACAACTTGTGAATCACTTTGAGCGGGGGGCCACATCCCGAGATACAAGATTTAAGAACAGATTACAACTGAAAAGACAACTTTTGCAAAATGGCTAAGTGTGTCGCGGGACACAGGATCTAGCTTGGCTAGGTGTGTCGCGGGACACAGGACCTAGATTGGCTAGATGTGTCGCGGGACACAGGAAGCCACCTGCAGAAGCTTTACAAAATTGACTTGTAGAAGAAACCAGGGACCATTAAGATCAAATTACACCATACATGTATGCCAGAGACCATAGAGATCAATAGTTAACACTCAAGAGAGTATGGATATGATTGATCCCTACTCATCTTGGTGATCAAGCCAAGATACATCAAAATGATTCAATAGCATGCCATAAAATGAAAACCATGAATGATTCTCAGAACCAGAGATTAGAACAGAGATATTGTGATAAAAAAACCTACACTAATTGTATCAGATTAAGCATAATTATCAGATTAATCATGTAGATTGCATGAAGAAGCAAGTAAAAGAGGGACAAGGAGAGAGGAAGAGTGTCACCTTTGTAGACCACCAATCCTATACCAAGTTAGGTATATAATCCTTCAGAGATCAGCTTCAGCAATATCAAACTTAGAATTGTGTGAGAAAGAGAATTGGGTAGATAATTGTGTGTGAGAGAGAGAATTGTATGTGAGAGAGAGAGAGGAATTGTGTGTGTTTTTGTGGGATTACTATGTGTGCACACTCATTTTGGCAGAGTAACTTTGATATGCTGAAAAGGGATCCAGAAATGGGAGGAGGAGGCCTTATTTTATAGCTGCCTGGGAATGGCCTAAGATGTCGCACGACTTTGTGTCTTCATTTTCCAATGGCAAAATATGTTGCGGGACATAATATGTTCATTTTCTAATGGCACGATATGTCGCACGACCTAATGAGCCATAACTGCCTTTTGGCGCCAAATAACTGCCCAGGAACCTTCTTGAGTAATTCCCTATAGGTCCAAAAGCCTGGATTAATGCCCTATAGGTACTATCTCAGTAAAGAACTTATGAAAAGTCCTCAAAAGTTCCGAAATGAAATATAAATGTACTAAAATGCCCCTAGTGCACTTTTATTGTGCAAAAGGCATTGTACGGGTTGCGAGGTACTCACAGTAGCCCCTCGACAACGTCACTTATGGAAGAAGTGGGGTTGTCTACAAGAAAGGATCCCAAGCCTAACGAGCGGCTGGTGGGAAAAAGAAAGAAAGACCAAAGTGATCAAATGGCTGGACCTTTTAAGAAAGAATTCCTACGTATCCCTAAGAGGGAATCAAGCCAGATCGTAGTTCAAGCAAGTGAGAGCGTGCGGTGCCTCAAACCAAAGCAGTATAGATGACTATTATGGGGAAGTCACCCGAAAGATTGACTATTATGGGGAAGTCACCTGGAATTTGACTATTATGGGGTAGTCGCCCCAAAATTGACTATTATGGGGAAGTCGCCCAAAATTGACTATTATGGGGAAGTCACCCGAAAGATTGACTATTAGGGCCCGTTTGGTTCGCGGAATTGACCATTCCGCCGATGGAATGGAATGGTCAATTCCGTTTGACCCATTCCGGACTCATGTTTGGTTTAAAATTTTCATTCCGGAGGAATGGCAAAATCCATTGAATGAAGGAACTAGTCATTCCCTCAAAATATGGAAGGAATGCTCAGTTCCTTTGGCAATGGAATTGTAAATTTTTTTTTGACCAAAATACCCCCAAACCCAAATCACCCCTACTTACCCCCACCCAGCCCCTGCCCTACCCCAACCCCACCCCCACCCCCTCCAATTTTTTTAAAAGACCCCTGCCTACCCACCCCCACCCAGCCTCTGCCCTACCCCACCCCCACCCCCTCCAATTTTTCCCTTCCTACCCCCCCACCCCCACGAAATTTTTTTTTACTCATTTTGCATACCCCTTCCCTACCACCCTACCCCCACCCCCCACGAAAAAATATTTTTTTTTACTCATTTTGCATACCCCCTGCCTACCCCCCCCCCAATCCAGCCACTGCCCTAACCCCCCCCACGAAAAATTTTTTTTTACTCATTTTGCATACCCCCTACCTACCTACCCCATCCACCCAGCTCTGACCTACCCCCAAATTTTTTTTAAAAGAAGGGTAAATTGGACATTTTATATGCTTTCATTCCATTTCTATAATTTGTATTTTCAAACCAAACATAATTTGCTAAGGAATTGAATGACAATTTCATTCCATTCCGTGCCAACCAAACGGAGGGGTTTGACCAGTTTTTTTCCATTCCAATTCCTTCAGGAATTCAATTCTATTGACCATTCCATTCATTCACTTTTTTTCCATCGAACCAAACGGCCCCTTATGGGGAAGTCACCCGAAATTTGACTATTATGGGGAAGTCGCCCGGAATTTGACTATTATGGGGAAGTCGCCCGAAAATTGACTATTATGGGAAAGTCGCCCGAAATTGACTATTATGGGAAAGTTACCCGAAAGATTGACTATTATGGGGAAGTCGCCCGAAAAATTGTTATTGAGAAATAGACAGGAAAATGCCAGGGGCAAAACGGTAAAATATGCCACAGGGGCAAAATATGAAAACAGGCCACAGGGGAAAAATAGGAAAACAAGCCACAGGGGCGAGGTGTGTCGCACGACTCCATTAGCCATGCGGACAGGTTTTAAAATATGTCAAACAGTCGACATTTGAAACATAAAATAGGGGAATTTTTCGAGAGAAAGAGAAGAGAAGAGGAGAGAAAACTAGGGTTTCGACCAAAATCATTGTCAAACATTGTGAAATTATGCCCCCTTGTCTACGTCTAACGAAGAAAGCACATCAACAGGCGGAATTAGCTGACAGAAGGAAGAAGATAAAGAGGAATCATCGACCGTTCATTCCTCAAACTCCGCGAGGGCAATTCTACCCACAAGTGGATAGGCACACTTCCATTGGTCGAAAATCTGCGGTATGAATCCTACAAAACTTGCTATCCTTTGATTTGAAATTTGAATTTTGGAAAAAATCAATTTTGCATGTTAGGGTAATCAATAGAAATATGAAATTGCATGTATATGATGATAAAAATGCATGAATTGAACTAAGAATTAAACTAATTTTGTAAAGAAAATGGGACGGACACGAAACGATGAAAGAAGCCAAGGTAGCCAATGCATCAGCAAACCTGTTTTTATCCCGTGGCAAGAACTGGAATGTCACTTCTTTAAACTGACTAATGAGCTCTTCCATGTAACAGTGGTACTTCTGAAGACAAGGATCCACCGTCTTCCACTTATTGGAAACTTGGTTGATTATTAGCTGAGAATCACCAAACACTTCTAGTTCCCCAATGTTTCGTTCGAGAGCGGCCTCAAGACCAGCTATACAGGCTTCATACTCGGCCACATTGTTGGCAACTGAAAAGTTTAATTTGATGGCAATAGGAGTGTGCATATCGTTCGGATCTACCAAAACCATGCCAATTCCATTACCCCTCTTGTTTGCCGCACCATCGAAGAATAATTGCCATCGATTTCTGTTCTCCACCACAAAGATTCCCTCATTGGGAAATTCAGGATCTGTTCCATGAACTTCGGTACTAGGGGAGTCTGCCAACTGATCAGCTAAAGCCTGCCCTTTGATCTCTTTCCGAATCATATACTTGATATCACATTCTGCCAGAAAGAATGTCCACTTTGCGAGCCTTGTGGATATATTGCCTTTGTTACTGTGAAATAAGTACTTGATCAAATCCATTTTAGAAACCAGATGTACTGTATGAGACAGCTATAATGCTTCAACTTTCCAACAACCCAAACCAAAGTTGTGCATGTCTACTCTAGAGCTGAGTAGTTCAATTCACTTCCTTGGAGCTTACGACTGACAAATTAGATTGCATTCTCCACTCTTGAGTCCTTCTTCTCTTGCGCCAACACAGCTCCAACGGCTATATTTGTTACCGTCAAGTACAAAAGCAAAGGCTTACTCCCATGCGGTGGACAGAGGATGGGGCGATTGACAAGATAGGCTTTAATCCTTTCAAAGGCTATTTGACACTCTTCATTCCAAACCACTTCTTTGTTCTTTTTCAACAACTTGAAGATTGACTCACATATTGAGGTCAACTGATTAACAAACCAACTGATGTATTGCAAGCGGCCCATAAAACCTTTCACCTCGGACACGGTTCTAGGCGGCTTCATCTCAATGATGGCTTTGATCTTTCTTGGGTCAGCCTCAATACCATGCTCGGTGACCATATATCCCAGGACTTTGCCACGGACAACTCCAAAGGTGCACTTGGCCGGGTTCAACCTCATGGAATGCTCTCGCAATCTGTTGAAGAACTTTCTCAGATCAACCAAATGTTGTCCATCTGATCCCTTGGAATGGATAATCATGTCGTCGACATACACTTCAATCTCTTTGTGAATCATGTCATGAAAGAGAGTGGTAACAGCTCTTTGAAAAGTAGCCCCAGCTTTTTTAAACCCGAACGGCATCACTGTATAATAATAAGTACCCCACGGAGTGGTAAATGCCGTCTTTTCTTGATCTACCTCGGCCATCTTAATGTGATTATGCCCGACAAAACCATCAGCGAAAGACTTGACTTCATAGTTTGCAGTTGCATCCACGAGCATATCTATATTCGGTAGAGGGAAATCATCCTTGGGACTAGATTTGTTAAGATCTCGAAAATCCACACAAACATGAACTTTTCCATTTGATTTGGTGACTGTCACGATATTCACGAGACAAGTCATATATTCGATCACTTTAATGAAGCCTACTCGCAGGAGTTTCTCGATTTCCTCTTTAACTTATAAAGACCACTCGGGTTTAATCCGTCGCAACTTTTGTTTGACAGGCTTAGCATCTGCGTCCAATGGTATCTGGTGCTCCACTATAGACGTATCCAATCATGGCATATCCTTATAAGATAAGACGAAGACATCCATAAATTCCTTGAGTAACTCAACAAGGGTTTCGCGCTCGGCTCCGGAGAAGAAACTACCAATCCGTGTCTCTTTGGGCTCCTCGGCTGTTCCCAAATTCACCGTAGTCTATACCTCATCGGCAGCTTGGGCCCGACTTTCATCTCTGTTAATAACCTGCTTTGAATTGTCATTTAAGAATTGTTCATCTAATGTGTCTGCATTATCTTCGATTGAATCTTTATTAATGATTTTTAAATCTTTATGTTACATTTTTATTTAAGCGTTCAATCGTTAAATTGGCAATTAGGAGATACTCAGAAAGATCGATTATTTCATTGAGAGCGAAGGGAAATACAGCATCAACGACACGACGATGATCTTTAGTCGTGAGGACATCAAAGCTATCATCTGACTCAAACTCAATCACAAGAGACTCAGAGGACTGACTCAAGATAACAGGGGTAAATTTTGACACAAAAGAGTTGGGACAAGGTGTCAGTCCTAACTTCTCAATCATAGTCTCCTTGCTAGCGATGGGACCTTTGAAAGAAGTCCAATTCCTAAAGGGCATCTCTGTGGTAGACACAAAAGTGCGCGGATCAATGATTTTCTCATCTTCAAACTCGATGACAACCACAAACTCGTCCTCCGAGGCTTCAGAGGAGAAATCAATCAAATCAGGCGGACCCTCAGCAACAACACTCTTGGGCAGCGGTGCATTCTCTGGTAGACCATTCAAAGGCTTAGCTTCAACTACCTGGAACAGATTCTCTACCGGCATTTGGACAGGGTACTCGACTCCTCCAGATTCAGATAACTCCAAGGCTTTAAAGAGATTAGCCAAATCTTTGCCCACATCTACTGCAGCAGCATTGCGGATCTTACCAATCATGGGTTCATCCAAACTTAGCTTTCCAAACTGATCAAGCCAATCAGGACCCCAGAAGTGATATCTATTCTCATAAGTAGCAACCGTACCTGGTCTCCTCGGTGCACTGATGAACATTTCTCGAACTGGATTATGACTAGTAGTAAGACTATGCATGACATCAACTCTTTCTTTCATTTGGTTCAACCTCATTTCTGGGCATACAAACATCTCACCCTCTCTAGTGAAGTACTTGTTAAGAGATAAGCTGCATGGACGAAGATTCGGCTTGTAAGGCTTACCAGCAGCTAAAGCCATTCATTTCTTGAGAGCCTCGGTTTTGTCATATTCTTTATCTTCATCAATCATCACATATCCTAAACCCGCTTTGTTTCTCTTGGGCTTAGGAGCTTCAATCTTGTACCTTCCCTGTTGACGCTTTCCTAATCCCAATCCAGGGATGTAACTCATACTGCGCATCATTTTCAAAACCGGAGGAATCTTATTAGAAGAAACAGTCAAGTCAATAGCACATACTTGTCCTTTTGGATTTTCCAACGTAAACCCACTGAGCATGAGATTTTCTTTGTTCAACTTAATCTCCATCACCGGCATTGCATTAGAACTAGTCCCCTCAACAGTAACACTGTCTCCATAAATGGTAGTTAGCACACCATCCTGAAAAAACTTCACACACTGATGCAGCGTGGAAGCCACCCCACCTATCTCGTGTAGCCATGGTCTGCCCAACAAAGCTGAGAAGGTTACTGGGATATCGATCACCTGAAATTCCAAGACCATATTCTTACCCCCAAATGATAGATTCAAAGTGACAACACCCAAAACGACTCTGGAAGTAGAATCATAAGCTTTGATTGTTTAGTTAGAAGGGCGCAAGCTCGTTGCCTTAATATCCAGTATACTCATCATCTTTGCTGGGAGTACATTCATGGCTGACCCATTATCTATCAACACATGTGGAATATGATGCCCTTCTAGCAGAACAGTGATATGCAAGGATTCATTGTGGTTTGGCCCATAGGAGGGTAAGTCAATCTCCGTGAAAGTAATGATGTTGCCATACTGAGCTGTCCCAATTAGTTGGCAAGCTTCATCCAGAGTAGAATTCATAGACACCTTAGTCCTAGCTAGTGCTTCTTCCAGTTTAAGCTTATGAGGATAGGACGAGGTGAGCAACGAATATAAGGAAATGTCAGCTTGAGTCATTTTCAATTGAGTCAAAATCGGATCCTGTTCATGTGAAACTTCTGCAGCTGATCCAAAAGGATATCGTGAAACCTGTTGATCTGAGACTGCTACTCCTTTGCCTTTATTCGATGGTCCAGCACCATCTGTACTCAACATCTTTCCCGATCTAGTGAGTAGATTAACATCACGAGCATCTTCATCCACATAACTCTTACTAGCCTCTTTGAGCTCGGCTAAAGTCAATGAAAATGAACGGTCACTATAAGGCCATGCTGCTTGCCTTATTTGGTTAACTGATAAGGGTGCCTCCAATTTGGCTGCCATCTTAAGTTCTTCCCATGAGAGTGGAGAGACATTTGGAGTTGCGGCAAAAATTGCACTAATCATCCAAATACAAGACATAATAGAAATTATCTTTCATTTCATCAACAACATCGGTTACATTGAGATTGACATCCTTTGACTCAACAAGCTTACAACCAACATCTGTTGACTCTCCAAACTCTATGACATTCACAAAGCTCTCATTGAATCCCTCTATCATATTGACCCTATTTTTTGGAAGGGGATTGTTGACAATGTTGGGGCGAGGACTTTCTCAATCTTCTTGTCATCTACGAGCCCTTGAATGATCCTCTTCAAAGTGATGCAACTATTGGTGGTGTGGCCGAGATACTGATGGAAATGACAATACTTAGTCTTGTCCAGATTTGGGTTGGGGTTAGCGGGGCTATAGTTATCGAGCGGTTTAATCATCCCAGTTCGAACCAAACCATTGAATGCTTCTTCAGTAGTCATCCTGAGATCATCAAATTTCTGTTACTGACGGGGCTGAAACTTCCCGTTGTTATGACCATTACCTCCTCCTTGAAGATTATTGAGACTGTTATCCTCGACTATTTCTTTTGCTTTCGGGGCAACTGAAATTGGATTTTCTGCTGCTGCTCTATAATGGTAGCTACCACCACCACTGGCATTAGTGTTCGGAGTAAGATTAAAGAGTCTGTTCTCACTACGAGCTCCCATTCCAACCATCTCTCTCAAGTCAGGATACCATCCACTTCCAATAGCCTCTCTGAGAACTAGTTTCACACATGAACGAAAGATGTCTTTCTGATCTTGCAGCAGAATTGGTTCGGACAGCTCATTCAACTTTGCATTCCACCTCTTGTAGAAATTAGTAATTGACTCATCATTCTTCTGGATTGTACCAGCCAAATAATCCCTGGTTGTACGCCATTCCAGATTTCCAATGTACTTCTCAAGAAAAACCTTAGTAATCTGACTCCAAGTGGATCGATTTTCTTGCTTAAGAGCGAGAAACCATGTCAAAGCAGGACCTTTGAGGGTGAGATGGAAGTATAGAGCCATAAATTCAGGTGTGCAACCCATTGCTCCCATTGTCATCACATACGTATCAACATGAGTTTTCGGACATGCAGTCCCATCAAAATCCATCTTTGGCATCTTAAACTTGTGAGGGAGAGCTTTCACTTGTCCTGGATCCACTACCTTGAGTCCACTTGTTCCCACAGTTAACTTATCAATCTGCTGCTGCATGATCTTCATTTACTCCAACAGAGCGGCGACTTCGCGAGTTACATTAGAAGGCTGAGGAATAGTGGGAGACACGATTGAGGAAGGCACGGAATTGATTGACTGGAAGAAAGGATTCTCAAAAGGATGCACCGTAGGCAAAGAAGCTGTCGGAAGACAAAAAGTACTTGGGACATTCAAATTGCTATCAAACGAACCAACTGCGCTTGGTACTTTATTCCCATACTGATCATAACCATTAAACTGCACCACATTTTTATTACTCAACTGTTGAGAACCTCCTTGAGCTGACAGATGTCAAAACTGACTTGCACCAGGCAACAAAGGAAAATGTGCATTCTGAAATTAAGAATTCTGGTTCGGAAGCGGAGCACTAGCAGTCAAATAAGGAGCTGATCCTGGATAATGAGTTGATCCAAACTGACATTGCATAGGCGATGAACCGAAACCATGAGTTGACCCCATCAATGGCTGAGAAAACCCTCCATGAGGCTGAGACTGATTAAAAGGAGGCTGTAGTAATCCTTCCTGATTGAACTGATTGCCAAAGAATTGATACTGGCCTTGGTACTGGGATCCATCTTGTAACTGAGGACCACGAAACTGACCACCCGGGAAACCTTCCTGATGTTGGGAACTCGGAAGCCAAAAACACTGAAGACTTTGCTGAGGCTGAGACTGATGACTGTTTTGAAACTGTAACCCAAACTGACTAGGAGGCATGGAAGCATTAGGATTCGGTGACGATGTCAAATTATAGAAGTTTGGTTGTAGCCTTCCAACATTGCCAACACCACCTTGAGGATTTAACTGTATACCCTGATTCTGAGCTGGGTTTGGTTGAGTTGCCAGAGGAGTCTTACCTTGTGCATTCATACCTGTCCCATGCGCTTGCATACGGATGGGGCGAGAAGCATAAGTAAGGGGAGGAGGTGCAGCATGATAGGTGGGTTGAGGAGGGCGAGAAACATTTTCGGCCCCAAGGTCAGTGTTATTGGCATCAGTGATCTCCTCGTATGACCCATCCTCACGCCTTATCACGACGATTCCTCGAATGCGCATCATTTCCACAAAACGCTCATACATTTCATCTTCCCTAGCCTTAGCAGCTTGAGCAAGCATCTGGGCCTCACGATCACGAGCAAGAGCGGCTTCAAGGGTAGCCTGCAACTCTTTAATAGATAAACCATCCTGTAAGTACCCCAATCTGGATCACTCTCTTCCAAACGCACGGGAAACACCGCAGACTCACGCAAACGTGATCTCGAACACACTTAGCCTTCAAAAACCCCAAAACCCACCAACCAAACCAAGGGGGGGACCATTTTGGGATAAAAAAGTACAAAAGGACTTTTAAGGACTTTTGGAAAATATGAAAATGGTAGCTTGTGCCGTGCGACACACTTTTCCAAGAGACATCATAATTACAAAACCCCCTTAAAGTCCACAATATTCCCTTAAATCCAGGAAAACCAAAAAACTGGTAATGGCTGCCAGTACCGCACGACACACCTTGCCAAGGGACATCATATTACAAAATCCCCTTAAAGTCCACAATATTCCCATAAATCCAGGAAAACTAAAAAACTGGTAATGGTTGCCAGTGCCATGCGACACAGTTAGCCAGAATCTGGACCCTATAAATAGAGGGCTCCCCCTCTCATTTTTCATACACAATCCTCTTCTCCTCTCTCCCCCAGCTTTCAGGCTTCCCCTCTAAGACCCTTTAGGGCAATCCCGGTCTTTTTTGATTCCCTCCGGAGCATTTCGAGGCCCCTCGTGGTATTCCGAAGCTCTGCCGAGCACTGCCAAGTGCTCCCGAGATGCTCCCGAGCTGCCCCGAGGCACTCCCGAGGCATTCCGAAGCCTTGCCAATCAATTCCAAAGCCCTGCCGATCCATCTCAAGGCATTTCAGTCCATCTCGAGGTGTCCTGGCCCTTTTCAAGTACAACCATCGATCCCGATGCACGCCGGAACTCTGCCCGAGCGCAATCGACGATCCTGACGCACGACGAACCTCTGGATGATTCCAGTCAACGATCCCTGTGATCCCAACGCATGACGAAACTCTGCCCGAGTACACACCTGACAATTCAAAAACACACCGAAGCTCTATCCGCAGACACCGGTCCATCCCGAAGCAATCCCGGTCCATCCCAAAAGACTATTCAACACTCAAACACTATTCCCCAGCGGAAGACAGACACGAACCAACATTGGTAAGGCTTCCTTCCTAAACTATTTCAATACATTTCAATACGTAGTGTACAATGTAGACATCAGATACAGTATGCATTTTTAAAAGCACGCACACACACACAACTTTTAAAGAAAGAAGGGGTACCTGAATGTGCGCTCGCCCCCGCAAAATTTTAGTACCACGGTGAAAGAATAAAAAAGAGAGTCGCCACGCCATGCTTAAGAGGTGCACTTTGAAAAACCTATGAAAGAGAACGTGTTCGGGGGTCAGGTTACGTGTTGGGAAGAACCGAGAGTTCACCCAACACGCCTCGTCCGTAGAAGAGTCTTTCTAATTGAACATCCAAGCAATCCATGAGTGTGTGCAAATATTGATAATGAACAAGTGTGGTAAACATGCATTTTATTAATATGAATTGAGACTTACAACTTATGAACCAATTATTTAGGGAGGCCACATCCCTACTACAACAATTCAGAACAGATTACAAAAGGAAATGGTTCCTGCAAACAGGCATAATGTGTCGCATGACACATGGCACAGGTGACCAGATGTGTCGCGTGACACAGGATCACTCATGCACAATGTGTCGCGTGACACAAAATGACCATCTGCAGGAACTTACAAAATTGAACACCAGATCAACAACAACCAACACAGATCTAATTAATTGAACAGATTAGATTCGAAATACAGAATTAACAACAATTCGACCCCGGGAGTGTGGATATGGATAGATCCACACCCCCTTGGGGTCTAAACACCAATTTCAAACAATATCCAACAATGAAAGCTCAAATACTCAGATTAATCAAATTAAACAGAGAGATTGCAATTGGGATTCAGTAATCTAGACGGATAGAGTCTGATTATTGAATCCAAGAGAAATAAACAATAGAATTAGGAAGGAATTAGATAGAAGAGAGAGAGAGAAGAGGGGTTTGAGAATTGTTACCCTTGTTGCTTCCACGAATTCTGTATCAAGTTAGATACAAAATCCTTCAACTGCAGCTTCTGGTCTTGCAAGGCTTGAGAGGATTGGTGCAAGGTAGATCCATGGTTTGGTTGAGAGGGTGAGTTGAATTGGAGGGAATTGGGGTAGGTTGAAGGTAGGAGAGAGAGAGGATTGTGTTTGGGGTGCTTTGTTATGACCCAATTTCTGCAGAGTAACATTAGGTCAGGTTCTGGATCTAATTCTAAGAGGGGAAGGGTCTTATTTATAGGCTGCAGTTAGTGGTCACCTTGTGTCGCACGACGTTACGTAACCACTTTCCATGCCTTGACTTGTCGCGTGACACAAGGTGACACAACCGTTTTTGGCGCCAAAACTAGTTTCTGGAACATTCAGGCATAAATACCTAAAAGGTCCAAAAAGGTTTATTCCCAGCAGGTCCCTTGGCATGAGCAAGGTACCAAAAGGTACTTCCTTTGCGGGAAACTTATGAAATGTTTCCGAAAGTCTCGGGAAGGACCGGGAATTTACCAAAATGCCTCTCAATGCAATTTTATTACGTTAAAATGCATCTAAAAGGGGCGCAAATTGGATTGGCGTACTTACAGAGCCCCTCGGCAACGTCACTTTTGGAAAAAGTGAGGTTGTCGATAAAATAAGACCCAATCCCAATTAGCGGCAAGGGATAAGGCAGAGGGCTAAACGGTGATTTGGGGAAATCGGATGGATGGACCTTTGGAGAAAGGATTCCTACGTATCCCTTAAAAGGGAATCAAGACAAATCATATTTCGGAATCAATACTGACACTAAGCAAGAAAGGGTGGAGATGTGTCTTCATACCTTTGCTGTGCTTACCTGTGGCTGTCGGAGGGTTGGTGCTTCTACGGGTGGCGAGTAGCTGCCGGAGGGTCTCATGCTACTGCCGTTGGTGCCGAGTTGAAGCTGCCGGAGGGTCTCATGCTGCAACAGGGGGGTCGCGAGTAGCTGTCGGAGGGTCTCATGCTACTGCGGGTGGTGAGTAGCGGCCAGAGGGTCTCATGCTACTGCCGGTGGTGCCGAGTTGTAGCTGCCGGAGGGTCTAATACTGCAACAGGGGGTCGCGAGTAGCTTTCGGATGGTCTCATGCTACTGCGGGTGGCGAGTAGCGGCCGGAGGGTCTCATGCTACTACCGGAGGTTTACTTCTGTGTCCTGAGCTTTGCTTGGTAGGCTGGGGATTCTGCTTGCTGGAAAACGGGCTCTTGTTTGTGCTTTGATATCGGGGCCGTTGCTTGGTAGGATGGGAACTTTGCGTGCTAGGGAGCAGGTTCTGGGTGATGCTTTGGGGTCACTTGATCTTGTTGGACGGGAACTTTGCATGCTAGGGAGCAGGTTCTGGGTGGTGCTTTGGGGCCACTGATCTTGTTGGATGGGAACTTTGCATGCTAGGGAGCAGGTTCCGGGTGGTGCTTTGGGGCCACTGATCTTGTTGTGCACTGCTGGGGAGGCTAACATAGATACGGTTCTTTATCTCGGTTTTGCTTGAGGGCCAGTCTTCAAGGGTTGACGGGGCTCAGTTGACCATTGTACCTGCAAAAAGGGGGTACAACACTCCAGCGCTACATCTAACTAAGCTATCTCGTTAGCAAAGATTAACCTATGTTAGCTTGTTTGTATGAGTCTGTCTGTTCAGGGAAAGAAATGCGATCATTGTATTAAAAGGTCGGCTTTATCGGGTTTGTTCATGAGATGTTGGGACTGTCTCGGGTAAGTTTATATAGTAAGGTGTCCTCTCTCGCGCATTTTCATAGGAGTGTATGCGAGGATAGGAGGTGTATTACAGCAACGGCGAGTCGGAAAGTGCTCTGGGGTAACCACTGCAGGCCTTTCCATATTGTCTGATGTCAACCAAATGTGTCGCCCGACATGCCATGTCTGCTTGGCAATAAGTGTCGCACGACCAAACGAAGCTCGTAACAGGCCTTCATTAAAATCAGCTCAAGTATCATTTGTAAACACTGCCCTTTCAGTAAAAGGAAACCAGCAGCCCCAAATTGACAGACAAGCGAATTCTTTGGCCAAGACTGATACTTTCAGCTGCAATGGAGCACTATAACAGAGAGGTAGCTTCCCAGGAATATCAATTTCATCAGGATTTTGTCGAAATTTGGGGATCTCATCTGAGGCAACATAGACGGGTTATTGACAAGCGGTACAATATGCCGTGCATTTGGTCCTTGAAAGATTGGAAGATCGACTGGGACTTGCTTCGGGCTGCATCCTGCTTTGGGGACTCAGAGCGGCATGTCTTTACTCTTTCATACAATGACTTGACCCCAACCATGGAAGAATTTAGGGCAGTGATAGGCTTGGGTGAAGCGGCAACTGTAGCATTCCCACGGGACGGCCGGTCGATTGTGGAGCAATTATCGGACTTTCTGTGTCTGCCAGCAGACCAGGTGCCATCTATGATGCTGGGTGATGGGTCCATAGAATTGACTCGGATAGCTAGGTTGCGCTTGTCCAGTCCTGAGCTGTTTGATCTTCCTACCTCCTTAGACATATTCATGATGTTCACTCTGTCGGCTTACTATTTCTGTGGATATGCCGGAGTCTGTTCAAGTGAGTTGCTGGAGACTGTCAGGCAACTAAGGGGTGACCGGGGTGTGGATCTTTGTCAAATCCGGTCTGGCTAAGGGGAGATGACATTGTACCACTGTTGCTAGCTGAGACCTACCATGGCTTTCACAGGCTAGCAGGGGGATTAGACTTCATGGGGGCGGGCAGCCCCAGCTTGTTGTCCTTGTGGTTCTCTGAGAGGTTGCGCTTGATTGGGCCATTACCAGAGGGTCGAACAGCGATGCCTTGGGTGACTCAGCCACGCAGGTTGTTGAGGGATGCGGCCGCTAGCAGCTGGCAGGTTAGATTGTCACGGTATCACCATAAATGGTCGTCAACACTCCCTCTTGCACAAACTTTAAACACTGGTGGAGAGTGGAGGCTACCGCTCCGATTTCATGAATCCACGGTCTGCCCAATAATGCCGAGAATGTAACTGGAATGTCGATAACTTGGAATTCTACCATCATTTCCTTGCCCTCAAACAACAAATTCAGAGAGACTATCCCCAATACTGCCCTAGATGTCGAATCGTAGGCCTTTATGGTTTGGTTGGATGGTTTAAGGCTCTGCGCGTCAATATCTAACATACTCATCATTTTGGCAGGGAGCACATTCATAGCTAACCCATTGTCTACCAACACATGGGGAATTCGCCGTTCTTCCAGGGGCACCGTGATGTGTAGAGACTCATTATGCTTTGCACCGTAAGCAGGCAAGTCAAGGTCTGTAAAAGTAATGATGTTCCCATACTGTGCAATTCCAATCAGCTGACAGGCCTCGTCTGGAGTGGCGTTGACAGACACTTTCGTTTTGGACAGGGCCTCTTCCAGCTTTAGTTTGTGAGGGTAGGAGGATGTGAGCAGAGGCCATAAGGAGATATTGGCTTGTGTTCTCTTTAACTGCGTCAAGATCGGGTCTTCCTGGACTTCTTCATCTCCTGCCGATCTGTAGGGATTCTGAGAGGACTGGGGATTCGATGCCGCAACTGCTTTACCTTTCCCGGACGGATCTGCATTATTCATTCCCAACATTCTCCCTGACCGAGTCAACAGATTAACTTCTTGATGATCATCAACCACAAAATTCTTGCTGGCCTCCTTGAGCTCTGCTAGTGTAAGCGAAATAGGGCGAGTGCTGTATGGCCATGCCGCCTGTCTTATCTCATTTAAGGACAAAGGCGCTTCCCAGTTAGCTGCCATCCTAAGCTCCTCCAAAGAGATTGGGGATTCTCTAGGAGCCATGGAGGATATAGTGTTAACAACCAAATGCTCTTCATAATCATCATACTCAACAGCATTATTCAAATTATACAAGTCATCAAGATACAAGACATAGCAGAAATTATCTTTCATTTCATTAGAACGAGGGATTACATCAGTCACAACCTTATTACAATCATTGCTAACATTTCCACTTACGGACTCCCCAAATTCTAATACATTGACAAAATAATCTTGCCCAAAGTCGATGAGATTCACGTTGTTACTTGGCAGAGGATTGCTGACGACATTGGGGCGAGGAGATTTCTCGATCTTCTTGTCGTCGACTAGGCCTTGAATGATTTTCTTGAGGGTTACGCAAGAATTTGTGGTGTGCCCCGGAAACTGATGAAATCGGCAGTACTTGCTAGCATCAAGATGAGGGTTAGGAAGAGCAGGGTTGTAGTTCTCCAACGGTTTAATCATACCGATACGAAGCAGGCCGTTGAAAACTTCCTCTGTAGACATGCCCAAATCATCAAACCTTGGCTGCATCTTGGGCTGAAACCTTACTGCACTTTGCACATTACCACCTCCTCTTTGTAGATTGTTGATACTGTTATCTTTGGCCACTTCTCTTCCCCTTGGCACCATTGCAGAAACAGGGTTGGGTGCTCGGTATCGACATCCTCCACTACCGCTACTACCGCCGACATTTGCATTCGGGGTGAGATTAAACAATCTGTTTTCGCTTCTAGCTCCCATTCCAACCATCTCTCGCAAATCTGGATACCAACCTTTTCCGATGGCTTCCCTAAGTACTGGCTTCACGCATGACAAGAAGATGACTTTTTGGTCTTGAAGGGGTATTGGCTCTGATAACTCATTAAGCTTGGCATTCCACCGCTAATAGAATTCTGTAATCGACTCATCAGCCTTCTGGATAGTCCCCACTAAATCATCCCGGGTGGTACGCCACTCCAGATTGCCTTTATATTTCTCCAAAAAGGTCTCCGTGATCTGGCTCCAAGTGGAGCGGCATTATTGTTTCAAAGCCAAAAACCATGTGAGCTCTGATCCTTTCAAAGTCAGATGGAACTGGGATGCCATGAACTCGGGCGTGCAGCCCATCGCTCCCATTGTCATAACATAAGTATCCACATGAGTTTTCGGGCAAGCAGTACCATCGAAGTCCATCTTGGGCATTTTGAACTTGTGAGGCAAAGGCGTTACTTGAGCTGGGTCCACAACCTTGAGACCACTAGAACCCACAATCAATTTGTCGATCTGCTGTTGCATCTGCTTCAATAAGGCTGTCACTTCTGGACTCAAACCTGGAAACTGGGGGATGGCGGGAGCCACTGTTGATGACAACATGGGGAACTCTGGGCTGGATCTAATGGGCAAAGCTGCTGATGGTAGACCAAAAGTACTGGGAATACTGATATTGCTATCCAATAAGCTGACCGAGCTGGTGATCTTGTTCCCATACATATCATAGCCATTAAACTGCACGCTGGGGTTCTGGGGACTGAACTGCACTGACTGACCTCCGAATTGACCAAGAGTAGAAAATCCTGTACTGATGCAAGGAGCCGAATACGGAGTGGAACCATACAAATGCTGGGTAAGAGGGGAACACACTGCGGGCTGCGAGAAATTGCCTTGGGTCTGAGACTGCTGATACCTCGGAATATTGTCTTGACAAATCTGATTCCCTGAAAGACGGTATTGACCATTCTGCTGCATATTAGACTGACCACCCTGAAGACTGTCGGGGTACATTCTGAACTAGGGTTGGGGATAACCTGCTTGGAATTGAGATCCATACTGAAACTGCGATGCTGGGGCATTGGGAGCTGGAGAGGAAGTGAGATCGAAGAAGTTTGATGGTTGGCCGCCATTCTTGCTAACACCCTGCTGAGAAACTTGGTTATACCCTTGAGAGGATGGGGGAATGAATCTTCCTTGGTCACTCACAAACATTCCTGGAGATAACATTTGATCAGGGCGCGGGGCATAGCTTACTGGAGGAGGCATAGCGTTGTAGCTGGGCTGAGTAGGCTGAGCAGGTGAAGCGGATCCAATCTCATTGTGGCTGTCTTCTGTGATCTCTTCATACGAACCATCCTCTCTACGAAGTACTGCGATCCCTTTGGCTCTCATGGCCTCAACAAAGCGGTTATGAGCTTCTTCTTCTCGGACCTTAGCATTCTGAGCTAATAAGCGGGCCTCACGCTCCCTGGCTAGAGCAGCTTCCAACATTACCCTCAATTTCCGTGGTTATGTCATTCAAACTTGGTTGACCCATTGACACTGAACCTCCAGCGGACTGAGCGGAAAATACATCTCCATTCCCGGCCATATCTGATTCTGCACTGACTGAAACTGCTTGAACACGAACCAAATGAGCTCCTGGGACAGATGAACGGGTCCAACTCGGCGTAGCTGCAGGGGTAGATATGGGTTTATAAGGTAGGGGAAAAAAAGGATTTCGAGAGAGGGAAAGGAACGAGGGATAGACTCGCACAAACAATCTTATTTATCTTCAAGTAGAAATCAATGTCTTAATCCTAAGTACGGTTGGGAAAGGAGAAGCCTTTATTCATACTAACTACACCTTGGGGAAGCCTAGGGATGCAACGTTCAAATTACACTAAATGCCTTGCGTTGAAATATATAATGGGTAATGATACCTAACCAAATCCTAACATCATTATGGAACAGAGAGGTTGTCCAAATTTCTGGGAAAATTTGGGCAGCATAACGGGTATTCTTGAAGAATTACAAAGAAAAATCCGGCATGACCTCTCGTCGGTGCACGTTGACAATGCGGCATAATCTCTCGTTTAGAACACTCCATGGGAGTGAGATGTCCCTACGTGAAATCATGTTGCGTTGGCAACATGCCCACAAGATGCGAGGTTTTGGGGAAGGTATAAGGACCTACGATATGTTTCAAAAACAATTCATTTTGGTTTAATAAAAACGTCGTATCAAAAACCAACCGTGGGTAAGGTTTAAGTGTGGTGCCACCTACGACGCACTAGGGGGTTAGGTTTGATTTCAAGCGCTCAAGCGTAGGCGAATTTCATGGCCGTCCGCGATGCCGTCAATCGCACTCGAGGGTTCTAGATCTATGTGGTGTAGTGTGCGGATGACTAATTCTTTTATTTATGAAAAACAAAATTTTTTATTTTATTTTATTTATTTTTGAAAGAAAGAAGAAAACACATACACTCTCACAGGGAAGAAGGGGGAACAATAATCAACTGAGACACATTCGATCCAAGGGACTGCCCTCAAACCAGCTTTCTGAAACCTGTTCAGTGGCTACTCCTGTCGCGTGACACAGGACATCAGGGGACAGAGATGTCACACGACCAGGGTAGTCACTGAACCAGAACCCTGCAAGCAATCAAATCAGCCCCTGCCTCTACATGGCAAGGGACAAAGCAAGAATATCTAATAGCACAACAAAATGACCACAAAACACAGGGCTCACAAGTCTCATAATCAACAAAATGCGTGAATCACAAATGATTATCAAAGATGCATACAAAGATGGATTTATTGGATGTTCAATCTAATGAAAGCTTGACCTACTATACTTTTGCAAAACAGGTTTTCAAAACACCTGTCCCCAGCAGAGTCGCCACTGAATGTGCGCTCGCCCCCGCGAAATTTTGGTTTCACGGTGAAAGAGTAAAAAAGAGAGTCGCCACGCCATGCTTAAGAGGTGCACTTTGAAAAACCTATGAAAAAGAACGGGTTCGGGGGTCATGTTACATGTTGGGAAGAACCGAGAGTTCACCCAACACGCCTCGTCCGTAGACGAGTCTTTCTAATTGAACATCCAAGCAATCCATGAGTGTGTGCTAATATTGATAATGAAAAAGTGTGGTAAACATGCATTTTATTAATATGAATTGAGACTTTCAACTTGTGAACCAAATATTTAGGGAGGCCACATCCCTACTACAACAATTCAGAACAGATTACAAAAGGAAATGGTTCCTGCAAACAGGCATAATGTGTCGCATGACACATGGCACATGTGACCAGATGTGTCGTGTGACACAGGATCACTCATGCACAATGTATCGCGTGACACAAAATGACCATCTGCAGGAACTTACAAAATTGAACACCAGATCAACAACAACCAACACAGATCTAATTAATTGAACAGATTAGATTCGAAATACAGAATTAACAACAATTTGACCCCAGGAGTGTGGATATGGATAGATCCACACCCCCTTGGGGTCTAAACACCAATTTCAAACAATATCCAACAATGAAAGCTCAAATACTCAGATTAATCAAATTAAACAGAGAGATTGCGATTGGGATTCAGTAATCCAGACGGATAGAGTCTGATTACTGAATCCAAGAGAAATAAACAATAGAATTAGGAAGGAATTAGATAGAAGAGAGAGAGAAGAGGGGTTTGAGAATTGTTACCCTTGTTACTTCCACGAATTCTGTATCAAGTTAGATACAGAATCCTTCAACTGCAGCTTCTGGTCTTGCAAGGCTTGAGAGGATTGGTGCAAGGTAGATCCAAGGTTTGGTTGAGAGGGTGAGTTGAATTGGAGGGAATTGGGGTAGGTTGAAGGTAGGAGAGAGAGAGGATTGTGTTTGGGGTGCTTTGTTACGACGCAATTTCTGTAGAGTAACAGTAGTTCAGGTTCTGGATCTAATTCTAAGAGGGGAAGGGTCTTATTTATAGGCTGCAGTTAGTGGTCACCTTGTGTCGCACAACGTTACGTAACCACTTTCCATGCCTCGACTTGTCGCGTGACACAAGGTGACACAACCGTTTTTGGGGAAACCAGTTTCTGGAACATTCAGGCATAAATACCTAAAAGGTCCAAAAAGGTTTATTCCCAGCAGGTCCCTCGGCATGAGCAAGGTACCAAAAGGTACTTCCTTCGCGGGAAACTTATGAAATGTTTCCGGAAGTCTCGGGACGGACCGGGAATTTACCAAAACGCCCCTCAATGCAATTTTATTATGTTAAAATGCATCCGAAAGGGGCGCGAATTGGATTGGCGTACTTACAGTACCGAAAGACTCGTTTTTACGAGGCGACTCAGGTGCGCATTTACTATGCCCTTCCCGAGGAGTAATCTGACCTCCGAACTCAAAAATCTCATCACACAACAACAGTTTTTAATGGATCCGCTTTTCAAAGAGGAGCAAATGGACATCTTCCATTCCTGCCTGAAACCATCTCTGAGGACCTTGATCATCCATCACTTCTATCTGGACCTCCTTGCCATAGTCAACGCCGGAACCAAGTTCGAAAAGACCTTGAGTCTCCAGAAGACAGTAGCGACCCGTACTTCGTCCTATGGCTATCGGACAAACCTGTCAAATCCAGCACCCATCCGAAACAAGGAAAAGGATGTATCCGGAACCGTCCACTACATCCAGAACGGAGCTCAAGTAAACCGCGATCAAGCACTCCCGAGGAGCAACGATCCTCCTCACCCACAACAGTTCCGGCACTTTGACAACCTCGAAATGCCCCTGGGCCAAGTGTTTGAAGCATTAGGGAAGCGAAATCTTCTCAAACCCCTCGAGAATTTCCGTCAAAAGACTCCTAAGCCCAACATGAATATGAGCAAGCACTGCGCCTTCCACAACTACCCCGGTCACACCACCGACGATTGTTTCATGCTGAAGCAAGTGGTCCAGGGGCTCATCGAAGAAGGAAAGTTGGAACGCCCCCGTGGCCCCAACACAATCGGAAATCCGTTCCCCCGAAATGACAGGGTGAACATGATAGCCTTCAGCGAGACTCCATGCAAGAGTAAGTCCCCTACTATCTCCGAAATTGTCAGCATGATATCCCGCCATGACTGGGAATACGAAACCAGAGTCAAATGTTCCCGTGACCGGGAATCCAGACAAGAACGTTCGAGGATGACTGTCTCCCTACGATCTCTGCCACGGTCAAGACACACCAACAGATGGATCGAAGGCTCCCCGGAGGAGACTGAATCAAACGGCAGCACCAGAAGCGGCCTAACCTTCACAGAAGCGGACTTACCGATATGTGAAAACAGACACAATGAGGCCCTCCTCATCCACATAAAGATAGAGAGGTTCTACCTCCCAAACGTCCTAGTCGACAATGGCTCCACCGTCAACATCATTTCCCTGCACACAATAAAATGACTCCGTGTCGACCGCTCCGTGATGAGACCTTCGCCCCGAATAATCCGAGCTTACGACTCCACTCCACGCCCTATCGTAGGAGTAATCAATCTGAGAATCCAATTCAACGAACAACTGGAGTCGGTAGAATTCCAAGTTATGGAAATCAACTCAACCTTCTCCACCCTGCTGGGATGACCTTGGCTGCACCAGATGAGAGCAGTATCATCTACTCTTCACCAATATGTGAAATTCATCAATGCCAACGGAAACATCGAAGTAATCCACGGGAGCAACACGATGGAAAGCACTTGGCCAGCAAGCTATGACCTAGAAGAAGGTCCCAACATGACCGAATATTCCTCTGCAGGCGAGTCTCCAGTCCTGACCCGCTACGAAATAGATCCCTACATCCATGCGTTAAGCCGTGATGAGCTAGAGATCGAAGAACTCATGGGCCAAGACGACAATGCTGAATTATACGACTGCGAAGAATGCTTGAAAGAAGATAAAGAGATGGACTCCCAGATGGAGCTTGACCGAGAAGTAGACTCATACTTCGCCAAAAATCCTCCTGAGGAAAGCTGGCTCATCACTGACCCGCTAGTGCAGGATAACCCTCTTGCCGACACGCTCTGATCTCACGGGGACAGCCATCACAGCATAGTCCAATTCAACATCCTGATATCTGACCTGGAAGAGAAATGGCGCAACCTCCTCTAAAGCCTAATCAAAGAAGGAGAGATAGCATGCCCCCTCGATTCATACATCGTAAATATCGTCCAAGCAAAGATCCCAGATACGGAAGCAGATTCTATGAAGATAATCAACATCAGCAAGAATCAACTCCGAATCAGCGAATGCTTCGCCCTCCTGAAAGAAGCTCTCTGTGACTTCTATCATCAAGGCCCCCGAGATCTGGTAGCAACACCAATGGAGGGACATCATCAAAGGAGCAACCTAAAACCTCCGCAGTCTGGTTTGAAGTTAAACCGCATGCAAGCCATCCCTCGGGAACCGCATCGACTAAAGAATGGCCACCAAAGCCATCGCCACCCTCTCTAGACCTACAGTCCAATTAGAGCAATGAAGCCTGGTCCAATCCCTTGTCACCTAGAGTCTAGCTTCGAGTCAAGTTATTTGTGAATTCATGTCTTTCGAGTCATCTGATGGCTCTACGCCGGAAGATTGTGAGTCCATAATCAACAATGTATCTTCTCTACGCTTTCAATAAAAGGTCCGACCTTTCTCGATATCCTCCCATTGCATCTTTAACGAAATGATGAGTTAACTAAATCACAAATAGTTAATAACTATTCATCTAATAAAGAAGCTGACACATTAATTGTACAAATGCATTAAACGAACATTTAAGCATGTTGTTAAACGAGAGAAAGAGACGCAAATCAGAAGCCAAAGAGACGCAAATCAGAAGATTGTGAGTCCATAATCAACAAGTGAATTTGGGAACTCCTGAAGAGCCAAAGAGACGCAAATCAGAAGCCACTTCGCCAGCACAGCGCGTCAACCATATCTTCCAATACCTGAAGAACGGGGAAACCGCCTTCATGAACAAGGAAGGCCAACGCAAAGAAGGAGACAAAGCCAAGAGCATCATGGCCCTAAAATGCCTTGCCTCTCACTTTGTCAACCTTGGGGACATGATATACAATAAGCGCTACCAAGGACCGCTCCTACACTGCATTAGCCAGGAAAAAGCAAACGAGCTCATGAACGAAATCCACAATGGGGCTTGCGGCCCCCACATAAAAGACAGAGCCCTGATGCAAATCATTCTTCGAATGGGTTACTACTGGATCTCCATGTAGGCAGACTACATCCACTTTGTCCGAAGCTGCGACATGTGCCGATGGTTCTCCAACCTCAATCATCTACCTCCTCACAATCTCTACTGCATGACTACTACCTAGCCCTTTGCCACGTGGGTAATTGACGTTATCGGGAAAATCGCTCCGCCAGGCAGCAACGGCCATGAATTCGTCTTGGTAGCCATCAACTACTTCACAAAATGGGTCGAAGCCAAGTCATACAAGGTGCTAACGTCCAATAAGGTCGCCCATTTCCTCAAAGAAAACATCATATGCCGATACGGCATCCCGAATGAGGTTTTAACAAACAATGGATCTCACTTCGAAGGAGAATGCGACAGACTGCTGGCCGAATTCAAGATCACGCGGCACAAGTCTTCTCCCTATCGACCGCAAACAAACAGCGCAGTAGAAGCAGCAAACAAGACCCTCAAAAGGATCATCTGAAAAATGACCACCCGAGGACGAGATTGACCCGAAAAGCTGCACCTTGCACTTTGGAGCTACCGAACATCAGTCAGAACAGCCACGGGAGAAACTCCATTCGCCCTGACATATGAGATGGAAGCAGTACTACCCGTGGAATTGGAAATTCCCTCACTTTGAGTGCTGTTCGAAAACGAGATCAACGAAGTCGAATGGCTCCGAAGCCGACACAACGAACTGGCTCTGCTAGACGAGCGCCGACTAAAGGCCATGGAGCATATCCGAGCCTACCAAAGCAGAATGGCTAGAGCTTTCAACAAGAAAGTCAAGTCCCGAGACATCAGGGAAGGCGATCTGGTACTCAAGGAAAAGCCCCCCCACTCGAACCAACCCACTGGGAAAGTGGGAACCAACATGGATCGGCCCTTTCGTGGTTCAAAAGATCTTCTCTGGAGGTGCCATGAAGCTGACAGACCTAGACGGCACTGACAAACAAGAGGCAAGGAAGTCACGGAAAAGACCGTAAAAAATGACTTGTCAAGGGATCATCCAACCTTCCCATGCAAACACAAAATCCAAACAAAAAGGGATGTCGTCAAGGCTCAGACTACTTCAGTCCACAAATACAACAGAAAGGTCCAAAGCTGGATGCCGCCAAGGCTCACAAAAGGAACAAAAGGCGAACAAGAGATCTTGCGTCTCGATAAAGCTTTAAAAGTAAATCACAAATCACTAACGATTACAACATTTCTTGATGAGTTCAAGCACGGCCTACTCTCAAGTTCACAACATGCTAAAAGACAGCTTAATACATTTTACAAATAATGTGTCTGCAATGCAATGAATGGATACTTAGGAGGTCATTCCGCGCCACCTGCGCTTGTCCCCTCGCCATTCTTCCCTTTCTTCCCTCGTCCCCGGCGAGTCTTCTTTCGCTCCACGCGAGCCAACTCTGTCTCTCTCATTCCGAGATTAGGGGTCCTCCCCGTAGAGTCAAACAATCCAGCAGCTCGCAGAGCTTCATTCGTCCGTGCCTCGGCCCGGATCTCCTTCCTGCGAGTCTGCAAAAGAGAACCTCTCTCCGTCAGTCGGTCAACTCGAGTCTCGTAGTCAAATAAAGTGTCTCCTGTCACATTCTGAGGGTTAGACCATGCTTCGGCACTTCTAAGGCTATAGCTAGAACGACAACCTTGCCCAAAATCGCTTCGCGCCTGCTTCCCAAAACCACTTGGGACTTCCTAACATGCTGCTCATACCAATCCAGGTACTCGGTCGTCAACACAACACCCTCCCGACGTCGAAGGAGCACTACAGGAGGGAAAGCGGAATACTTCCATACCCTCAGAAAATACAAAAGAGCATCTGAAGCTGCCATACAAAGAGAAGCTACCTCCGTAGTGGCAATGTCATCCCAGCCCAGCAAAGGCTCCTGCCTCATCCCGAACTGCCGGGAAATGAGCGATGGAATATAGAAGGAGTACCAAGACAAACCCGGAACTTTGATGACGTAGGACCCTACCTGGAAGGCCCTCCTAGTCTCAATCCCCCAGTGCGGAACCCACCAGCGAATCTGATGCATACCAAGCTGTGCCATCTATCTCTCCCAGGCGGGCTGATCCATATCCAATACGAGAGTGTAAGTGCTCCAATTTGAGCTTGTTAGTATTTTCGTTAGAAAATTAACGAAAGTTATGACATTTCTAACAATTCCTAACAATTCCTAACATTCCTAACATTTCTAACCAAGCAAGGACAAAGTGGGCATTGTTATTTAAGGATAAACCAATAAAGGAATCCTAAAAAGCAAAAGAAATTAAAGAAAACCAAAAATAGAAACTGTTGGAACAAAAACTGGCTGTTTAATTTGATTTTTTTTGAAAATATTCCTCTTGTCCAAAGCCTGAAGCAGCATTTAATGAACAGTGCACGCTGAAGGACATATCCGCGCGGACATGATTGCAATTTTCAGAGGGCTATAAATTGAGGCCTTCAGTCTCAGAAATGAAAGAGGAAAAACACAATTTGCAACTGCACCTTGGCGAAAATAGTGAGAAAACAGTGAGAATTCTCTAGAATTGTCACCTTTTTCTCAACTATTCACCCAAAATCACACTCACTCAAACACTCTCATATTCAAGCCTCAAACACTCTTACATTCAAGCCAAAAACTCCAAAACACAAAGAAGATTGGTAAACCCTCCATCTCCTTACCCTAAACTCCTTCATGCATACATTTTCAAGCTACAAAATGTAGTTTATTCATCTTCTTGTCTTAGATCCAAGAAGATCACCATGGAAGTTCATCTCCATGGATGATCTTTACAAGGATCAACATTATTTTCAAAGTATTCTTACTTTCTTTCAAAGAAAACACATTTTCAAAACCCTAAAAATCATTTTCATACATCAAATCTCATTTCAAAGGATAAAATTCCCCTACCCAAGCAAATGAAGTGTTTAGTCCTAATGTACCCCAAGGATGGTTTTATATAGTTGATTCACCACTAAAATGTCAAGTGATCACTAATCAAAACCTAGGGAAATGGGGACAAGAATGAATGTCAAACCCCCTTTAAAATCATGTTTTCTTTCTTGAGAAGTTGTTGTCCAGTAGCAATTTTCTAAGACCCCAGTCCATAGTCTAATTTTTTGGACACAGATAAACTTGGAATTTGGTGTTGACTACAAAATACTTTTTGTATCCAACATCCAGAGCTTTCCATACATATTTTTACTTTATTTTTTTCGTGAGTACAACTCCATTTTTAAAATTTTCTTTTGAAGGTCAGATCACCAGTCTCTGGGAGTCCAGATCTCATATCTGAGATTTCCAGAAGGTTTTGGGTCCTCAAATCTTCTCCAAAATGGAAAATTATTTCACAGAAATCTTATTTGAGGTGTTTGGAGCAACTTTTATTCTCTGAGTTTCCTCAGATTATGATGTTTTCAAGCCCTTAAATCCATTTCAAAATCAAGTGTCCACTGCCTTTTTCATTCTGGCAGAAGTGGTTTCCAACTTCTAAAAATCTTTTGAGTACCAAAACTCAACCCAAAAATCACACCAAAAATCATGGGATCTTTCCAAAGTCTAATAAAGAATTCCCAATTTTTACTTTTCTGATTTTCAACTTATTTTGGCCAAAACACACACACACACACACAAATGGTTTTTAATGCTTGGAAGACTCGTTTTACGAGGCATTCCGGATGCACACTAACGTCCTTCCCGGCGTGTAACATGACCTCCGAACCCAAATCTCTAATCTTGGGCATTTTTCAAAGTTTTGGCCCTTAAAACAAAAATGGCGTGGCGACTCCGGTCTTTTTTCGATTGGTTTTTCAAAGAAGCGAAAAATTTCAAAGTTAAACCTTTTTCGGAAGAAAATTTTGGCGGGCGACATCATCACAGAGAGGTCACCGAGTAAACGTCCACGGGCTAAGCAATACCGGAGCCTCAGGCATAGCTTGAAGTCTCTCTCGCAACCATAAAGTGAGCAAAGCTGGGCTTGCCCCTCTCATGAACCTATCCCCAGTCACCAGACGATCAATACCATGAAGGGTCTCCCCCAGCACCAACGGAGCAATATCCTTCCCAGCTCGGCAGTGCCCTACTACATCCAGCAAAGCACCGTCACAGACCCCAGGGGAGCCGACCATGAAAAGCGTCGCTATCACGCACAATGCAAATGCATCCCATGAGACGTCACTCTCATCGCTCATAAACCGCTCTGGCAGTGCAGAAATGTCAATGTGACTAGAATCAAAGGTCATAACATGCTCTTCTCCCAACAAAGTCCAAAGAAAACATGCAATCTTCACGCTCACGGATGCGCCGCTAATTGCAGGAAGCGAGAAGGCCTCCACCTACGGTTCTCCAATCAAAGCCCGAAAATCCTCAAAGGTCAGTGTCACTTCATTGTAAGAGAAGCAATACACGTGCCTCCTAACATCCCAAAACTTCACGGCAGCCCGCAATAATTCCCAATCAGGAACTAACTCCCGAAGGGACCAAACCGAGCACAGTTGAAATCTCACCTCGAAAGCCCGCTTGTTGTGCCTCATATGGTGCCTCATCCACGTATTGAGCCGCTCGAGGAAATATGCTCGCCTCTCCTTCGAAATCCTAGGCAAAATTCTTGAAGAAAACGAAGAATCCAAGGCAAATGTGGAGGTTTGTAGAGAAAATGGGGAAGAAAGCTCGAAATGACTGCAAATGGGAAGTGAGGGGAAGCCAGACATTCTGTAAACTCTTATTTCCTCCCCAAAAGCAAGGTGGATCCGCACGGACCACTTTGCATGCTAGATAGGCCTGTGCGGACCACTTTGCAGCTTGGCCCCACATTTTCAGCAAACTGCAAAATAGCTACTGCTCTCGGCAGGACCTTGCCCCAAACTGCTCAAAAGCCTGGCTAAAGCCATTTATGGCAACCATACACTAACCACAAATGCATTCCCAGCTCATGTGACATGCATGAAAAAATAATAAACTAGCAACAATTCCTAGGTCAATCTCGGGAATCAGAAATACATCATTACATCTCAAATAAAATACTTTGTTGTGCAAATACAAGTGTTTAATTACAGGTACAAAATGTCTGTTGCTAAACAAAAAACAAAAACAAAAAAACAACGGAAAGAGGGAAAGCAAATGAGCCCTACTCCGACTCATCATCATCAACCTCCGCAAACGAGAAGTCCGGTATCTCCGGCTGTGGCTGATGGATGTGGTTTTACCCATCCAAAAGATATATTTTCTATCTTATTTGATGCTCGAAACCTTGAGAATTTAATGTATTTTATAGTGTTTTGTAAGTACAGGATTGATGTGCAACAATGCAGAAAAGAGGAGAAAAAGCATATTTTGAAAGTTCAAGGGCCAAAATGTAAATTATGGAAATTCAGGGACCAAACTGAAAATGTGAAAAAGTGGGATCAAACTGAAAATATGAAATTCAAGGGTCAAAATGTAAATTGTGGAAATTTAGGGACCAAATTGCAAATATGGAAATTAGAAGATAAATTGGTTAAATAAAGTCCGGGGACAAAGTGAAAATTTGAAAAGTTCAAGTACGAAAGTGCGAGAGCAAAAATTAGAATGATCAAAGTTCGACTTGGCAATTGTCGCGAAACGAATAAAAAGTGGGACAAAACAAGGGCCAAGGCTAGCTGGAAATGGGGCCAAGGCTTGGGCAAAATGGGGCCAAATGTAGGCAAGTGGCCGAGCAATGCATGGGCTGGGCAGAGGAAGATGTTGGGCTACTTTGGGCTTGGGCGATCGCTGAATGGCAATGGGCGGCCGTACAAACACAAGAGTTTTGGCTGTAACATTCTGTACACATGGGCGGATTCGTGGGCCAAGCATGGGTGACCACCCACCAATGTTTTGCAACGGATTTAATTCCGTCACAAATAATAAAAACATGATTTCAACAGAATCAGCACAGAATCAGTGACGGATTTTGGGAGATATTCTATTTTGACTAGGATTTTGACCAGAATTTATTTTTAAAAGGGATTTTCACCTCCCTCCTCCTATAAAAAGAACCCTAGATTAGTCTTTTATTATCTTTTGATCTTTTTAATCATTGATTTTTATTATTCTCTCTCTATATTTTTCCCCTTTATCATACATTAGGGTTTTTATTTTATTTTAAAGATTCAAGGTTAATTTATTTTAATGGTCATTCAAGGCTAATTTATTTGATTCATGGATTGAGGTGAGTAACAATTTGATCTTTATGCTCAGGTTTTAATTCTTCCTATCTCTCTTTCGTTCTTGTTCTTCTCAACGGTTTTAATTATTGTTCTTGAGATCAATTGTATTGACCTAGCGGAATGTACTTTTGGTATCTTGAATTTATTTGGATATAAACCATTGCACTTGCGTGGATGATTTGTAATTTGACCATTGTTGAGAAGAATAGATTCAATTGAGGACCTAGCGAAAATCAAACGAATCTAGGTTCCATTGTTCTTAAGTTTTTTTAATTGAAATTCTTTAATGTTTGTACTGACCTAGCAGAATATATAAACGAGATAGAGTTATTAGGATTCTAATGTTCTTATTGACCTAGCGGAATATATGAACATCTTAACCCTATAATTTTGTGAACGAACCCAAGAATGAGATTGAATTATTTTTACATGAAATAAAAAGCATAAAATAATAATTGTTATGATCCCCAATCCATGAATCCCTTGTCTCTTGATATCTTTAATTTATTTATTTTACTTTCTTAGTTTAATAGTTCAACCAATCAAAAACCCCTTTTCCTTTGTTACTTTTTACACTAATTAAATCAATTTGTTAAACACACAAATCTCTGTGGTTCGACCCATACTTTTGTATATTGCTACTTCGGTAACTTGTACACTTGCAAGGTTTTTATTACACAGTGGAAATTTCATCCATCAAGTTTTTGACGCCGTTGTCAGGAATTTGTTGTGATTTGAACAAGTTTATTTTGTTAGTGTATTGTAAATATTTTCTTTTATTAATTTCTTTTTAGTGTAAATAATTTTCTTTCTTTTTCTAGTTGTTTAAAAGTTAAAGGTCATGCATGAATCAAATTCTAGAGAGATGTTGGCCGAGCAAGTAAAACAACTAATTGCTTTGTTCAATGCGAAAAGTGCTTCACCTAGTGCCAATATAATACAAGACGCATGTTCCTGTTGTGGATTATATTCTCATGCTACTAATGATTGTCCGTCTAGGACATATTTTCATGAGTATTCTCCACAGATGCAAGAAAAGAGTTTGTTCCACCCATGGCAACAACAATATGATTATTCCCCCAATTGCTATACACAATGGAGGGGAAACCTCTCAATCCGGGCAAGGAACAATTATGAGCCACATTACGATGATCCACCGCAACCTAAAATGCAATCATGGGAAGTGGCTCTGACAAGTTTGAGGGAGGAAAATCGTCAACAAAAACAACAATTTGGTGCAGCCATAAGTAGGTTGGAAGCACAAGTCACTACACTAGTAGAGGCCTTGAGGGGTTATAAGCGAGATACTAGTCCTATCCAACTTGAACGTTATGAATGGGAGGACGCTTCCATTAGTGACGAACTACCGATTCTCTCTTCGTCTCCTGCTAGTGATGTTGTGGTTGTTGATGAAGATGTTGATTGTGAAGAAGATGGGGTGGACGAGAAACTAAAAGATGATGAGTGCGTTAATGTTGATGAGGTTGGGCCCGACCAAATTGACGAACAATGTCTCAACGAAAACCTTCTCCATCCCATTGAAAGTGTGAAAGATTTTTTCTCCATCATTCTTGTACCTCCCCCTATTTTTTGAGGGTGAAGAAAGTGGCAAAGGTTTGAAAGAGAAGAAGCCCCAAAAGATGAAACGTCAAAAATTTCCTTGGACACAAAATAACATCAAAGCTCAAGGAATATATATGGGGCATAAACTGAAAATAAGGACCCGCAAAACCATGAAGTGGGCCAAAGGACGGAAAGTGATGTCCAAACGTGAGCAACGGTCGGGCTAACAACCTTAACCAAATGCGCTAATTGGGAGGCAACCCAAGTAGGTCCATTTTATTTGCTTTATTTATTTGTTTTGTTGTGTCATATCATCCTTTGAACCCGAGGCATATTTTTGTTCTCTTTGCTATGAGGACATAGCATGTTTTGAGTTTGGGGGTAGATATATCTCCGAGTTTGTGGGTTTATAGGGGAGTGTATATAGTGTCACCCTCCAAAAAAATAGAAAAATTTTAAAATTTTTTGTTCTTTTCATATTTTGGGAAGTTGGCTAGAGTCCAGGATGATTCGAGAGTGCTTTAATTTAAAAAATCTTGAGTATTATTGTCAATATGGGGATATAATTGCATTGATACATGTAAAGTATGATTTCTCCACCTTTCACTTCCATATTATTTTTCTTGATCATTGTTACTAATTTAGGAGACCTTTATAGGATCACTTTGGCATTCTCGGGGTCTCTAGAACATGTTTGCATTACCGTCAATAACACATCAATTAGGCTATTCGGTAAGTGATATTTGGCTATTTTCTTTGAACCCTATTTGTGAGCCTTTAACTTTCTCGTCGCTTATATAAAAATTTCCGCTAGAACCCCTTTTGAGCTTGAAAAAAAATGGAATCTCTCACAAAGTGGGAGGTTATTTTAGACCACCATTCGCCTTCATTTTGACCCTCATTGTCCTACCCTTTTAACTTATACACTATTTTTCTCCCCTTTTCAAGAAAGTGAAACTAGGGAATGAATGGGAATGTTTGGGTGATGTTTAGAAAATCAAAGGGTGGAGTAAAAAGAGGTCATGAAAAGAAAAAAAAGGGTCATGTTATGTATTGAAAAGAGGGGCTTGAGCAAAGTATTGAATGCACACTCTTCGTGATATATTTGTGCAAAGAAAAAAAAAAGAAAAAAGAAAAAAAATGAAAAGAAAGTTGAAAAGAAAAGTCTTGCCCTCTCTAATGTTGAAGTGAAAAGTGATCAAAAATAAAGAAAGGTGATCAATCCCAAGTTTGAAAGTATACAAAATTATAAGTTTGGGGGTTAAATCAATGGGTTGGCATGAAGTGGAGTAATAAATTTCAATGGGAGGATGTATGATGAAGACTTCTTAGTTTCATTTGCTTGACTTCGTATGTTCTTACCTTCAATTGGAATCGTGAACCTAGCCTGCGTTTATCCCGAAACTTTACAAGCCATTAAGCCACATTTGATCCCTAAAGAGTATCCGGGTTGACAGTTTTGTCTAAACATGCATATGAGTGTCCTTGTGAAATTTCATTTTATTATCATTGATTTAGAGCATGTCGTTAGTGACCCTATAAAATATCTTATTTTGGTGACAATGATCTCCCATATTTTATTCATCTTTCATTATGTGGTGGAGAATTGTAAGTTAGATGCATCTGTGTAATTATAGTCCCATGTTCATGATAATTCTTGTAGATTATGTGTGTTGTAAGATCTGAGACTTGTTGTGCCAACGGCCTATAATATGTATTGAACAAATCCCAAAAAGATTTGCTTTTGTTTTAATTAGTTAATTAGTTTTTATTTTGGTTTAGTTTTGTTTTACTTGAGGACGAGCAAAAGATAAGTTTTGAGGTATTTGACGGATGTGGTTTTACCCATCCAAAAGATATATTTCCTAGCTTATTTGATGCTCGAAACCTTGAGAATTTAATGTATTTTATAGTGTTTTGTAAGTACAGGATTGATGTGCAACAATGCAGAAAAGAGGAGAAAAAGCGTATTTTGAAAGTTCAAGGGCCAAAATGTAAATTGTGGAAATTCAGGGACCAAACTAAAAATGTGAAAAAGTGGGATCAAACTGAAATTATGAAATTCAAGGGTCAAAATGTAAATTGTGGAAATTCAAGGACCAAATTGCAAATATGGAAATTAGAAGATAAATTGGTTAAATAAAGTCCGGGGACAAAGTGAAAATTTGAAAAGTTCAATTACGAAAGTGCGAGAGCAAAAATTAGAGTGATCAAAGTTCGACTTGGCAATTGTCACGAAACGAATAAAAAGTGGGACAAAACAAGGGCCAAGGCTAGCTGAAAATGGGGCCAAGGCTAGTTGGAAATGGGGCCAAGGCTTGGGCAAAATGGGGCCAAATGTAGGCATGTGGCCGAGCAATGCATGGGCTGGGCTGAGGAAGATGTTGGGCTACTTTGGGCTTGGGCGGTCGCTGAATGATAATAGGCGGCCGCACGAACATAAGAGTTTTGGCCGTAACATTCTGTACACATGGGCGGATTTGTGGGTCAAGCATGGGCGACCGCCCACCAATGTTTTGCAACGGATTTAATTCTGTCACAAATAATAAAAACGTGATTTCAACAGAATCAGCACAGAATCAGTGACGGATTTCAGGAGATTTTCTATTTTGACTAGGATTTTGACCAGAGTTTATTTCCAAAAAGGATTTTCACCTCCCTCCTCCTATAAAAAGAACTCTAGACTAGTTTTTTTATTATCTTTTGATCTTTTTAATCTTTTTAATCTTTGATTTTTATTATTCTCTCTCTATATTTTTTCCCTTTATCATAGATTAGGGTTTTTATTTTATTTTGAAGATTCAAGGTTAATTTATTTTAATGGCCATTCAAGGCTAATTTATTTGATTCATGGATTGAGGTGAGTAACAATTTGATCTTTATGCTAAGGTTTTAATTCTTCCTATCTCTCTTTCGTTCTTGTTCTTCTCAACGGTTTTAATTATTGTTCTTGAGATCAATTGTATTGACCTAGCGGAATGTACTTTTGGTATCTTGAATTTATTTGGATATAAATCATTGCACTTGCGTGGATGATTTGTAATTTGACCATTGTTGAGAAGAATAGATTCAATTGAGGACCTAGCGAAAATCAAACGAATCTAGGTTCCATTGTTCTTAAGTTTTTATTTGAAATTCTTGAATGTTTGTATTGACCTAGCAGAATATATAAACGAGATAGAGTTATTAGGGTTCTAATGTTCTTATTGACCTAGCGGAATATATGAACATCTTAACCCTATAATTTTGTGAATGAACCCAAGAATGAGATTGAATTATTTTTACATGAAATAAAAAGCATAAAGTGATAATTGTTATGATCCCCAATCCATGAATCCCTTGTCTCTTGATATCTTTAATTTATTTATTTTACTTTCTTAGTTTAATAGTTCAACCAATCAAAAACCCCTTTTCCTTTGTTACTTTTTACACTAATTAAATCAATTTTTTCAACACATAAATCTCTGTGGTTCGATCCTTACTTTTGTATATTGCTACTTCGGTAACTTGTACACTTGCAAGGTTTTTATTACACAGTGGAAATTTCATACATCAAGTTTTTGGCGCCGTTACTGGGGATTTGTTGTGATTTGAACAAGTTTATTTTGTTAGTGTATTGTAAATATTTTCTTTTATTAATTTTTTTTAGTGTAAATAATTTTCTTTCTTTCTCTAGTTGTTTAAAAATTAAAGGTCATGCATGAATTAAATTCTAGAGAGATGTTGGCCGAGCAAGTAAAACAATTAATTGCTTTGTTCAATGCGAAAAGTGCTTCGCCTAGTGCCAATATAATACAAGATGCATGTTCCTGTTGTGGATTATATTCTCATGCTACTAATGATTGTCCGTCTAGGATATATTTTCATGTGTATTCTCCACAGATGCAAGAAAAGAGTTCGTTCCACCCATGGCAACAACAATATGATTATTTCCCCAATTGTTATACACAATGGAGGGAAAACCACTCAAGCCGGGCATGGAACAATTATGAGCCACATTACGATGATCCACCGCAACCTAAAATGCAATCATGGGAAGTGGCTCTGACAAGTTTGAGGGAGGAAAATCGTCAACAAAAACAACAATTTGGTGCAGCCATAAGTAGGTTGGAAGCACAAGTCACTACACTAGTAGAGGCCTTGAGGGGTTATAAGCGAGATACTAGTCCTATCCAACTTGAACGTTATGAATGGGAGGACGCTTCCATTAGTGACGAACTACCGATTCTCTCTCCGTCTCCTGCTAGTGATGTTGTGGTTGTTGATGAAGATGTTGATTGTGAAGAAGATGGGGTGGACGAGAAACTAAAAGATGATGAGGGCGTTAATGTTGATGAGGTTGGGCCCGACCAAATTGACGAACAATGTCTCAACGAAGACCTTCTCCATCCCATTGAAAGTGTGAAAGATTTTTCCTCCATCATTCTTGTACCTCCCCCTGTTTTTTGAGGGTGAAGAAAGTGGCAAAGGTTTGAAAGAGAAGAAGCCCCAAAAGATGAAACGTCAAAAATTTCCTTGGGCACAAAATAAATCAAAGCTCAAGGAATATATATGGGGCATAAACTGAAAATAAGGACCCGCAAAACCATGAAGTGGGCCAAAGGACGGAAAGTGAAGTCCAAACGTGAGCAACGGTCGGGCTAACAACCTTAACCAAATGCGCTAATTGGGAGGCAACCCAAGTAGGTCCATTTTATTTGCTTTATTTATTTGTTTTGTTGTGTCATATCATCCTTTGAACCCGAGGCATGTTTTTGTTCTCTTTGCTATGAGGACATAGCATGTTTTGAGTTTGGGGGTAGATATCTCTCCGAGTTTGTGGGTTTATAGGGGAGTGTATATAGTGTCACCCTCCAAAAAAATAGAAAATTTTTAAAATTTTTTGTTCTTTTCATATTATGGGAAGTTGGCAAGAGTCCATGATGATTCGAGAGTGCTTTAATTTAAAAAATCTTGAGTATTATTGTCAATATGGGGATATAATTGCATTGATACATGTAAAATATGATTTCTCCACCTTTCACTTCCATATTATTTTTCTTGATCATTGTTACTAATTTAGGAGACCTTTATAGGATCACTTTGGCATTCTCGGGGTCCCTAGAACATGTTTGCATTACCGTCAATAACACATCAATTAGGCTATTCGGTAAGTGATATTTGGCTATTTTCTTTGAACCCTATTTGTGAGCCTTTAACTTTCTCGTCACTTATATAAAAATTTCCGCTAGAACCCCTTTTGAGCTTGAAAAAGAATGAAATCTCTCACAAAGTGGGAGGTTATTTTAGACCACCATTCGCCTTCATTTTGACCCTCATTGTCCTACCCTTTTAACTTATACACTATTTTTCTCCCCTTTTCAAGAAAGTGAAACTAGGGAATGAATGAGAATGTTTGGGTGATGTTTAGAAAATCAAAGGGTGGAGTGAAAAGAGGTCATGAAAAGAAAAAAAAGGGTCATGTTATGTATTGAAAAGAGGGGCTTGAGCAAAGTATTGAATGCACACTCTTCGTGATATATTTGTGGAAAGAAAAAAAAAAGAAAAAAGAAAAAAAATGAAAAGAAAGTTGAAAAGAAAAGTCTTGCCTTCTCTAATGTTGAAGTGGAAAGTGATCAAAAATAAAGAAAGGTGATCAATCCCAAGTTTGAAAGTATACAAAATTATAAGTTTGGGGGTTAAATCAATGGATTGGCATGAAGTGGAGTGATAAATTTCAATGGAAGGATGTATGATGAAGACTTCTTAGTTTCACTTGCTTGACTTCGTATGTTCTTACCTTCAATTGGAATCGTGAACCTAGCCCGCGTTTATCCCGAAACTTTACAAGCCATTAAGCCACATTTGATCCCTAAAGAGTAGCCGGGTTGACAGTTTTGTCTAAACATGCATATGAGTGTCCTTGTGAAATTTCATTTTATTATCATTGATTTAGAGCATGTCGTTAGTGACCCTATAAAATATCTTACTTTGGTGACAATGATCTCCCATATTTCATTTATCTTTCATTATGTGGTGGAGAATTGTAAGTTAGATGCATCCGTTTAATTATAGTCCCATGTTCTTGATAATTCTTGTAGATTATGTGTGTTGTAAGATCTGAGACTTGTTGTGCCAACGGCCTATAATATGTATTGAACAAATCCCAAAAAGATTTTCTTTTGTTTTAATTAGTTAATTAGTTTTTATTTTGGTTTAGTTTTGTTTTACTCGAGGACGAGCAAAAGATAAGTTTGGAGGTATTTGACGGATGTGGTTTTACCCATCCAAAAGATATACTCCCTCCGTCCCACTATACTTGACACCCAATGGGTGGGTTCAAAAACCAAGGAAAAAGAATAAAATAAAAAAAATGTGTGGTGAAAAATGAAGAAAGAGAATGAGTGAGATAAATAGTAGTGTTGGTTGAATAAATATGTGGTAGAAAATGAAGAGAGAGAATGAGTGGTGGGGTAGAGTGAATATAAAAATATAAAAACTTGGTTATTTTTGGAAGGTGTCAAGTATAGTGGGACGGCTCAAAATGGAAAGAAGTGTCAAGTATAGTGGGACGGAGGGAGTATTTCCTAGCTTATTTGATGCTCGAAACCTTGAAAATTTAATGTATTTTATAGTGTTTTGTAAGTACAGGATTGATGTGCAACAATGCAGAAAAGAGGAGAAAAAGCGTATTTTGAAAGTTCAAGGGCCAAAATGTAAATTGTGGAAATTCAGGGACCAAACTAAAAATGTGAAAAAGTGGGATCAAACTGAAATTATGAAATTCAAGGGTCAAAATGTAAATTGTGGAAATTCAAGGACCAAATTGCAAATATGGAAATTAGAAGATAAATTGGTTAAATAAAGTCCGGGGACAAAGTGAAAATTTGAAAAGTTCAAGTACGAAAGTGCGAGTGCAAAAATTAGAGTGATCAAAGTTCGACTTGGCAATTGTCGCGAAACGAATAAAAAGTGGGACAAAACAAGGGCCAAGGCTAGCTGAAAATGGGGCCAAGGCTAGTTGGAAATGGGGCCAAGGCTTGGGCAAAATGGGGCCAAATGTAGGCATGTGGCCGAGCAATGCATGGGCTGGGCTGAGGAAGATGTTGGGCTACTTTGGGCTTGGGCGGTCGCGGAATGATAATAGGCGGCCGCACGAACATAAGAGTTTTGGCCGTAACATTCTGTACACATGGGCGGATTTGTGGGTCAAGCATGGGCGACCGCCCACCAATGTTTTGCAACGGATTTAATTTCGTCACAAATAATAAAAACGTGATTTCAACAGAATCAGCACAGAATCAGTGACGGATTTCAGGAGATTTTCTATTTTGACTAGGATTTTGACCAGAATTTATTTCCAAAAAGGATTTTCACCTCCCTCCTCCTATAAAAAGAACTTTAGACTAGTTTTTTTTATTATCTTTTGATCTTTTTAATCTTTTTAATCTTTGATTTTTATTATTCACTCTCTATATTTTTTCCCTTTATCATAGATTAGGGTTTTTATTTTATTTTGAAGATTCAAGGTTAATTTATTTTAATGGCCATTCAAGGCTAATTTATTTGATTCATGGATTGAGGTGAGTAACAATTTGATCTTTATGCTAAGATTTTAATTCTTCCTATCTCTCTTTCGTTCTTGTTCTTCTCAACGGTTTTAATTATTGTTCTTGAGATCAATTGTATTGACCTAGCGGAATGTACTTGTGGTATCTTGAATTTATTTGGATATAAATCATTGCACTTGCGTGGATGATTTGAAATTTGACCATTGTTGAGAAGAATAGATTCAATTGAGGACCTAGCGGAAATCAAACGAATCTAGGTTCCATTGTTCTTAAGTTTTTTTAATTGAAATTCTTGAATGTTTGTATTGACCTAGCAGAATATATAAACGAGATAGAGTTATTAGGGTTCTAATGTTCTTATTGACCTAGTGGAATATATGAACATCTTAACCCTATAATTTTGTGAATGAACCCAAGAATGAGATTGAATTATTTTTACATGAAATAAAAAGCATAAAGTGATAATTGTTATGATCCCCAATCCATGAATCCCTTGTCTCTTGATATCTTTAATTTATTTATTTTACTTTCTTAATTTAATAGTTCAACCAATCAAAAATCCCTTTTCCTTTGTTACTTTTTACACTAATTAAATCAATTTGTTCAACACATAAATCTCTGTGGTTCGACCCTTACTTTTGTATATTGCTACTTCGGTAACTTGTACACTTGCAAGGTTTTTATTACACAGTGGAAATTTCATACATCAAGTTTTTGGCGCCGTTACTGGGGATTTGTTGTGATTTGAACAAGTTTATTTTGTTAGTGTATTGTAAATATTTTCTTTTATTAATTTCTTTTTAGTGTTAATAATTTTCTTTCTTTCTCTAGTTGTTTAAAAATTAAAGGTCATGCATGAATCAAATTCTAGAGAGATGTTGGCCGAGCAAGTAAAACAATTAATTGCTTTGTTCAATGCGAAAAGTGCTTCGCCTAGTGCCAATATAATACAAGATGCATGTTCCTGTTGTGGATTATATTCTCATGCTACTAATGATTGTCCGTCTAGGATATATTTTCATGAGTATTCTCCACAGATGCAAGAAAAGAGTTCGTTCCACCCATGGTAACAACAATATGATTATTCCCCCAATTGTTATACACAATGGAGGGGAAACCTCTCAAGCCGGGCATGGAACAATTATGAGCCACATTACGATGATCCACCGCAACCTAAAATGCAATCATGGGAAGTGGCTCTGACAAGTTTGAGGGAGGAAAATCGTCAACAAAAACAACAATTTGGTGCAGCCATAAGTAGGTTGGAAGCACAAGTCACTACACTAGTAGAGGCCTTGAGGGGTTATAAGCGAGATACTAGTCCTATCCAACTTGAACGTTATGAATGGGAGGACGCTTCCATTAGTGACGAACTACCGATTCTCTCTCCGTCTCCTGCTAGTGATGTTGTGGTTGTTGATGAAGATGTTGATTGTGAAGAAGATGGGGTGGACGAGAAACTAAAAGATGATGAGGGCGTTAATGTTGATGAGGTTGGGCCCGACCAAATTGACGAACAATGTCTCAACGAAGACCTTCTCCATCCCATTGAAAGTGTGAAAGATTTTTCCTCCATCATTCTTGTACCTCCCCCAGTTTTTTGAGGGTGAAGAAAGTGGAAAAGGTTTGAAAGAGAAGAAGCCCCAAAAGATGAAACGTCAAAAATTTCCTTGGGCACGAAATAATATCAAAGCTCAAGGAATATATATGGGGCATAAACTGAAAATAAGGACCCGCAAAACCATGAAGTGGGCCAAAGGACGGAAAGTGAAGTCCAAACGTGAGCAACGGTCGGGCTAACGACCTTAACCAAATGCGCTAATTGGGAGGCAACCCATGTATGTCCATTTTATTTGTTTTGTTGTGTCATATCGTCCTTTGAACCCGAGTCATATTTTTGTTCTCTTTGCTATGAGGACATAGCATGTTTTGAGTTTGGGGGTAGATATCTCTTCGAGTTTGTGGGTTTATAGGGGAGTGTATATAGTGTCACCCTCCAAAAAAATAGAAAAATTTTAAAATTTTTTGTTCTTTTCATATTTTGGGAAGTTGGCAAGAGTCCATGATGATTCGAGAGTGCTTTAATTTTAAAAATCTTGAGTATTATTGTCAATATGGGGATATAATTGCATTGATACATGTAAAGTATGATTTCTCCACCTTTCACTTCCATATTATTTTTCTTGATCATTGTTACTAATTTAGGAGACCTTTATAGGATCACTTTGGCATTCTCGGGGTCCCTAGAATATGTTTGCATTACCATCAATAACACATCAATTAGGCTATTCGGGAAGCAATATTTGGCTATTTTCTTTGAACCCTATTTGTGAGCCATTAACTTTCTCGTCACTTATATAAAAATTTCCGCTAGAACCCCTTTTGAGCTTGAAAAAGAATAAAATCTCTCACAAAGTGAGAGGTTATTTTAGACCACCATTCGCCTTCATTTGTACCCTCATTGTCCTACCCTTTTAAATTATACACTATTTTTCTCACATTTTCAAGAAAGTGAAACTAGGGAATGAATGGAAATGTTTGGGTGATGTTTAGAAAATCAAAGGGTGGAGTGAAAAGCGGTCATAAAAAGAAATAAAAGGGTCATGTTATGTATTGAAAAGAGGGGCTTGAGCAAAGTATTGAATGCACACTCTTCGTGATATATTTGTGCAAAGAAAAAAAAGAAAAAAGAAAAAAAAGAAAAAAGAAAAAAATGAAAAGAAAGTTGAAAAGAAAAGTCTTGCCCTCTCTAATGTTTAAGTGGAAAGTGATCAAAAAGAAAGAAAGGTGATCAATCCCAAGTTTGAAAGTATACAAATTTATAAGTTTGGGGGTTAAATCAATAGGTTGGCATGAAGCAGAGTGATAAATTTCAATGGGAGGATGTATGATGAAGACTTCTTAGTTTCACTTGCTTGACTTCATATGTCCTTACCTTCAATTGGAATCGTGAACCTAGCCCGCATTTATCGCGAAACATTACAAGCCGTTAAGCCATATTTGATCCCTAAAGAGTAGCCGGGTTGACAGTTTATTCTAAACATGCATATGAGTGTCATTGTGAAATTTCATCTTATTATCATTGATTTAGAGCATGTCGTTAGTGACCCTATAAAATATCTTACTTTGGTGACAATGATCTCCCATATTTCATTCATCTTTCATTATGTGGTGGAGAATTGTAAGTTAGATGCATCCGTGTAATTATAGTCCCATGTTCATGATAATTCTTGTAGATTATGTGTGTTGTAAGATCTGAGACTTGTTGTGCCAACGGCCTATTATATGAATTGAACAAATCCCAAAAAGATTTGCTTTTGTTTTAATTAGTTAATTTTTTTTTATTTTGGTTTAGTTTTGTTTTACTCGAGTACGAGCAAAAGATAAGTTTGGGGGGATTTGATGGATGTGGTTTTACCCATCCAAAAGATATATTTCCTAGCTTATTTGATGCTCGAAACCTTGAAAATTTAATGTATTTTATAGTGTTTTGTAAGTACAGGGTTGATGTGCAACAATGCAGAAAAGAGGAGAAAAAACGTATTTTGAAAGTTCAAGGGCCAAAATGTTAATTGTGGAAATTCAGGGACCAAACTAAAAATGTGAAAAAGTGGGATTAAACTGAAATTAAGAAATTCAAGGGTCAAAATTTAAATTGTGAAAATTCAGGGACCAAATTGCAAATATGGAAATTTGAAGATAAATTGGTTAAATAAAGTCCGGGGACAAAGTGGAAATTTGAAGAGTTCAAGTACGAAAGTGCGAGAGCAAAAATTAGAGTGATCAAAGTTCGACTTGACAATTGTCACGAAACAAATAAAAAGTGGGACAAAACAGGGGCCAAGGCTAGCTGGAAATGGGGCCAAGGCTAGCTGGAAATGGGGCCAAGGCTTGGGCAAAATGGTGCCAAATGTAGGCAAGTGGCCGAGCAATGCATGGGCTGGGCCGAGGAAGATTCTGGGCTACTTTGTGCTTGGGCGGTCGCTGAATGGCAATGGGCGGCCGCACAAACACAAGAGTTTTGGCCGTAACCTTCTGTACACATGGGCGGATTCGTGGGCCAAGCATGGGCGACCGCCCACCAATGTTTTGCAACAGATTTAATTCCGTCACAGATAATAAAAATGTGATTTCAACAGAATCAGCACAGAATCAGTGATGAATTTCGGGAGATTTTCTATTTTGACTAGGATTTTGACCAGAATTTGTTTCCAAAAAGGATTTTCACCTCCCTCCTATTAAAAGAACCCTAGACTGTTTTTTTATTATCTTTTTATCTTTTTAATCTTTTTAATCTTTGATTTTTATTATTCTCTCTCTATATTTTTCCCCTTTATCATAGATTAGGGTTTTTATTTTATTTTGAAGATTCAAGGTTAACTTATTTTAATGGTCATTCAAGGCTAATTTATTTGATTCATGGATTGAGGTGAGTAACAATTTGATCTTTATGCTAAGGTTTTAATTCTTCCTATCTCTCTTTCGTTCTTGTTCTTCTCAACGGTTTTAATTATTGTTCTTGAGATCAATTGTATTGACCTAGCGGAATGTACTTTTGGTATCTTGAATTTATTTGGATATAAACCATTGCACTTGCGTGGATGATTTGTAATTTGACCATTGTTGAGAAGAATAGATTCAATTGAGGACCTAGCGGAAATCAAACGAATCTAGGTTCCATTGTTCTTAAGTTTTTTTAATTGAAATTCTTGAATGTTTGTATTGACCTAGCGGAATATATAAACGAGATAGAGTTATTAGGGTTCTAATGTTCTTATTGACCTAGCGGAATATATGAACATCTTAACCCTATAATTTTGTGAACGAACCCAAGAATGAGATTGAATTATTTTTACGTGAAATAAAAAGCATAAAGTGATAATTGTTATGATCCCCAATCCATGAACCCCTTGTCTCTTGATATCTTTAATTTATTTATTTTACTTTCTTAGTTTAATAGTTCAACCAATCAAAAACTCAATTTCCTTTGTTACTTTTTACACTAATTAAATCAATTTGTTCAACACACAAATCTCTGTCGTTTGACCCTTACCTTTGTATATTGCTATTTCGGTAAATTGTACACTTGCAAGATTTTTATTACACAGTGGAAATTTCATCCATCAAGTATTTGGCGCCGTTGCCGGGGATTTGTTGTGATTTGAACAAGTTTATTTTGTTAGTGTATTGTAAATATTTTCTTTTATTAATTTCTTTTTAGTGTAAATAATTTTGTTTCTTTTTCTAGTTGTTTAAAAATTAAAGGTCATGCATGAATCAAATTCTAGAGAGATGTTGGCCGAGCAAGTAAAACAATTAATTGATTTGTTCAATGCGAAAAGTGCTTCCCCTAGTGCCAATATAATACAAGATGTATGTTCCTGTTGTGGATTATATTCTCATGCTACTAATGATTGTCCGTCTAGGACATATTTTCATTAGTATTCTCCACAGGTGCAAGAAAAGAGTTCGTTCCACCCATGGCAACAACAATATGATTATTCCTCCAATTGTTATACACAATGGAGGGGAAACCACTAAAGCCGGGCATGGAACATTTATGAGCCACATTACTATGATCCACCGCAACCTAAAAAGCAATCATAGGAAGAGGCTCTGACAAGTTTGAGGGAGGAAAATCGTCAACAAAAACAACAATTTGGTGCAGCCATAAGTAGGTTGGAAGCACAAGTCACTACACTAGTAGAGGCCTTGAGGGGTTATAAGCGAGATACTAGTCCTATCCAACTTGAACGTTATGAATGGGAGGACACTTCCATTAGTGACGAACTACCGATTCTCTCTCCGTCTCCTGCTAGTGATGTTGTGATTGTTGATGAAGTTGTTGATTGTGAAGAAGATGGGGTGGACGAGAAACTAAAAGATGATGAGGGTGTTAATGTTGATGAGTTTGAGCCCGACCAAATTGACGAACAATGTCTCAACGAAGACCTTCTCCATCCCATTGAAAGTGTGAAATATTTTTCCTCCATCATTCTTGTACCTCCCCCTATTTTTGAGGGTGAAGAAAGTGGCAAAGGTTTGAAAGAGAAGAAGCCCCAAAAGATGAAACGTCAAAAATTCCCTTGGGCACAAAATAATATCAAAGCTCAAGGAATATATATGGGGCATAAACTGAAAATAAGGACCCGCAAAACCATGAAGTGGGCTAAAGGACGGAAAGTGAAGTCCAAACGTGAGCAACGGTCGGGCTAACGACCTTAACCAAATGCGCTAATTGAGAGGCAACCCAAGTAGGTCAATTTTATTTGCTTTATTTATTTATTTTGAGGTGAGTAACAATTTGATCTTTATGCTAAGGTTTTAATTCTTCCTATCTCTCTTTCGTTCTTGTTCTTCTCAACGGTTTTAATTATTTTTCTTGAGATCAATTGTATTGATCTAGCGGAATGTACTTTTGGTATCTTGAATTTATTTGGATATAAACCATTGCACTTGCGTGGATGATTTGTAATTTGACCATTGTTGAGAAGAATAGATTCAATTGAGGACCTAGCGGAAATCAAACGAATCTAGGTTCCATTGTTCTTAAGTTTTTTTAATTGAAAGTCTTGAATGTTTGTATTGACCTAGCGGAATATATAAACGAGATAGAGCTATTAGTGTTCTAATGTTATTATTGACCTAGCGAAATATATGAACATCTTAACCCTATAATTTTGTGAACGAACCCAAGAATGAGATTGAATTATTTTTACATGAAATAAAAGCATAAAGTGATAATTGTTATGATCCCCAATCCATGAATCCCTTGTCTCTTGATATCTTTAATTTATTTATTTTACTTTCTTAGTTTAATAGTTCAACCATTCAAAAACCCCTTTTCCTTTGTTATTTTTTACACTAATTAAATCAATTTGTTCAACACACAAATCTCTGCAGTTCGACCCTTACTTTTGTATATTGCTACTTCGGTAACTTGTACACTTGTAAGTTTTTTATTACACAATGGAAATTTCATTCATCAGTGGCCCTGGCTCAGCCCTCGACGAAGGAGTATCCACAGACCTCCTCGAAGGCATTGGCTCGAACGCCGCCGCCTGTCGCGAAGACCTACAAGATAGCTTCCCCGCAAGCTTCTTTGCAAAGGACCTCATCCCCACGAACCGGCGGGTCAGCGTATCAAAGGATCTCCCCGAGACCTGTGCAAGTAAACAACCAAAGAATCGCTCAGCTAAAGTGATACAATCATACTCGACAAAAAGAGAAAAATACAGAAAAGATGCCAAGATGGAAAAGAGTAAGCACACTCACCGGAGCATTCGGGTCAACCCGATAAGCAGCAGGAGCCTGCTCTGGGATGGGTACCGACACCCTCTTCCTCGACGAATCCCCACGGACGTACGTGAAGTCTGGCCCAGGCACCGAAACATCTGGGAGACGTGGTGGGCCATCCTGCCTCTCCCTCGCCAATACTTGTGGCGTCCTCAGCTTCTGCCTGACGAAGGCCCCGTACTCCTCGCCATACAGGATGAAATCCTCGGCACTCACGCCCTCTAGGTACCTCTCGTACTCCAGCACATCCATGTCACGAGGATGCATCATCCCGAAGGGCGGATCCCTCGGAGCCACAGGGGGCTCGCCTGTGCCATGCTGCCAGAAGACCCTTTCCCCCAGATACATAACATCACAAGTAAAGTCCCGCAGAATCTTCCTCTGCCGTGTCACCGCGGGACCGCCCTCGAGCTCGTCATCGCCATACCAAGCCCAGGGGTACAGCTCAAACCCCGCCGGGCTATCCCTCTCCAGGAACTCCTGTACATCCCGATATGCAATGGTGAGCTTCCCCCTGGTCGTCCTCCTCTTCCTCAGAGAACAAGCCCAGAATAACAGGGTAGGCCACCATGGCCTCATTCTCCCGGTCCCACGGCTGACACCGGAAGATCACATAGCACCACACCTGCAACAAAAAGCAGATAGTGCTCAGAACAAAAAAAAACGGGAGAAATGATAAACTGCTAAATCACAAACAGCAATAAACTCATACCTCCAGTGCAAAATCGAAGCATCCCAGGGGACTAGCCACACCCCGGCTAAACCTGTCCATGGAAAAATAGAGCTCGGCCAAGCCCGCCTCGCCCCAAGCAATCTCACCTACCCTCTCCAAGTCCACCAAAATCTCCAGGAGAGGGAAAAGAGCTGAAGAGGTGTAGTTCAAGAACAGAGTCTCGGAAAGAGCAAACCACAGAAAAGAGTGCGTCAACTGCTCAGCCGTCACCAATCCAGTGCCCCGGCGATAAGCCCCGATGTTGGTCGTGATCTGCGCCTCTACATCGCTACACAGTATACCCAGGCCCTTACGAGGGTAGGGCGCAAAGCCCAGCAGCTCCGCCAGCACCCCATCTGACATCCTGTCCCGCCATCTCACTGGCCCTCCCTAGAAGGAAAGCCCGGTGATCGCCGCAAAATCGGTAGGAGTCACCGTCACCTCTCCCCAGCTAAGATGGAAGGTATGCGTGGTGTCCCACCAATACTCAGACAAAGCCAGGAAGACGCCCTTGTTCTTCTGCATCTCCGCTATCCCGGCAAGGTTCTCAACGAACACGCCCAAACCAGAAACAAAGACCAGCCTCTTAGGACTCGATCTACCCTCCCTGGAGATCTCCGGCAGGTGCTGCCACAGCACAACTACGGCCTCAAGCGACCCCCGAGACTTCATCTTCTTCGCCTTCCCAGACGAAGGCACCTCATCCTGCAGGTAAGTAGATCAAAGGTACGTCAATAACAGTACTTAATGCAAATATACAAAAAGAAACGAAAGCATAAAAAAAAAAAGAGAAGTCCGTCCCAACATGGCAAAACACAAGAGTCCGTCACAAATCACGGCACACACATCACATTTTCAAAACAAGAACCCGTCACTAAAACACGGCACACACGTCACAAAACACAAAAGCCTGTCACCAAAACACGGCACACACGTCACAAAATACAAGAGCCCGTCACAAAAACACGGCACACACTATACAATTTTCTCAAAGGAGGGATCCGTCCCTACACATCACATTTTCAAAATAAAAGCCCGTCACAAAAACATGGCACTCACTACATGACACATTTTCGAAAGCACGTCACAAAAACACGTCACACACTGCACATAACTTTCCCCACAGAGTCCGTCACAAAAACACGGCACGCAAGCATTGCACATAAATTTTTCACACAAAGTCCGTCCCTACATGGCAATTTTTTCACAATATACATATGAAAATAGCATAAGGTACAAATCACCAAAGCATGCATTTCAAAGGGAGGCACTTTATTTTTGCAAATAAGAGCTAATCTCCACATTTTTGCACAAAAATCACATACCCACAATTCTTACGTATTCAATTTCAACAAATCAACATCAATTTCACAAATTGATCATGACAACAACTAAAGCCCCAAATATGCGAAAACTAAAACCTAGTTCTAGCATACAACAATTCAAGCAAGAATCGAAGCAAAATTTGATTTCTTACCTCCCTTACGGTCCTCCCCTGCAGGTTGTGCACCTCCGAATCCGGATATAACACATCCGAATTCCTTGACTAAGGCACAAAGGATGAGCAATTTCTTTGGAGATCCAATCTCCTCTCGATAACCCCTTGGCTCCGTTGACGACGACCTCATCTAATTCTTTCCGCCATGAAAAGCAATTCAAGAAACTCGGGAGAATTCCTTAAGAAATTTTTGGCCAAAACCAAATTTTTTTTTCTCTCTCTCTCATTCGAACAGAAGGAGAAAATGAAGTTGTTGTTCATTGCTGAGATCTGATTTTTTATTTTGGAAAATCAATTTTCAAAGCCAATCCGTACGGACCACTTTGCATTCCCTGGCAAGATTACCCTTTTGCCCTTATAATCTTTGCCCTTGGCCGTCCAAAGGTCTTTTTCAGCAAATTCAATGCAGTTTAGTCCTTAACCCAACCAAACTAACACCGGTCGTAATCGTAAGCCCGAACGTTGCCCACAAAACGGTAAACCAAACACCAGCCATCAAAGTAATCCCAAAATCCCTTCCTTAGTGGACAAAAACTCAAACGGGAATTCTTGAAAACCCGTACAAGATCACACATCCCTAGCAGATAAACATCGGTAGTCATCGTAAGTCCAACCTTTCCCCAGTGGATAAAATACAAGGCAACCACGTCCCCACAATCGACCACGGTGGTCACATCAACCTTAGGACGCCACAACGTCCTCACAATTGACCTTGGCGGTCACATCACCCTAGGGCACCACCATGCCCTCACAACCGACCTTGGCGGTCACCTCATCCCAAGGATGCCACCATGTCCTCACAATCGACCTCGGAGGTCACATCTTCCTTAGGACACCACCATGTCCTCACAACCGACCTCGGCGGTCACATCATCCCTAGGATGCCACAACGTCCTCACAACCGACCTCGGCCGTAACATCATCCTTAGGGCAACACCATGCCCTCACAATCGACCTCGGTGGTCACATCATCCTTAGGATGCCACAACGTCCTCCCAATCGACCTCGGTGGTTACATCATCCTTAGGGCACCACCATGCCCTCACAATTGACCTCGTCGGTCACATTAACCTTAGGACGCCACAACATACCCACAATCGACCTCAGTGGTCACATCATCCTTAGGACGTCACAACGTCCTCCCAATTGACCTCGGCGGTCACATCATCTTAGGACGCCACAACGTCCTCACAATCGACCTTGGTGGTCACATTATCTTAGGACGCCACCATGCCCTCACAATCAACCTCGACGGCCACATCATCCTTAGGATGCCACAACATCCTCACAATTGACCTCAGTGGTCACATCATCTTAGGATGCCATAACGTCCTCACAATCGACCCCGTCGATCACATCATCCTTAGGACACCACCACGTCCTCACAATCGACCTCGGCGATCACATCATCCTTAGGATGCCACCACGCCCTCAAAATTGACCTCGGCGGTCACATCATCTTAGGACGCCACAATGTCCTCACAATCGACCTCGGTGGTCACATCATCCTTAGGACGCCACAACGTCCTCCCAATCGACCTTGGTGGTCACATCATCCTTAGGACGACATAACGTCCTCACAATCGACCTCGGCGGTCACATCATCCCTAGGACACCACCATGTCCTCACAATTGACCTCGGCAGTCACATCATCCCTAGGACACCACCATGCTCTCACAATCGACCTCGGTGGTCACATCATCCTAAGAACACCACCATGTCCTCACAATTGACCTCGGCGGTTACATCATCCTTAGGACACCACCATGTCCTCACAATCGACCTCGGTGGTCACATCATCCCTAGGATGCCACAATGTCCTCACAGTCGACCTTAGCGGTCACATCACCTCAGGGCACCACCATGCCCGCATACACTAACGATTACACAATCTTCGAACTACGATCAGGCTTGATTCCCGCTAGGGATACGCAGGAATCCTATCAAAGGGTCCAGCCAACCGACCTAAACAGTCACCCACAGGACACAACCACATCCACGCACCCCCCCACACGAAATACGATCAGGCTTGATTCCCGCTAGGGATATGCAGGAATCCTATCAAAGGGTCCAGCCAACTGACCTAAACGGTCACACAGTAGGACACCACCATGTCCTCACAGCCAACCACAGCAGTCACATCACAGTAGGACACCACCATGTCCTCACAAACCGACCTACACGGTCACCTCCTCGCCCAGCACGCGATCCAGATCAGGACCCTTATCTTATCGACGACCCCACTTCCTCTGTAAGTGACATCGTCGAGGGGCTTCTGTAAGTACCCCAATCTGGATCACTCTCTTCCAAATGCACGAGAAACACCGCAGACTCATGCAAACGTGATCTCGAACACTTGTAGCCTCCAAAAACTCCAAAAACCACCAACAAAACCAAGGGGGGACATTCTGGGATAAAAAAGTAAAAAAGGACTTTTAAGGAATTTTGGAAAATATGAAAATGGTAGCTTGTGCCATGTGACACACTTTTCCAAGAGACATCATAATTACAAAATCCCCTTAAAGTCCACAATATTCCCTTAAATCCAGAAAAAGCAAAAAACTGGTAATGGCTGCCAGTACCGCGTGACACACCTTGCCAAGGGACATCATAATTACAAAATCCCCTTAAAGTCCACAATATTCCCTTAAATCTAAGAAAACAAAAAAAACTGGTAATGGTTGCCAGTGCTGTGCTACACAATAGCCAGAATCTGGACCCCATAAATAGAGGGCTCCCCCTCTCATTTTTCACACACAATCCTCTTCTCCTCTCTCCCCCATCCTTCAGGCTTCCCCTCTAAGACCCTTCGGGGCAATCCCGGTCCCTTTCGGTTCCCTCTGGAGCATTCTGAGGCCCCTCATGGTACTCCGAAGCTCTGCCGAGCACTGTCGAGCGCTCCCGAGCTGCCCCGAGGCACTCTCGAGGCATTTCGAAACCCTACCAATCCATCCCAAGGCATTCCAGTCCATCTTGAGGTGTCTCGGCCCTTTTCAAGTACAACCGACGATCCCGACGCATGCCGGAACTCTGCCCGAGCGCAACCGACGATCCTGACGCACGACAAACCTCTGCCTGAGTCCAGTTAACGATCCATGTGATCCCAACGCACGACGAAACTCTGCCCGAGTACACACCTGACAATCCGAAAACACGCTGAAGCTCTGTCCGCAAACACCGGTACATCCCGAAGCAATCTCGGTCCATCCCAGAACACTATTCAACACTCAAATACTATTCTCCAATGGAAGACAGACACAAACCAAAATTGGTAACGCTTCCTTCCTACACTATTTCAATACATTTCAATACGTAGTGTACAATGTAGACATCAGATACATCATGCATTTTTAAAAGCACATACACACACACACACAACTTTTAAAGAAAGAAGGGGTACCGAAAGACTCATTTTTACGAGGCAACTCGGGTGCACATTTACTATGCCCTTCCCGAGGAGTAATCTGACCTCCGAACTCAAAAATCTCATCACACAACAACAGTTTTTAAACTGAGCCTTTTCTCAATGTTTTGGGCTAAATCAAAACGGCGTGTCGACTCTACAAGCAAAAAACGCAGGGACACATGGTCCCGACTGACCGATGCCAGATGCCAAGGCACCCGCGCGCGAGCTGGATCCGGGTAATTTCACATCCGCACTCAGACCCATGGCATGCAAACCTCCAGACTGGTTAGCCATAACATTCTCCGCACTAGACATCTCGATCTCCGAATCAGATGAATAATACCACTCGGATATTATAACTGCCTCCGTTGCCTCGAGAACACGGACTAAACGAGCACCTGGAGCATGGAACCAACTTGCCGTAGCTACAGAGGTAAAGAGCTTTGATAAGGTGTGGGAGAGGGAAGAAAGGGAAAGGAGATGGGAGACGGACTCGCACAAGTTTATTATTAATGTTCAAGTTGAAAACAATATCTTTTAGAAGTCCTAGAGACGGTTGGAAAAGGAGAAGCCTTCTTTTTTCGCAATCTAAACCTCAAATGGGAACCTAGGGATATACCATTCGAAATATACCAAATGAATTGTATAAAAAATTAATTATAGTCAATAATACCAATGCAAGATCAAAGCTTTTTGGAGCGGACGAGTAGACCAAATTTCTAAAAATATCGGTAGCATGATGGGTAGTTCCTGAAAAATTTCAAGAAAAAATCCGGCATGACCTCTCGTCGGTACATGTTGGCACTACGGCATGATCTCTTGTCAATTCATGTTGCAATGGCAACATGCCCATACGTGCTAGGTCGTGTAGGTATTATAGACTATGATTAAAATTCATACAATTTATTTTAGTATATTTGAAAAATGGGATCTACAACTAGTGAGGTAGAGTGCGGTTGACTATGTTACATTATTTAGAAAAACAAATTTAGGTCCTTTTTTATTAAGTTTTTGAAAGAGATGACAAAAGAAAACACCACTCACACTAGAAACCACAGGGTACAATAATCAAATATCACAATATGATCAAAGGGACTGCCCTTCAATCAAAACCTGAACAACCGCATAATGGCCAACTGTGTCGCGGGACACAGGACAGAGCTGGCACGACTTGTCGCACGACTTGACAAGCTAAATTCTAGAATACAAAGCAGGAACAACAACCAGCCCTCATTTCATAGCCTCAATTCATCAAAATAAGAACACATAGAAGCATGGCAAGCATAGAAGCATAGAAGGTGCACACATAAGGTCACAAACAAGTAACACATAAGTGAATATAAAGTATGTTAGAAAGAACGTAAGCTAGACCCACTATTGAAAAACAAGTTTCAAGTCCCCAGCAGAGTCGCCACTGAACATACGCCCCGTCCGCATGAAAACGCATGGGAAGTTTGAAAATGAGTTTAGAAAATGAGACGGAACATACGAGTGCGATAAAAAATATGAGAGTCGCCACTCCATTTTTAAAGGAAAACTTCGAAAAACCTTTTGTAAAGAGATAACGGGTTCGGGGGGAGGTTACGTTTTGGGAAGAACGAGAAGTTCACCCAAAATGCCTCATAATGAGTCTTTCTAATCTAACATCCATAATATTCAACAAGTGTGTGCCATGTGTGAGACAAAAGAGAATAAATGCATTTTCTATTGATAATATGAAATAAATACAACTTGTGAACCACTTTGAGCGGGGGGCCACATCCCGAGATACAAGATTTAAGAACAGCTTACAACTGAAAGACAACTTCTGCAAAATGGCTAAGTGTATCGCGGGACACATGATCTAGCTTGGCTAGGTGTGTTGCGGGACACAAGACCTAGACTGGCTAGATATGTCGCGGGACACAGAAAGCCACCTGCAGAAGCTTTACATAATTGACTTGCAGAAGAAACCAGGGACCATTAAGATCAAATTACACCATACATGTATGCCAGAGACCACAGAGATCAATAGTTAACACTCAAGAGAGAATGGATATGATTGATCCATACTCATCTAGTGATCAAGCCAAAATACATCAAAATGATTCAATAGCATGCCATAACATGAAAACCATGAATGATTCTCAGAACCATAGATTAGAATATAGATATTGTGATCAAAACCCTACACTAATTGTATCAGATTAAGCATAATTATCCGATTAAGCATGTAGATTGCATGTAGATTGAATGAAGAAGCAAGGAAAAGAGGGATAAGGAGAGAGGAAGAGTGTCACCTTTGTAGACCACCAATACTATACCAAGTTAGGTATAGAATCCTTCAGAGATCAGCTTCATCACCAATATCAAACTCAGAATTGTGTGAGAAAGAGAATTGGGTAGAGAATTGTGTGTGAGAGAGAGAATTGTATGTGAGAGAGAGAGGAATTGTGTGTGTTTTTATGGGATTACTATGTGTGTATGCTCATTTTGGCAGAGTAACTTTGATATGTCGAAAATGGATCCAGAAATGGGAGGAGGAGGCCTTATTTTATAGCTGCCTGGGAATGGCCTAAGATGTCGTACGACTTTGTGTCTTCATTTTCCAATGGCACAATATGTCGCGGGACATAATATGTTCATTTTCTAATGGCACGATATGTCGCACGACCTAACGAGCCATAACTGCCTTTTGGCGCCAAATAACCGCCCAGGAACCTTTTTGAGTAATTCCCTATAGGTCCAAAATCCTGGATTAATGCCCTATAGGTACTATCTCAGTAAAGAACTTACGGAAAGTCCTCGAAAGTTTCAGAATGAAATATAAACGTACCAAAATGCCCGTGGTGCACTTTTATTGTGTACAAGGCACTGTACGGGTCGCGAGTTGGATTGGGGTACTCACAGATAGAAGATACCATTTTCTTTGCTGAGCCCCCTCTAAGGTTTCAGGGACATCTCCCCCCCCCCTCCTCCTTTTTATCAAAGAGAGACCTCTCCTATCACTCATCCCCCATCTCCTCAACCACAACCATAAAATCAACCTCAACCTTCCCCACCTCCTCATACTTTAACTCCATCTTCTTCCCCATCCCAAACCCCTCCCACTGCAATTCATACCTCACCCCTCTTCAAACCGCAGTACCTCCTACCCCTAATATCCCTCAAGCCATAATCTCTACCCTTACCACCCAAATTCAACCCACTCAACCTCAACCTCAACCTCAATCCATTCCTATTTCTCAAATTTTCCAAAATCTAACCTCTCAATTTGACTAAATCGCACCCCCTACCCAAACCGCACCCATACCCTCAACTGTACCTCAAACCATCCATACTCAACCTCCTCCCTTTAGTCACCCAAATATTCCATCTTCCTCCTCAATCCCTCCATCTGATTTCTCTCAACTTCTCATTGCCCTCCATATAATCAAAGGCCAACTCCATACCAACCAAGGCCACTTGATCAAACTTGCCACCATAAACCGCACCCTCTAAGAGCAAGTTAACTCTCAAACCCCGAAATTGGCTAACCTTAAAGCATCATTTGATGATGCCATTAAGGGGGAGAGAGACATAGAAAAGGTGGTGAAAGACTCAACTGAATCTTGCTTTGCTGAATTCAAAAATGATTTAGTAGCTGGGGTCATTAATACCTTATCAAATAAGGTTACTCAGACCAACTCAAGGAGATGTCAAATATTTTCTGCAACTCCTTGGAGTTAAACCTGGGAATCATCAAAAATGAGGTTCTTGATGAGGTCAGAAATATGAGACCACAAGATGATGTTGGCTTGAGGTCTGTCCTTGATTCCATACTAGCTAATTTATAGCATGATGCTGAAAAGCTCAAGGAGGAGCTAAGAGTCAAGGTAGACATGGTTGGAGATGGTTTAACCGCAAGGTTAACCAGCTTAGGTGATGAGGTTAAAGATAGGCTAGTTGCTCTGAATGAAGAAATAAGGGATAAGTTTACTCACAAATTCAGAGAGCTGGATGTTCTCTTAAGGGGAGACTTGCTGAGTTTGAGCCTAACCTGCAGAGTTCCTAAACCACACACTCCAACGTGGTTCAAGAATCCATTCATACATTATATGACATTTTGAAAGCGTCTATCCAATTGCAGTTGAATGGGATTCTGGAAGGCCTTAATGTCAAGTTTGCTGAGAACACCTCAAGGGTAAATGAACTTAGAGATCAATCAGAATCAAACACTCGAGTGGTTGGAGACAATAATGCAAGAGTAATAAGTGTGGTTAATGCTTTAAGAGGGGTTGAAGCAACCCAAGTGAGGTCAGCACAAGAGGTTAGGAGGCTAAGGAGAACAGTAAGGGCTGAAAATTCTGCTTTCAACTATGTTGGAGCCCCTGCCCAAGAAGAAGTTGTGGATGGACCGCATGCACCAAACTTTGTTGATCTGGATGCTCAGTAAATGATTCCATTCCAACCGCCTCCTCAGTAAAACCGCTTTAGTACTTGTATTTTTTTGTTTATCTTTTTGTTTCTATTTGCTGTTTTGCTATTTCCTCATTCATACATGTAACTCCCAACCTTTTAAAGGTATTAATGAGAATAATGCATCATTGTTTACTCGAAAACCTTGTTCATTCAAAATGCTTGTTTGTAGAACAATTATTCAATATTTTTCAAACCTCATGCATATGAACTTAATTGCTCATATTTTGTTACTTTATTTTTAAACATTCAGTTTAAACCGCATACTTGAACTTAAACTCATATTTTTATGTATGTACTGAATGTATTTTTATAATTTTACTTTATAATTTTTATTTCTTGTAATAGTATAGAAATCTATAACTTAGGCTAGTGTGTGCATTGACTTGGGACATGATTTACCATGTTAATTATTATGGACATGATTTTACCAAGTACAATATTTTGCTTTTGCTATAGTAGGTAATTTCATCAATCAAATAGGAGAAGATTGTTGGGTATGCATACTTTAGCCCTCCTTGCCTTAGCTTTAATTTGATTGATACTATAACCTCATCTATATATTATGGACCTTAGGCCCATATATAATAAAGCTTAGACTTCAATTTTTTAGTACAGGTCCAATTTATAGAATAGGTTCACTTAGCATTAAAGACTAGCTCAACTGCATTGGACATGAGGTTTCAAGACAAGATATTTTGAATAGATACAAACCGCAGTGCTGAGTGTAAACCTCATATATAAAACCGCACATGAAAATCCCAGTATATAGTACAAACCTCACCTACTGAACGGTACTGCAAAACTGGACCCTTCCTAAATCACATGATGAACCAACCACATTCAATAATTGAAGACTTGAAGAGTTGTACCACCTTAGATTGATTGATCTACGTCAGTAACGTTGATTTAACTACTAGTTCAATCAATGTGTCTAACGGTCACTCAGATTTTAAAAGAATTTGAAAAGGTGCATGTGTCCTTTATTCGAAAATATTGTAAAAGGTAGGTACAACCTTATACACAACTTCTGCATAAAGGAATAAAATTGGACACGTGGTGCAGTCATACCGTGTGAGCACTGTAATAGCTACATCTGTTCCAAATGGCTACTTTTTGATGCAAGGGTATAAATACTCATAATCTTCATCATTTAAAGATTGCTTGAGAAATTCATTTGAGAGATCCTTTGAAGATTTGAAGAAAATTTTCAGATTTCCAGAATTATTTGAATCTTTATCTTTAAACCTTCATACCTTCGGAGCATAATTCCAAACCCAGAAATCAAGCCTTTGTAACACATTAGATTTATTGAGATATAAATCACATAGATCTAAAGAGCCTTAAATCTTGATATCACACACACACCTCACTTGATTAATCATATAGATTATATCATTTGAGATACACCGGTTATAGTCTAGCATTTGCTTCATTGTTTAGATTTTAGATTTGAGTTTTGATTCTTGTAATCTTTTAATCCCCCCTCAATATCTAATACAAATCTAGTAGTTAGAAAATTCAATACTAAACCATCTTGATAGTGGATGTAGATCATTTACGATTGAATCACTCAAAATCTTGTGTTCTTTATTTTCTGCATTTTCTTTGATGTTTATAGTTCAACCAAATTTGTATTATCTGTTTGATCTTTATAGGTTTACCAGATTTGTGAATTGTGTTTTAAGTTAATTTTTGTCAAACCTCATTTTCATAACTCACTAAACCGCACTATCAAACCTCACTTTATAACATTGAAATTTCGATGTGCATTTTACAAACCTCACATACAGTTTTGATATATTGTAAGGGTGATTTTGCAAGCAATATGTTACATTTGCAAAAAGGGTTGAATTTTTTAAACAACTATTCACCCCCTATCTAGCTTTTTTTCACCCTTGTTGCCCCTTTAGGACCAACACATGATTCCTCTCATCATCCTCATCCAATCAATTTAAGTTTCTTCTTTGAGGTTTGTAATTCTTATCTCCTTCTCTCTTCTCTCACCACTTCCCTCTTCTATCTCCGTTTCTCTCCATTATCTTCTATGGGGTAGAAGTTTGTTAGATAATCTCAAGTGTGCACATTAGTTGAGACATCTATTCTTTAAAGGTCAAATAGTGTTGCATGAGATGTATTCTCAGATGTGGCCAAATCTATACTCACATCCAGACGCCTTTTCAAAAGGACGTACTCTATTCTGTTTTTGCTAAATATGGGATAACTTATTTTAGGATTTGTGTCTTTCATGTTTTTATGATAGATTTGTAAATATCTTTTTCTATTTTGTTTTATTGTTATTTTTTTTTACTAACATAATAATTTATTTTCATGAGTTGGTCTTATAAAAACGCGTTTTTTCTGGCACTTAGAAAAAACGTATTTTGTGTTTCCCCGTTTGTGCCAGTTCCAGTTTAACAAAGTGCCAGTGTGACAAAGTGCCAGTGCATGTGTAACAAAGTGCCAGTGAAAAAAGTGTCAGTACCAGTTTAACAAAGTGCCAGTGTAAACTGGCACTTTGTTAAACTGGCACTGACATTTTTTACACGGGCACTTTTATATACATGAACTGGCACTCTTCACACTGGCACTCTGTTACACTAACACTGGCACTTTGTTACGCTAACATTTTTGCTGCCTCTCAAAAACACAAGCACAAGCATTCAAAAACACATGCACTGGCATTCAAAAACACATGCATTGGCACTCAAAAACACATACACTGGCATTCAAAAACACTGGTAATCATTTTTGCTGGCTCTCAAAAACACAAGCACTGACATTCAAAAACACATGCACTGGCATTCAAAAACACATACACTGGCACTCAAAAACACATACACTGGCACTCAAATTCCCATCTGATTTGTTCTGCACGACGGGTTGTACTGGCATTCCAAAATACATGCACTGGCACTCGAATTAAAATTCACTGGCACTCAAATTAAGTTTGGTTCGTCGGAACGTGATTTATACTGTTCTTCCTTCTCCAAATCCAAAATCACACACAAACACACACCATTCATGATTTTGTTCTTCTAGCACCTCGTTGAACCGATAAATTCAACTCATAGATGTCAATTCAATTCAAATTCAGAAGCTCCGTCATCTTTGATTCTGTCGATCTCGACGGCAAGCCATATATCTCGATACGAGACCTTAGGTCAAAAATCGTCCGCCAGAAGAGCCTCAATGTATGCCAAGACTTCGATCTCGTCTTCTCTGATTCCGTTACCGATCAAGGTCAATCTTCTCATCCCTTCAATTCTACATAAAATGCAGCGCGATGATTGAAGTTTATAATTCAATTTGATTGAGTTTTTATTTTTGATTTTGACGGCGATTAGAGAGAGAAGCTCTCTGAAAAACGTTTATAGAGAGAGAGTGTAGTGAGAGAGCGTGACGGGTAAAGTTTTACGGTAATTTTAAAACACGTTTTTTCGTAAGCTTACGAAAAAACGCGTTTTTTACAAGTTGCAGGGGTCGAATCCACAGAGACTCGTTGGTAAACAAGTAAAGTAAACGCAATGAATTTAGTAACCAAAGTTTATAGATTTGATTTAAAAACTAAGAGCATAAAATAAATAACAAAAATTAAATAAACGAGAAAACAGATTATGAGCAGAGATTCGTAGATTGGATTTCACTTCACCATCATTCTATGCAGAATTTTAACTTATAAACATTAACTCAACTTCTAGGGTTCATTCACTTTAGCTAGGATCGACACGGTTAGGTGGTCGGATTACAATCCTAAATACTCTTTTTAATATTGTGAATTCTATTACGGTTCCACAATATTCCAAGAATACATTAAGAACAAAAGAATAAAAGAGCCTAACGTTGATCCGATTCTATTACGGCACAGACCAAATTATTCAATCAATAGCAGTCTATGTATAAATCGCCCAAATTAATGGCTCAATAAATACCCAATTATTCAAAGATGAGTTCGTATCTTAACATACGTCTCGAATCCAAGAACATGGAATTAAGATCTATTAATGAACTAGAAGGAATCAAATAGAAAGAATTAAAATACTATTGCATAGAAATCCGAATAAAGATCCAACCAATCTACAAATCTAATAAATTAGCTACTCATAATTTACAATGATAAAAAAAAAATTGGAATTCAGAATAATTCTTCTCTTCAATGGAATTGTAAAAAAAATCAAAACTCTAATATATGATATATTTTTCTAACGTGCCTGCTTAGCTTATAAAAAGAATAGGTTAAAGACTAGGGACCAAGGCCGGAAAAGACAATAATGCCCTTGAGTAATACGTGAACATCGTGGCTGATTTCGGCGGAGCGCGGCCGCCCTTGTTGATGGCGCGGTCGCCCTACTTGGCAGAGACTTTTGTGCGTGAACTTGGCCTTTGAGCGCGGCCGCCCTAGCTGGATAACGCGTCCGCCCTTGGCTAGCTGCACTGATTCCTCGGCCTTGGCCCATATTGCCTTGGCCCAATTTTTCCTTCACGGCCCCAACTGCTTCTTCCTTCCGCCATGCATTCCCTTTGGCCCCAACTGGCCTTGCACTGCTTCCCTCCTGGCCGGCCACTTCATGGTTTTGGCCCAGCCACGATTCATTTGGCCAGCAACCATTAGTACCAATTTGGTATTCGGTTCGTCTCGCGATTTTCTCGTCGCACTTTGGTCACTCTAATAAATTCTTTTGCACTTCGCTCTTTGAGATTTTATTTTTCATTTTAACCCATGAATTTTTATAAATCAAATTCGTCCAAAATTTCCATATTTCCAGTTTAGTACCTGAATTTCCAATATTTACGATTTGGCCCTTGAACTTCCAAATGTCAGTTTTGTCCCAAATTTTCCAAAATTACAATTTGATCCAAAAGCTTCCAAAGTACGCTCCAATCCTCCGTTTTGTCAGTAATTGCACTTCAACCCCTGTACTTTCAAAACACTCACAAACCATATCAAATACACATAAAATTTGGGAATCAAACACAAAGAAGCCTAAAAGTGCATCATTTGGATGGGTAAATACACATCCATCAAACACCCACAAACTAACCTTTTGCTCGTCCCGAGTAAAACAAAACTAAAAGTAAAATAAAACTACTCTAAATACTACTAATAAAATATTAAAACAAAATAAATATTTTTGGGATGTTCTATCACAGATGAGTCATTGGCCATACAAGTCTCAGATTCTCACCAACACACATAATCAACAAGTGCCACCACAGTAATGGGATTACAATCACATTGAAGCATAAAACTCAAAATTTTCCACCGCGGCCTGAATGATGAATGAATTATGGGAGGTCACTGCCAACAACCTAAGATTGTTTATGGATTCACTAAGTGATGCTCTAAATCAATATGCCATAGACAGTACAACCCAAAAAGGACACTCATATGCATATTTACACGATTGTCAACCCGATTACTCGATATTGAAAGAATAATATGGCTCAAAGTTAAGTGCGACAATTCGCGAAGGCTAGGTTCATAGTTACAAATGAAGGTAAGGACATACGAACATAAGAAAGTGAAAGTAGAAAGTCTTCTTGTAACAATACATCCTCACTTTGATGATATTTTCTCCACTCACCCTTATTACTTCCCAACGTGCCAACCCACAAACTAAAACTTTTTCATACATTGACATGGGGTTGAGCACATTCCAATACTTTCTTTGGTCACCTTGAAACATAATTTCCACTTCAACATTAGAGAGGGCAAGGCTTCATTTTTTTTTTTTTTTTGAATTGCACAAACAAATATATCACGAAGAATGTGCATTTAATATTTTGCTCAAGCCCCTCTTTTCATTACATAACATGATCCTTTTCTTTCTTTTCGTGACCACTTTCCACTCAATCCTTTGATTTTCATAACATCCCCCAAAATATTTCCATTCTTTCCCTAGTTTCACTTTCTTGAAAAGGTGAAAAAAATTGTGTATAGGTTAAAAGGGTAGGATAATGAGGGTGCAAATGAAGGCGAATGGTGGTCTAGGATAACCTCCCACTTTGTGAGAGATTCCATTCTTTTTCAAGCTCAATAGGGGTTCTAGCAGAAAATTTTATATAAGTGACGAGAAAGTTTAAGGCTTACAAAAAAAGGGATTCAAAGAATAGCCATATATATCAAGTAACCTATTGACGTGTTATTGACAATCATGCAAACATGTTCTAGGGACCCAGAGAATACACAAAGTGATCCCATAAAAGGCACCTAAGTTGATGACAATGACCAAGAATATGATACGGAAGTGAGAGGTGGTGCAATCATAATTTAAATGTTTCAATGCAATCCCAATCACCACACTAATAATAGCACATGTGATTTTTAAAATTAAAGCACACTCTAATCATCACAGACTTTGGCCAACATCCCAACTATGAAAAGAACAAAAAAAAAATTTAAAATTTTTCTATTTTTTTAGAGGGTGACACTATATACACTCCCCTATAAACCCACAAACTCGAAGAGTTGCCCACCCCCAAACTCAAAACATGCTATGTCCTCATAGCAAAGAGAACAAAAGCGTGCCTTGGGTTCGACAGATAGCAAGACACTACTAGACAGTAATTAACAAAACAATAAAATATATCTCATTGGGTTGCCTCCCAAGCAGCGCATTTGGTTAAAGTCGTTAGCCCGACTATGGTCCCAAGCTTACTTGGCCTTTCCTTTGCGGCCTTTGGACCATCTCTTCTCCTCACGAGCACAAACGCCCTTCTCTTTCCACTTCAGCTCTCCATTGTCATCAAGTAGGGGTAAAGCCACATTTATTTTTGAAACTTTACGCTTGTGCTTACCCCTCTTTCTTTTCTTTTTATTGGGGTTTCCACCCCCAAACTCAACATTTTCTGCAACCTGCAGAACACCATTCTCGCAACCAAGATCAAGAGAGTTATCATGCACAAAAATATTTAAAAATATAGAATCAGATAAATCACTGTAACTCTCCTCACTAACTTTACGTTTTGAAGGCCCTTGTGGTAGATGTGATGGAATCGACTCTTTATGGGAGTCGTGTGGGGAGTGATACAACCAGTTACTCCTAGAGAATTGGTCGACCTTAATGTTACTAGCCACAGGACAGACGTCCGCATTATCCCCACTTTTCTCACATCCATTCACATCATCTTTAAAAATTTGAAAATCTGTTATGGCTCCTACAAAACCATCTTTGGGGGAGGGTTTCTTATCATTTTTAAGCATAAAAAACTTGCATTCTTCCCCCATACCTCTCAAGGACACAACCCCTTGACACACATCAATGGTGGCCTTAGTGTCAAACATAAATGGCCTCCCAAGCAGAATGGGAGTTTTCAGTTGTTCCTCACTTGATCCCTCCATACACATCACATAAAAGTCAATGGGGATAATAATTTTATCAATTTTCACCAACACCCCTTCAATAACCCCTAAGGGTCTTTTGATTGAGAGATCCGCCAATTGCAAGTCTCTCATGGGTGGTTTCAACTCACATACCCCCAAACTTCTAAAAACATGAAAGGGCATCACATTGACACTTGCCCCAAGATCCAACAAACCTTTAAAATTTTGACCCCCTAAAGAAATTGAAATAGTGAAACACCCGGGGTCTTTTTGAACACGTTTAACTTTTTCATCCTCATTAACATCCTCATTATTATCACAACAATCAATATTATCAAGAGAAGATAGAAATACCTCCTCAATTTCCTCACTTTCATCCCACACTGTAGTGACTGACTTTGCTTGCTCTGGTGGGTTCTTTTCTTTCATCAACTCTTGGGCAACCTTCACAAGTTGCTCTACTTGTGTGCCCATCTTTTCAAACGCAGCATCTGTATTTCTATTACTTTGCTGCATCTCCATCCTTAGCTGGTGAACTGCCAGCTCCCAAGGCTCCCTACCATGTTGTCCAGGCGGTGGCACATGAAGAGGTTTTACTTGCTGATTCTGATGACCACCCCATGGATTGTAGTTGCCATATTGGTTGTCTTGGGGCGGTGGCCTTTATCCATATCCATTGAAAGCATGTGCATGTTCAATATGATAAGAGAAATTTTCTGCACTTGGACACATATTAGTCACATGAGATGATAAACCACAATTTGCACAATAATCAGTAATAACATTGGCACCAGCAGAAGTGCCACAGGCAGTCAATTTATCAAATTTACTACTTAAGACTGCAATTTGCTTGGAAAGATTATCAGTAGCAGTCAAATCCAATACCTCCCTTGTTCTACCCCTCGAACTCTTTTGTTGAGAATTAGCACTCAACATCTCGTATAACTCTTTAGTCTCGTCCGGGGTCTTGGCTCCTATTGAGCCTCCAGCAGCATTGTCAACCATTGATTGACCATTGTCATTCAAGCCATCATAAAAGGCTTGGTTTAGTGAGGGTAGTGTGAAATTGTGCTGGGGGCATTGTATTAACATTGTATTAAATCTTTCCCATGCCTCATGAAAGGGCTCCCCCACATCTTGGGAAAATGTCATCAATTTAAATCTAAAACCAGCCAACAGATGATGTGGGTAATATCTTTTAAGGAACACATCTTGCAATTCTACCCAAGTACTAATGCTGCTCGGTGCAAGCATCATCAACCATGTTTTAGCCACTCCCTTAAGAGTGTAAGGAAAACACTTCGCCTAATTTGCTCCTCGCTCACTGTCTTAACAAAAATTGAGCAACAACAATAATATACTCTTTAAGGAACGTGAGTGCATCCTCACCAGGCAATCCGTGAAAGCTTGGCAACATGGCAAATTATTGTCCTTTGACCTCTAGATTTTTGGCTGCATCGGACAGCACTATGCAAGAGGTAGATGTGTCTACCCTAGGTATAAGGAAATCATTCATTGTCTGCGCCGGTGGTACTGCCATCTAGGCTTTCTCTTCCTCTACCTCGGTGGCGAAGGGTTCTGATTCGGTGTCAGAATCTGAGAAAAGTGGATTAAAGAGGGGATCGCCCTCAAATACTTCCTCAAGAAGCTTAGTGTCTTTAGCTTTATTAAGTCTATTTATGTTGTCGTTCAATGGCACCAATGTAGGCTTCAAAGAACGACGACCTTGCATTCACTACCTGACATACTTGTTTACTTGCAACAAGTCCCCGACAACGGCGCCAAAAACTTGATGGAGGAAAACTCCCTTTTGTAATAAAAACCGAGCAAGTGTACTCACTACCGGTGTAGCAGTATGTAATTGCAGGGGTCGAATCCACAGAGACTCGTTGGTAAATAAGTAAAGTAAACGCAATGAATTTAGTAACCAAAGTTTATAGATTTGATTTAAAAACTAAGAGCATAAAATAAATAACAAAAATTAAATAAACGAGAAAACAGATTATGAGCAGAGATTCGTAGATTGGATTTCACTTCACCATCATTCTATGCAGAATTTTTACTTATAAACATTAACTCAACTTCTAGGGTTCATTCACTTTAGCTAGGATCGACACGGTTAGGTGGCCGGATTACAATCCTAAATACTCTTTTTAATATTGTGAATTCTATTACGGTTCCACAATATTCCAAGAATACATTAAGAACAAAAGAATAAAAGAGCCTAACGTTGATCCGATTCTATTACGGCACAGACCAAATTATTCAATCAATAGCAGTCTATGTATAAATCGCCCAAATTAATGGCTCAATAAATACCTAATTATTCAAAGATGAGTTCGTATCTTAACATACGTCTCGAATCCAAGAACATGGAATTAAGATCTATTAATGAACTAGAAGGAATCAAATAGAAAGAATTAAAATACTATTGCATAGAAATCCGGATAAAGATCCAACCAATCTACAAATCTAATAAATTAGCTACTCATAATTTACAATGATAAAAAAAATCTGGAATTCAGAATACTTTTGTGCGTGAACTTGGCCTTTGAGCGCGGCCGCCCTAGCTGGATAACGCGTCCGCCCTTGGCTAGCTGCACTGATTCCTCGGCCTTGGCCCATATTGCCTTGGCCCAATTTTTCCTTCACGGCCCCAACTGCTTCTTCCTTCCGCCATGCATTCCCTTTGGCCCCAACTGGCCTTGCACTGGCCTTGCACTGCTTCCCTCCTGGACGGTCACTTCATGGTTTTGGCCCAGCCACGATTCATTTGGCCAGCAACCATTCATTCATTAGTACCAATTTGGCATTCGGTTCGTCTCGCGATTTTCTCGTCGCACTTTGGTCACTCTAATAAATATTTTTGCACTTCGCTCTTTGAGATTTTATTTTTCATTTTAACTCATGAATTTTTATAAATCAAATTCGTCCAAAATTTCCATATTTCCAGTTTAGTCCCTGAATTTCCAATATTAACGGTTTGGCCCTTGAACTTCCAAATGTCAGTTTTGTCCCAAATTTTTCAAAATTATAATTTGATCCAAAAGCTTCCAAAATACGCTTCAATCCTCCGTTTTGTCAGTAATTGCACTTCAACCCCTGTACTTTCAAAACACTCACAAACCATATCAAATACACATAAAACTCGGGAATCAAACACAAAGAAGCCTAAAAGTGCATCATTTGGATGGGTAAATACACATCCATCACAAGTTTTTGGCTATTTTCATACATTTTGGTGTATATATTTTATTAGGTTTTGTAGTATTCTCTCATATGGATATGAGCTAAACTATAGGAAGTGATCTCCTTCAAGTAAATCAAGATCGCATGTTTGATTTTTAGAAAGAAGAATTCCTTCTTCAACAGGAAAATTCACTTGGTTTGTTTTGAAAAGAAGAGTTCCTTCTGCAACTAGGAAACATGCTTTTACTATATACTTTCAAGATCTACATGGTTTCTTGACTCTCATGAATTACACAAAAAGAAGACACCTACTACTACACAGTTTTAGGTTTCCTAAACCACACGACTTTAAGATTTCTCCCCTTGTAAGTATGCAAGGCCGGCTTCATTATTTTCTACGCACTATGACTTTTACAACCATAATACAGAGCCTGAATTTATTAATTTAATAAAGATATGTTTTTGTTGTCTACAATATATTGATGTAAATGTGTTAAGTAAATCGTGTTTATATTCTATTCCGCTGCTAAACTGTTTTGTGCAGTCATTGGTGAATCATGCCAAAACTGACATCGTTACTCCCTAGTTACCAAATCTTTTGATATGTGATTTAACCGATTTTTTTGTAACGATTCTGAATTTTGTTAAGAAATCACTAATCGACTGTCTTTTGTAAATTCAGACTTCAAATTGACTAAAATGAAGCAATCAATAAATCTCAATGTGTAAATGACCCCTAAAATTTGTAACCTATTTTGTCATTTCCCCTTTTAAAAAGGATGTGTTTGCTTTTTTTTTTTTTTTTTAATAAATGGATAAGCTAAGAATAGTAGCCTCCAAGTCAAGAAGAATTGGGGGGGCGGGGGGTGGTTAGCTAGCTAATTAATGTGGCCCATTTTGAAATTCTAATTGGGACTATGCCCGATAAGTTTTAAAAAAGTTTTATAATGCTCGATAAATTCCATTTCCCATGTTGTATTATGATGTTGTATTATGTTTCGAAAATATAACATCAATTAAGGTCATAATACTGCATTCCGGTGGCCGCCGGTGACCGTAGTCCGAAGCCCATGGACCGACGACCAGATTCCTACCTCCGGCGATCGAATTCTGGCGATCGGCGGCCGGTTTCCGGCCAAAATTGCCGGATTCCGGTGAAAATTGACCGGATTCCAGCATGCGGCGATAGCAGATGGCGGCGGCGGAGCTGGGCTGTGGCGGAGGCGGTGGTGCGGATGCAGTATTATGATTTTAAACTACTGCATAATTAAATGTTGTATTATACATAATACAACATTTTAATACAATGAGGAACTTAGTGGGAAGTGATTTGTTCCAAAAGGAACTTATGGGGCAAATTCCCTATGTAATTTCGTGCCTATGTTGATATTTTGTCGCAAAATGATTTTTTTTTTTAAATGGTAATAAATGGAAGCTAACAAAATAAACGAAAAATTTAGCAAGATTTTTTGAAAATTATATTTCCTACTAATAAAGTTCAATAATTATTTATTTTGTCCCCTCTCCTATACTATGTAAGTAGGTCTACATCAATAATATTGAAGACCACCGCTATCACTATCATTGAGTCTGCATTCCCAGTCTTGGTGTGAATGCAATGCGCACCAATGAGTAGATATTTAGTCGTAGGGTTATTATTCATTTTACGCTTCATCTGTTCGTGTTCATGTTATGTTCAGTAGTAATGAATATCAATTAGTATTAAATTTATAAAAAAAAAAAAAAAAAAAAAAAACTTTAAACAACAAAGACGAAGATTAAAAATAAAAATATCGAAAAGAGAACAAGAGCTAAACATATAAAAAAAAAAACAGGCCATGCTTCTGTTAAAATAGTAGAGGTACGTAACGTACGTACAATGGAGTAAGATTCGGTCGCGACTAGTTTTCATATAATAATTTTATTACAATTGATTAATGTCCCATCACTTTGTTTTGTTCATATTACTGAAAACATAAGCTTAAATTAAGCCACAAAACAGTAGCAGGCCTAACCTGATTTTTATTAATTGGTTTGATGATTACGTTTAATATTAGTTGATTGGTAAGATTATCGTAAGCAAGTAATATTTAGTTGGACGGTTATTTTTTTTTTTTTTTAAATAAACTAAAAGCCAGCGCTAGATACGTAACAATACCGGCTGTAAATTAGTATTTCCCTAAACAAGGTGCCATAGTTCGAAAAGTATGCAAATTAAGAAAAAATATAGTATGATAATATTGAAATCAAGCTAGATGGAAAAATTAATGTTAATTTAGCCACTTTAATGAAATAAAGTTACATAAAAGAGAAGAATAAATCTTATGACAAACTAATTTCTTCACATAAATATAAAAAACTAGTTTTAAAAACGCACGATTACATTTTCGTAATTAACTAATTAACATAAACTTCATTTAAAACGGTCGGTGGTATTTTCATAATTAACTGACACTTTTTAAAAAATCAGTAATAGTGAGTGTCAATAGTGTAAAATTGTGTCAACTTGTGTTTTTTTGTGCAAGTGTTATTGTTAAATATTGCATCAATGTTGGTGTTAAAAAAAAAGTCATGTGCAGTGATAAAAAGTGTCAGAGGTGTTAATAAGTTTCGATTATTTACGAAAATATCACCGCGTCATTTAAAAAACAGTTTTGGATATTTACAAAAATGCCACCGTGCGGTTTTTTTTTTTTTTTAAAAATTAGTCAATTATGAAAATGCCAACGCACATTTTTAAAAATTAACTTTTCCAAATTATTTGGAAAAACTGATTTATTCCAAAGATTTTGACAAAAGAGAAATATGATCAGTACTTCCAAAATAAAGGTGGAGTTTTTCCATTTGACTGTCTGCCGATTAAAGGAGATGAAAATGAAATTAAGGCTCCGTTTGTTTCGCGTAAAACATTTTCCGGAAAATGTTTTCATGTAAAATGATTTCATGTAAAAAGGTTTTCTTGTAAAATGTTTTCATGTAAAAAGATTTCCATGTAAAATGTTTTCTTGTAAAATATCATGGTCTTGTTTTCCGTTGTTTGGCAAATTTGACGAAAATGTTTTCCGGAAATGTCACTTTTTTTTATTAATTTAAATCAACTTTGGAAATAGCCCCACCCACCCCTGCCTACCCCACCCTACCCACCCCCAATTTTTTTTTAATTTTTTAATAATAAATAAAAAAATTTTTTTTTTTTTTGGGGGGTAAGTGGGTGGTTATGTGGGTAGAGGGTGTAAAATAAAAAATTGGGGGGTGGGTGGGGCGGTTTCAAAAAAAAAAAAAAATTTTGGGGGGGGGTGGGGCGGTTTCCGGAAAAAAAAATTTTTTTGGGGGGTGGGGTAGGCGAGGGTGGGTGGGCGGTTTCAAAAAAAAAATTTTTTTTTGGGGTGAAAGTGGGTAGGGGGTGGGGTAGGCGGGGGGGTGGGTGGGGCGGTTTCAAAAAATAAAAAATAAAAAAAAAATTTGGGGGGTGGGGTAGGCGGGGGGTGGGTGGGCGGTTTCAAAAAAAAATAATTTTTTTTTTTGGGGGAAGTGGGGGTAGGGGTGGGTGGGTGGGCGGTTTCAAAAAAAAAAAAATTTTTTTTTTTGGGGGAGTGGGGGTAGGGGGGGTGGGTGGGGCGGTTTCCAAAAATTTTTTTTTTGGGGGGGAAGTAGGCGGGGGTGGGTGGGCGGTTTCCAAAAAAATTTTTTTTTTTGGGGTAGAAGTGGGGTAGGCGGGGGTGGGTGGGACGGTTTCCAAAAAATAAAAAAATAAAAAAATTTGGGGGGTGTGGGGTGGGGTAGGCGGGGGGTGGGTGGGGCGGTTTCAAAAAAAAAAAAATAAAAAAAATTTTTTTTTGGGGGGGTAGAAGTGGGGTAGGCGGGGGGTGGGTGGGGGCGGTTTCCAAAAAATTAAAAAAAAATTTTTTTTTGGGGGAGGGGAGGGTGGGGGTGGGGTGGGAGTAGGCGGGGTGGGTGGGCGGTTTCAAAAAAAAAATAATTTTTTTTTTGGGGGGTGGGAGTGGGTAGGGGTGGGATAGGCGAGGGGGTGGGTGGGCGGTTTCAAAAAAATAAAAATAAAAAAAAAAAATTGGGGGGAGGGTGGGGGTGGGGTAGGCGGGGTGGGGGCGATTTCCAAAAAAAAAATAATTTTTTTTTTTTTGGGTGGGGTGGGGGTGGGTAGGGGGTGGGAGTAGGCGGGGCGAGGTGGGGGCGGTTTCCAAAAAAAAAAAAAAAAAAAATTTGGGGGAGGGTGGGGTGGGTGGGGCGGTTTCAAAAAAAAAAAATTTTTTTTTTTTTTTTTGGGAAAGTGGGGGGTGGGGTAGGCGGGGGTGGGTGGGGCGCTTTCCAAAAAAATTTTTTTGGGGGGGTGGGGTGGGGTGGGTGGGGGCGAGTTAAATTTTTTTAATTATTATTATTATTATGTTATGCAGAAGCGTAATATAGAGTTATGCATTACGTAGAAACGAAGTTGTAAAATGATTTACTAATTTGAAATTGGTAAATCATTTTACAATGAAACCTCCTTTTTTTACATCCTGTAAAATGTTTTACATTTGACTTTCTTTTACAAGTGGTTACCAAACACTCGAAAGTAGGTAAAACATTTTTCGGAAAATATTTTACTTGAAACAAACACCTGAAAACAAGGAAAACATTTTCCGGAAAATGTTTTACATGAAACAAACGGAGCCTAAGAGTAGAAACAAAAATGGAGGTCAATTATATGGCCGTTCATTTTAAGTTTTTCAATCATGTAGGTGTGAAATGTTCCCGCTAAATCTACACTATGGTGCTCATTCCTCGTTTCTTATCCTTATTTTGAGGTCAAAACAATTGTCGGCACATAGATTGGATGAGAATGAGAAATTTCAAAAATAATATTTTTATTTATTTTAAAATAAATAATTAAAAAATATCAAATTTGCATTTAACTTTTATGTCGACTCAAGCTAGATCTTATGAGCAGAGCCCAATTTGAGCTAAGCTCGTTAAACATCAAGGTGAAAGAAATTAATTAGATGGGACAATCGAACAAATAAACAAATTAATGACGTTAGTCCCGATGTAATGACATCAAATATTATACGAACGGATTTGAAACAAAATATTAAATACAAAACACGAAATAAAAACAATTTTTACTACTTATCTAAAATAACTTGATATAAACAACAAAAACTTCACTTTAATAAACGATTTAATGTTCTGTTTACTAAGTCAAAGAAAAAAAAACGAAATAATTAAACACTAAAAACACAAGTTAAATAACAACTTTGTGTAACAAAATAATTTTCACAAAATCACTCAAAAATAACTGATATCTCTTTTGTAATCACATGAATGCATAGCAAACAATGATTCGGTCTTCTCTATTTATAAGTCGCGAATAGTCTTTTCGCTTAAGGAAAGGAAGTGATAAACCATGTATAAATCTTCCTTACAAATTCATGTATATATTGGAGTATTCTTTCAACAAATCCTCTCCACCCTTTCCTAAAATAAAGCCCATGTAAATCTGCAGGAAGATCACAAATACTTAATTAATTGACTTGTATTATTTCTTGTGTTAATATTCCCCACAAATAAAGCTTTCTAATATATGTGAGAGTACTACAAAATAATCAAAAAACACACTAAAACAAGAAAACTAATTAATAGGTTAGTTTATAAATAATAACAACTAAATAAAATAAAGAAGATATTTACAAATATATTCTAAAAATAAGAAAGATACAAATTCTAATAATTAGAAATCAACATTGGTAAAAACGTGTGAAACAACTCACACTTACAATCTTCTCATGATTTGTAGCTTTCTGATCAAAACAATATTTGATAAATATCTTATGCTCAATCAAATAAAGCAGTCAGATTACCAATTAAAACAACCCAACTTCCCATAAATTTGTTACAACTTATCATCAAACTTCAGTTTTATCTCCCCTTTGACTTAATCTCTCCCTTTTTGATCATAATGGATTAAATGCGTCAGATGTGGCCATATCAGAAATCACACCATACGCAACACTTTGTGTTACATTCAATGAAATAGAGAAAGATGGTAGTGGACGATGAGAGAAGAGTAAAGGGGTATAGGGAGTCGCAAAACAGGAGATGGTACTTACCGAAACTGATTCTCAATCCTTTTGAATTTCATGAGGATTAAGAATTTCATAAAAATGGCAATAATATCTTTTCTTTTGTGAGTAATGTACCTGTCATAAAAAATATCAAACAATACCATTGGCACGCTTCCCCTAACCACAAAAAAAAAAAAATTTTGATTGGAGAGTCATTGAGCACAAGATTTTTACACTACAAGGAAAATTCATTTTAGCTACGGCAAATTCCGTAGCTAAAATGAAGATTCCGTAGCTAAATCGTGTTTAGCTACGGATTTGTTCCGTAGCTATTCCGTGGATGCAGGTTTGTCGCTAAATTGGGCGTCGCTATTTTGTAGCTATTTTAGAGACGGATATATCCGTCTCTAATTTAGAGAACAGAATATAGCCGTCTCTAAATTAGAGGCAGATATATCCGTCTCTAAATTAGAGACGAGATATGTCCCGTGTCTAAATTAGCTACGAATATGACCGTCTACGGATTAGCGACAAGATTTTCCGTATCTATTTAAATTCTCGTTTTATTTTCGAACCATTTTAGCGACGAATATTTACGTAGCTAAATTGATATTTTTAAAAAAAAAAATTATATATATTTAAAAATATATATTAATATATTTTAAATATATATATATATATATATATATATATTTAAAATATATTAATATATATTTTTAAATATATATTAAATCAGTCCCTTAATTTTTTTTTATTTTCAAATCAGTCCCTTAATTTTTATTAATCTCAAATAAGTCCTTGATATTTCATAATTACACTTTGATCCCTAAACTTCTTTTATACTCAAACAGTCCTCACAAACTTCCACCACCACCACCAAAGAACCTCACCGCCGTCTAACCACCAAAGAACACACCACCGTCTAACCACCAACAACAACGGCAATCCACCATCTAGCACCACAATAACCAAGAACTTCAAAAAATCAGATCTACAATTGATTCAGACCTCGTGAGGGAGAAACACAAAAAATCAAAAAGAAAAACACAACAAAGTTGATAAATTGAACAGCCATAGCCATAGCCACCGCCGGAAATCCTTTGCATCAAATGCCCTGTTCGGATTTTCGCTCGCCGGGAAATAGAGAGGGAGAGGGAGGCGTATTGTGATGAACAGCCATAGCCATATCCATCGCCGGAAACCGTTTGCTTCAAATGCTCTGTGGGGATTGATAAATGTCGCCGGCCGGAAAATAGAGAGGGAGAGGGAGGCGTATTATGAGTGACGGAGGGCGAAGGAAATGGAGAAAGAGAGAGAGTGACGGAGGGCGAAGATGACTGTGACTGTGTTGCGCAGGAGGACGAAGTATTTGGTTTTGTTCAAACAATGCCACATCACACGTACTTATATTTATTTCACACTACATTATACACTAACTAAAATATTTATGTCTAATATTAAGAATAATAATATTTATTATTAATAATATTTATTAATAAATTATTAATTAATTAATATTAATATTAATATTAATTATATAATCAGTAATAATATTAATAATAGTATTAATAATAATTAATAATTTTTATTATTTTTTATTGAATAGGAAAAAATATTTTAGATTTTTTTATTACTGAAATTTATAAAAAGTTATCTAAAATATTTACATGCTTTTATTTGATTTATTCAAAATTTTAGTTATAGTAGTATGCCTAATATCAAGAATAATAACATTATCATTTAATTAGTAATAATACTTAATAATAAGACTAATAATGATGTTATTGTTAATTATTCAATTATATAATTGAATATATTAATAATTGTTATTATATAATTAATAATAATATTAATAATAATTAGTAATAATACATAACATCAAAAATAATAATGTTATTAATTAATAATAATATTCATTAATTTAATTATTTTAAATTTATTAATAATAATTTAATAATTTACATTTCTAAGAAATATTAATATACCTAAGTAATAATTGAGTTTCCTCAAAATTCAAATGGAAATTGAGTTACAAATATGTGTCATTATTTAGGTTTTTTAGGGTTTTATGTGTCCCGATCTTGTGAAAATGGTATACGGCTACCTCGTTTATTTTTTATTTTTTCTACATTATAAATGACATTTAAAGTGTTTTTCATCTTTATGACTTTCCTCAAAATCCAAATGGAAATTGAGTTACAAATATGTGTCATTATTTAGGGTTTTAAGGAATGTGTCCCGATCTTGTGAAAATGGTATACGGCTACCTCGTTTATTTTTTTTTTAATTTTTTTCTACATTCTAAATGACATTTAAAGTGTTTTTCATCTTTATGACTTTGCTCAAAATCCAAATGAAAATTGAGTTACAAATATGTGTCATTATTTAGGGATTTAAGGAATGTGTCCCGTTCTTGTGAAAATGGTATACGGCTACCTCGTTTATTTTTTTTTATTTTTTTCTACATTCTAAATGACATTTAAAGTGTTTTTCATATCTATGACTTTAGGGTTAGGGTTTAGGGTTTAGGGGTTAGGGTATAGGATTTAGGGGTTAGGGTTTAGGGTTTAGGGGTTAGGGTATAGGGTTTAGGGTTTAGGGTATAGGGTTTAGGGGTTAAGGTATAGGGTTTAGGGTTTAGGGGTTAGGGTTTAGGGTTTAGGATTTAGGGTTTAGGGTTTAGGGTTTAGGGTATAGGGTATAGGATTTAGGGTTTAGGGGTTAGGGTATAGGGTTTAGGGTTTAGGGTTTAGGGTATAGGGTTTAGGGGTTAGGGTTAGGGTTAGGGTTTAGGGTTTAGAGTTTAGGGTATAGGGAATAGGATTTAGGGTTTAAACCCCAAATCCTATACCTTGAACCCTAACCCCTAAACCCTATACCCTAAACCCCAACCCCTAAACCCTAACCCCTAAACCCTAAACCCTAAACCCTATACCCTAAACCCTAAACCCTAAACCCTAACCCCTAACCCCTAACCCCTAAACCCTAACCCTTAAACCCTATACCCTATACCCTAAACCCTCAACCCTAACCCCTAACCCCTAAACCCTAACCCTTAAACCCTATACCCTATACCCTAAACCCTAAACCCTAAACCCTAACCCCTAACCCCTAAACCCTAAACCCTAACCCTTAAACCCTATACCCTAAACCCTATACCCTAAACCCTAAACCCTATACCCTAAACCCTAAACCCTAAACCCTAACCCCTAACCCCTAACCCCTAAACCCTAAACCCTAACCCTTAAACCCTATACCCTAAACCTTAAACCCTAAACCCTATACCCTAAACCCTAACCCCTAAACCTATACCCTAAACCCTAAACCTTAAACCCTATACCCTAAACCCTATACCCTATATCCTAAACCCTAACCCCTAAACCCTAAACCCTATACCCTAACCCCTATACAAATGAAAGTATATAGAAGAAAAGTCAAAAGAGGGACGGACTACCCTATATTTATTTATTATTTTTTAAAAATTTTTTTATTGTCTAGAAAACAATATTTTAGCCTTTGTTAATCAGTGGTTTTTTTTTAGAAAAAGTTATAGAAAAAAAGATAGAAAAAAACTAAACAAATGAAAGTATATAGAAGAAAAGTCAAAAGAGGGACGGACTACCCTATATTTATTTTTATTTTTTTAAAAATTTTTATTGACTAGAAAACAATATTTTAGCCTTTGTTAATCAGTGGTTTTTAGAAAAAGTTATAGAAAAAAAGATAGAAAAAAACTAAACAAATGAAAGTATATAGAAGAAAAGTCAAAAGAGGGACGGACTACCCTATATTTATTTTTTATTTTTTAAAAAAATTTTTATTGTCTAGAAAACAATATTTTAGCCTTTGTTAATCAGTGGTTTTTTTTATAAAAAGTTATAGAAAAAAGATAGAAAAAAACTAAACAAATGAAAGTATATAGAAGAAAAGTCAAAAGAGGGACGGACTACCCTATATTTATTTTTTATTTTTAAAAATTTTTTTATTATCTAGAAAACAATATTTTAGCCTTTGTTAATTAGTGGTTTTTTTTTAGAAAAAGTTATAGAAAAAAAGATAGAAAAAAACTAAACAAATGAAAGTATATAGAAGAAAAGTCAAAAGAGGGACGGACTACCCTATATTTATTTTTTATTTTTTTAAAATTTTTTATTGTCTAGAAAACAATATTTTAGCCTTTGTTAATCTGTGGTTTTTTTATAAAAAGTTATAGAAAAAAGATAGAAAAAAACTAAACAAATGAAAGTATATAGAAGAAAAGTCAAAAGAGGGACGGACTACCCTATATTTATTTTTTATTTTTTTTTAAATTTTTTATTGACTAGAAAACAATATTTTAGCCTTTGTTAATCAGTGGTTTTTTTAGAAAAAGTTATAGAAAAAAAGATAGAAAAAAACTAAACAAATGAAAGTATATAGAAGAAAAGTCAAAAGAGGGACGGACTACCCTATATTTATTTTTTAATTTTTTTTAAATTTTTTATTGTCTAGAAAACAATATTTTAGCCTTTGTTAATCAGTGGTTTTTTAGAAAAAGTTATAGAAAAAAGATAGAAAAAAACTAAACAAATGAAAGTATATAGAAGAAAAGTCAAAAGAGGGACGGACTACCCTATATTTATTTTTTATTTATTTTAAAAAATTTTTATTGACTACAAAACAATATTTTAGCCTTTGTTAATCAGTGGTTTTTTAGAAAAAGTTATAGAAAAAAGATAGAAAAAAACTAAACAAATGAAAGTATATAGAAGAAAAGTCAAAAGAGGGACGGGCTACCCTATATTTATTTTTTATTTTTTTAAAAATTTTTTATTTACTAGAAAACAATATTTTAGCCTTTGTTAATCAGTGGTTTTTTTAGAAAAAATTATAGAAAAAAAGATAGAAAAAACTAAACAAATGAAAGTATATAGAAGAAAAGTCAAAAGAGGGACGGACTACCCTATATTTATTTTTTATTTTTTAAAAAATTTTATTGTCTAGAAAACAATATTTTAGCCTTTGTTAATCAGTGGTTTTTTAGAAAAAGTTATAGAAAAAAGATAGAAAAAAACTAAACAAATGAAAGTATATAGAAGAAAAGTCAAAAGAGGGACGGACTACCCTATATTTATTTTTTATTTTTTTTTTAAATTTTTTATTGACTAGAAAACAATATTTTAGCCTTTGTTAATTAGTGGTTTTTTTTTAGAAAAAGTTATGTAAAAAAAGGTAGAAAAAAACTAAACAAATGAAAGTATATAGAAGAAAAGTCAAAAGAGGGACGGACTACCCTATATTTATTTTTTAATTTTTTTTAATTTTTTATTGACTAGAAAACAATATTTTATCCTTTGTTAATTAGTGGTTTTTGTTAGAAAAGGTTATATAAAAAAAGATAGAAAAAAACTAAACAAATGAAAGTATATAGAAGAAAAGTCAAAAGAGGGACGGACTACCCTATATTTATTTTTTATTTATTTTAAAAAATTTTATTGACTAGAAATCAATATTTTAGCCTTTGTTAATCAGTGGTTTTTTTTAGAAAAAGTTATAGAAAAAAAGATAGAAAAAAACTAAACAAATGAAAGTATATAGAAGAAAAGTCAAAAGAGGGACGGACTACCCTATATTTATTTTTTATTTTTTTAAAAAAATTTTATTGTCTAGAAAACAATATTTTAGCCTTTGTTAATCAGTGGTTTTTTTTAGAAAAAGTTATAGAAAAAAAGATAGAAAAAAACTAAACAAATGAAAGTATATAGAAGAAAAGTCAAATTTAGAGACGGATACTAAATCTGTCTCTAAATTTTAGAGACAGATGTTGAATCGTCTCTAAATTAGGGACGGATTCAAAATCTGTCTCTAAATTAGAGACGGGTTAAAATCTGTCTCTAAAGTTTAGAGACGGATTACGAATCTCTAATTTAGAGACGGATTCTGAACCTGTCTCTAATTTAGAGACGGATTCTGAATCTGTCTCTATTTTAGAGACAGATACAAAACCCGTCTCTAAAATTTAGAGACGGAATCTGAATCCGTCTCTAAATTAGAGACGGAATCAGATTTCGTCTCTAAATTAGAGACGGATTCGGATTCCGTCTCTATATTAGAGACGAATTCAGATTTCGTCTCTGAATTAGAGACGGATTCATATTCCGTCTCTGAATTAGAGACGGAATCTGAATCCGTCTCTAATTTAGAGACGGAATCCGAATCCGTCTCTGATTTTTGGTTCTGTCTCTAATCTGTCGCCAAATTAGCTACAGATTTCGTCCGTCTCTAAATTTCCGTCTCTAAATCCGGTTTTCCTTGTAGTGTTAGCTGAAAAATTATGGAGAGATTTCAAAAAAATTTGAGTAATATTTTCACCAAAAACAAGGATGACCTAAATTTATAATTAGACTATGATGCATAATATACAAGCAAGTAATGTATATATCTCAGTATTGTATGGCATAATATAAAATCAAACTCGAAAAATAATCTTTTACAAGAAAGTTAATGAACTATTTTTCAATTTTCTCAGCCTCTATAATACACACACCAAAACTGTTATCATTACTCTGTGATGTGATTTTGTTCGACTTCCCTAATTACCAAATCTTTTGATATGTGATTTAACCGATTTTTTTTTTTTTTGTAACGATTCTGAATTCTGTTAATAAATCACTAATATACTCTTTTGTAAATTTGGACTTCAAATTGACTAAAATGAAACAATCAATAAATCTCAATGTGTAACTGTAAATGACCCCTAAAATTTGTAACCTATTTTGTCATTTCCTCTTTTAAAAGGATGTGTTTGCTTTTTTTTTTTTTTTAATCAAAGGTTAAGCTAAGAATAGGCAAAGCAAGTAGCCTCCAAGTCAAGAAGAATTGGAGGGGGTGGTGGAAGCTAGCTAATTAACGTGACCCATTTTGAAATTCTAATGTTATGGGAATTTCGTTCTATACGTAACAATACTGGCTGTAATATAAATTAATAGTTGAAAAAATTCCATTTGAACCACAAAGTCCAGATCATATCCCATCAAAATCCAGGTCAAATAAAAAAAAAATTGACTCCGTTGTTATTCCAAATTAAAATCCCTTTAAATTCCATTATACATGGAACGGCCAAATCGCCGTTAACTTCCGTCATTCTACCCAATTCCTATTCTGAAATGGAACGGAGATATCCTCAATCAATTCATAGTTGTAGATCCAATTGGTGGTCTCTGGAGAAACCATTTCAAATTAATAGCCGGAAATCCAATAAATTCCGGCAAGAATTAGGAATCGAAACGAGGGTTTGGCTGTGAAGAAGAGGTTATCAATGTCTTCAAAGAGACCTAAATTAGGCTTCAATAGCTTCGATTGAGGCTTCAATGACGTCGATTAGGGTTTGATTTTTTAAATTTGCCCGAAAATATCACAACATTACTAGAACGCTTCTTTGGAATTCTTCTTTAGTTAGCGAATCAATTGTATTTCTCTTCATCTTGCTTTCTCTAATTGTATTTTCAATGGTATATATCTGTTAGTGTCATAGCCCGTATTAGCATCAAATCAAATATAATTAATAATATCGAAATTGGGTGTTTGAAATGTAATTAATAATCTCGAAATTGAGTTTTTGAAATGTAATTAATAAGATATGTTGTTGTTTTTTATGTTGTAGATGACTTATAGCATGTCTTATACCTTTTGCTATAAAACCTCTTATTAGTGTTGTTGTTTATAACTGTTACTATAAGACCTCTTATTAGTGTTTTAACATTTTTTTGTTGGTCACCAGTTGCTATAATACCTCTTATTAGTGTTTTAACATTTTTTTGTTGGTCATATATCAATTGCTATAGGACCAACTAAGTGGCAATATATTTCATTAGTATAAACTATGGAGGAAAATTAATTTTAAAAAAATGAGATTTCACAATCAATTAATGAGATTCAATATTCAAAGCTACAAGACCATTGGATGGTCCTATAGCAAGTAGTATAGGACCTCACACAATCTTATACCAACGCATTAAGACCTTTGAATAGTCCTATAGCAGTTGGTATAGGACCTGACACCATCATATGCAAAGCTATAAAGCCTTTGAAAGGTCCTATAGCAGTTGATATAGGACCTTGTAACATGATATACACAACATATTACAGGTCATATATATACATGATTTTATATAATTTAGTGCAAACTAGTACATCTCCTTTATAAAATCATAGGCAAAACAATGCATTAAGACCTTTGAATGGTCCTATAGCAGTTGGTATAGGACCTGGCACCATCATATACAAAGCTATAAAGCCTTTGAAAGGTCCTATAGCAGTTGGTATAGGACCTTGTAACATGATATACACAACATATTACAGGTCATATATATACATGATTTTATATAATTTAGTGCAAACTAGTACATCCCCTTTATAAAATCATAGGCAAAACAATGCATTAAGACCTTTGAATGGTCCTATAGCAGTTGGTATAGGACCTGGCACCATCATATACAAAGCTATATAGCCTTTGAAAGGTCCTATAGCAGTTGGTATAAGACCTTGTAACATGATATACACAACATATTACAGGTCATATATATACATGATTTTATATAATTTAGTGCAAATTAGTACATCCCCTTTATAAAATCATAGGCAAAACAAGTGCATTAAGACCTTTGTCTAAGTAGTATAGGACCTCACGCATCATATACAAAGCTATATAGACCTTTGAATGGTCCTATAGCAGTTGGTATAGTACCTGACACCATCATATACAAAGCTATAAAGCATGTTGCGAGGTCCTATAGCATGTTGCCAGGTCCTATACCAGTTGCTATAGGACCATTGAAAGGGCTTATATCTGTGTATTTGATGTTGCCAGGTCCTATACCAGTAGCTATAGGACCATTCAAAGGGCTTATATCTGTGTATTTGACGTTGTCAGGTCCTATACCAGTTGCTATAGGGCCAATTAAAGGCCTTATATCTTTGTATATGATATTGACAGGTCCTATATTAATTGCTATAAGACCATTCATTCAAAGGTCTTATATAGCATCAATATCATCATCCTTAAATTCAAAATACTCATCAACAAGACCTTCATCCTCCTCATCATTAATCCATCTCTTCAACAACAATATCAATCCCAGACTCATCCATGAAATTCGTGTCCAAAAACCCTTCTCATGAACCTTACCCAAATCATTACTCCCCAAAACCCTAACTTGCGAACCCGGCCCATCCTCCCAAAACTTCCCACCCCCAGCTAAATTATCCTCATCTTCTTGTCCCTATTCGAATTCCGATGCAAATCAGAACTCCCGGGGCCATCAACTAACGACTTTTGGCTCTGTAGCGAGAATTTTAAATTGGATTGATTAGAATTAGCGGGAGCTCCGTAGAGAATCTCCTCATCGTCGCTGTGAATATTGCGACTGATTGGACGAGCGGAAAGGGTTGTGGTCGTGGCTGGGGAATGTATCGGAGGAGGCTGAGCAGTAGACTGCGCCGTTAGAGGCCTGAGGACGTCCGTTAATGTCTGGGTTTCAATGGAATTTTCATCTCAAATGGGTTAAAATGGGTTATTAATGTGGACTATGGGGTTTAGAGTCCTTGACTCTTAAGTATGCAAAAGAAAAATATACTCCCTCCGTCCCGCTACAAACCATACGGTTACTGTTTGCACGGGAATTAAGAAAAAAAATAATGATATAAATGTTGTGAGTGTAAAAGTAAAATAGGAGAGAGAATGAGTGGAGAGAATAGTAAATTATAATGGTGTTGTGAGTATTAAAATAATGTAGGAGAGAGAATGAGTGGAGGAAATAGTAAATATTTTTTGCCATTTTAGGAAGTGTGCAATTTGCAAGGAGACGCTCAATAAGGAAAGTGTGTAGTTTGTAGCGGGAGGAGGGAGTATGTTAATATTGAAATCAAGCTAGATGGAAAAATAAATGTTAATTTAGCCACTTTAATGAAATAAAGTTTCATAAAAGAGAAGAGTAAATCTTATGACAAACTAATTTCTTCACACAAATATAAAAAACTTGTTTTAAAAACGCATCGGCATTTTTGTAACTAACATGAACTTTATTTAAAACATTCGGTGGTATTTTCATAATTAACGATACTTTTTAAAAAAATTAGTAATAGTGTTTTTCAGTGTCAGATAGTGTAAAATTGTGTCAAATTGTGTTTTTTTTTTGTGCAAATGTTATTGTTAAATAGTGCAGCAAATTGCTGTAAACAACGAAACTTTCTATTTAATAAATGATTTATTGCTTTGATTACAAAGAAAAAGAAACAACAGAATAAACGAAATACTTAAACACTAAAAACACAAGTTCAATGAGAACTTTGTGTAACAAAATAACTCTCACAAAAGCACTCAAAAATAGCTGATTTCTATTTTGGAATCGCAGGAATGCATAGCAAACAATGATTCGATCTTCTCTGTTTATAAGTCGCGAGTAGTTTTTTCCTTTAATGAAAGGAAGTCATAAACCATGTAAAAATCTTCATTCCAATTTTAGGTATATCTTGGAGTATTATTCCAACAAATCCTCTCTGCCCTTTTCTAAAATAAAGCACATGTAAGTCTCAAGGAAGATCACAAATACTTCCTTCATTAACTTGAATTCTTTCTTGTGTTGATATTTCCCACAAATAGAGATTTCTAATACATGTGAGAGTTATACAAAATAATTAAAAGATACACTAAAACAAGAAAACTAATTAATAGGTTAATAAATACTAACAACTAAATAAACTAAAGAAGATATTTACAAATATATTCTAAAAATAAGAAAGATACAAATTCTAATAATTAGAAATCATCCTTGTAAAAATGTGTGAAACAACTCACACTTAGGACTCATTTATTTTTCATTTTCAACTTTTATTCATATCTGAATGGGTGGGTGCATCAGACATAATAAAATTTAAACTGTTTATTTTTTTTTCTCCATTCAGATCTGAATGCCTCTTATTTTTCACTTAATTTTCAAATGTAAAACTATCAATTATTTGCCTCTTAATTGATTTTTTTATATATATCTATTTTATAAACTCATAATTTCAAATTACCCAACCCAAACACATAATCAATAACAATTCATCTCATATTTCTACTACATTAAATGTCGTAACATTAATTTCATATATGAATTCAGATAAATATTCAAATAGTTTAAGTAAATTAGAAATCATTATTAATACCCTAGCTTTTATCAATTCAGCCAAATTTAAACGTGAAATCAGATTTCATCAATTAATACTTAAAAAAAAATCAAATGTCACCTTACACTTTACACAAGGTTCACTAGCCAAGCGAACCCAAGTTAGCTCAGTGATGGTTATATGTAGTTTTTTCGATTTTGAAAATAAACTTGATTTTAAGCTCTTATTTGGTTCACATTTAAAAATCATGATTTTTTAAATAATGTTAAGCAAAGGTGATGGCAAGAGATAGGTACATAACACCCTTTTCATTTTATTTCATCTTTTTATTTCTTTCCCAATACCATATAAAGAGGAAGGAATGAGACCATTTTCTGTTACCTACATTTGTGGGTGCGTTCTCTCTCTCTCTCTCTCTTTTTTTCCTTCAATTTCTTCATTCCTGCCCCTATATAGTTAACCAAAATAATATAAAGTAAAACAAAATAGAAACAAATTGAAAAGATAATTCCACTATTTCTTTCTTTCTTTCTTTCTTCTTCTTCTCATCATCACCTAGCCGCCGCCTACATATTATTTTCCTCACTCCAATGCAACAAGATTTCCTTTTTCTACTTGCAATCATTGCTATCTTAAACTTCGGAATCTTCGCCTCAACCTATAATTAGCAACTTCCATCCATTAATTACTAACCGGTCAATGGAGAATTCAGAGAACGGCACATCTCCTCCGGCGACATACTCCACCAAGAAACTTAATCATGACGGTGTCACACTCACCGGTAAGCTTTTGTTTTTCATTTCATGGAACCGTCGTTAATATGGGATTTTAGGGTTTACATTGATTTTGCTTCATTTAATTCTATTACAATTTAAATACTAAGTTAAAGTAGGATGGATATATGATGGCTGCCTTATTGTTGCCTTTTTAAAGTTATGTTAAATTTGTCAATATGGGTAGTTGATTATGACAATCTGTCATGCATAATACTCTGTTTTCATAGTTTTTTTTTCTTTTAATTGTCTGAACAAATACTACTATTATATTCTGTGTGTAATTTCCTTGTCTGTAGCCTTAATTAGTTCTAGATGTGTTTGCTAAATATTCAACTTAATAAAAAGGTTCTGTTAATCATATTTTATTCTGAGCTTCACCAATAATTAATGGGCATCGTTGTCACCAGTACACAACACGTTTGATGTACTATAATAAAAAGCAAAAAATTGCTTCTTACTCCATTTGTTCCGTAGTAAATATAGCGTTTTTCTTTTTGTCTGTCCCATGATAAATGTTTCCCTTCTTTTTTGTTATCCCCAAATAAGTGTTAGGAGAATCAGTTTTCATTTGGTTTTAGGCTTTAGCATCTAGGCAATCCCTGAAGAGAGGTGTTTGTGTAGTTAGATGTTGCCATAGCTTGTGCACTTAGTGTTTACGTAAACAATACTTAATAGAAACATGATAAGAACGTAACAACGCAGCCTTGACTAAGAAACTTAAGCTCTAGTGGCTCTTATTTATCCCTTTGTTCATTTCTTATTATGGTTTGAACTCCTGACCATTCAATTAGGTGTTGGTGTTGGTGTCGGTGGGGAGAGGGAGATATACCGTTTGTACGAATTGCATAACTTTTACAGAAAATTTTGGGGGAAACTATTATAAAAAGTCTTGTTTTTAACTTAATAAAACCGGTACATGAATTTTAAACCAAACTAACCCGGCTTTTTGAACCGGTCATTGAACCGGTTTTTAAAATAAAACATGATTTTTTTATAATATTTGGGAGAAACTAGTTTCTCCCAAAACCAACTCTAACTTTTATATAGTTTGAAATCCTTTAACAAAGCCAGTTGGTGATTCATTTGCCTAAAAACAGGGCAAGTGCAAGTCAAACCAAATCCCCCACTTTCTTTTGGGCCTCACCCTAAAGCAAATCCTTTTTTGTCAAACTTCTGATAATATACTATTCCCTTTTCATCCCCGTAACCTCAAATAATTGACTAACAAGTCAACCATGAATGTGAATTCCTATAGATGGCTCTTTCACGACTCCATAACCTTTCTTCTCACTCTCCACTCAATAATGGAGTCATCATGCGTGCACTCATTCCACCTGGTTAGTTGTAAGTTAAAGCCAAAGATCAAATCTTTAAATAATTGAAAATTATACCAAGAAAATCTTTGAAACTAAGGCATCCTTGGTTGACTTCACAAAATTCCAGCTAACATCACATTAGATTGCTTTCATGTTTTCTCCCTACTTAATGTCAGCCTAGGATTCTATTGCCATGTGATTGAGTAATATGATTCCAGTCTCATCTTCGCCCGCCAAGGCACTTAATCTGTCTGATGGTAATGTTTCAATTCTAACTTTGCTTAGATCACAACGAACCAAGATATAATAAAGTGCATAATTTCAGCATTCTAGGAGAGGCGTCTTAGGAGCCATTTGTCCGGAGTCATTTCTGGACAAATGGCACCTAGGCACCTCTCCTACATCGCTCATCTGTTCTTATATTACTTGTCTACGGTTTCTTCTTTTTTTTTTCTTTGCTTGGTATGATTATGAAAATAAGAGTCAAAATATGTTCTAACCTGAACTTGTTTGACAGAGGAGATAAATGATTCCCCAATCGAGCAAGTCCGACTTACAGTCCCTATAACGGATGACCCAACGCTACCATGCTTGACCTTTCGGACATGGGTTTTGGGGATCATTTCATGCTCGGTTCTTGCTTTCTTGAACCAGTTCTTTGGTTATCGCCAAAACCCATTATACATATCCTCTGTTTCTGCCCAAATTGTTGTACTTCCCCTCGGAAAGCTAATGGCAGCTACCTTACCAACAAAATCCGTCCGCTTCCCTGGAACAAGTTGGTCATTTTCATTAAATCCAGGGCCTTTCAACTTGAAGGAGCATGTCCTTATCACCATATTCGCAAATTCTGGCTCCAATTCTGTCTATGCAGTGAACATTATTACGATAGTCAAGGCTTTCTATCATCGCGAACTGAATCCTATTGCAGCAATGCTACTAACACAGACTACACAGGTGCCTTTCTAGCTAGTAGCCAAGATTTCTACCTTCTATACCTTTACTGCTCTCTTGAATTTTTCTTGAATCTAATTTATGCATGGGATGATCTATTTGCAGCTGCTCGGATATGGTTGGGCTGGTATTTTCCGTAAGTTTTTGGTTGAATCGCCATACATGTGGTGGCCTGCCAATCTTGTTCAAGTTTCCCTCTTCAGGTTTGACTCTCCTCAATAGAAACTTGATTAATCCTTTACGTTTACAGGAGTTATAGAACATTAAGCATAAATCTGGACATTTGTTTAAATGTTTGGTCATTCTAACGATCTATTTGAACTAGAGCACTGCATGATGATGAGAAAAGGCCAAAACGAGGGCTGTCGAGGCTGCAGTTTTTCCTGATTGTCCTTGTATCAAGCTTCGCCTACTACGTTGTTCCCAACTATCTCTTCCAATCCATAACAGCTATCTCTTTCGTTTGTTTGATTTGGAAAGACTCCGTCACAGCTCAACAGATTGGTTCTGGTCTTCGTGGCCTTGGCATAGGCTCATTCGGCCTTGATTGGGCAACTGTGGCTGGTTTCCTAGGCAGTCCATTAGCCACGCCTGGGTTCGCTATCCTTAACATACTTGCAGGTTACATTATCATGATCTATATAGTGATCCCAGTTGCTTACTGGTCAAACTTGTACGAAGCCAAAAGATTCCCTATCTACTCGTCCCACGTGTTTGATTACAATGGAGGAAAGTATGATGTTCACAAAGTTTTGAACGATACGACCTTCTCATTCGATCGTCCGGGATACGATGGTTACAGCCAAATCAATCTTAGCATCTTGTTCGTGTTTGCATATGGTCTAAGTTTTGCAACCTTGGCGGCCACATTATCTCATGTTGCTCTCTTCCACGGAAGGTACGTGTTTGTTCTTTAATTGATAGAGTAGATAAGAGCCGATGATATCAACTATCTGATTATACCCGTCCACTGCAGATCAATATGGGATCAAACTAGAGCATCACTCAGTGACAAGTTTGGTGATGTCCATACGAGGTTGATGAGGAAAAATTACGATCCAGTCCCTCAGTGGTGGTTCTATGCCCTCATGATACTGGTTATCGGTCTAGCTTTGCTTACATGCGAGGGATTTGGCAGCCAGCTACAGCTCCCATATTGGGGTGTCCTGTTAGCCATCGCTTTGGCTATGGTCTTCACCCTGCCTATTGGTGTCATTACAGCTACCACAAATCAGGTATGTATGTACTTGAAACATCGTATTGCTTGTGTGAATCTGTGTGTGTGCTTGTTGACTGATCAAGCTCGGGAAATCTTTTTTGCAGCAACCAGGACTGAATGTCATTACAGAGCTGATCATAGGTTATATGTACCCGGGGAAGCCTCTTGCAAATGTGGCCTTCAAAACATATGGTTATATTAGCATGTCACAGGCCATAATGTTCCTCTCAGATTTCAAGCTTGGTCATTACATGAAAATCCCTCCAAAGTCTATGTTTGTTGTTCAGGTATAACTAATTTGCATAATTTGTACAATGTTTTTTGTATGAATGGTGATACTAAACATATGTTATGGAATTGAAATGAAATGAAGTTAGCAGGAACATTGGTTGCCTCCTCGGTCTACTTTGGCACGGCTTGGTGGCTCCTAACGACAATTGAATACATTTGTGACCCAACAAAACTGCCAGAAGGAAGCCCATGGACATGCCCAGGAGACGACGTTTTCTACAATGCTTCTATTATTTGGGGAGTGGTGGGGCCACAAAGAATGTTTGGTAACCTCGGGTTATACTCAAAGATCAACTATTTCTTCCTCATCGGACTCCTTGCACCAGTGCCAGTTTGGTTCTTTGCGCGTAAATTTCCTCAAAAGAAATGGATTAGGTCCATAAATATGCCAATCCTCATATCGGGTCCAGGGGGAATGCCACCAGTTAGGGCTGTCAACTACAACATGTGGTTTGCTGTTGGGATTTTCTTTAACTTTGTTGTGTACAAGAAGTTTAAGGGCTGGTGGGCAAGGCATAACTACATTCTGTCGGCTGGGCTTGATGCAGGAGTGGCTTTCATGGCTATCCTTTGCTACTTTGTGTTGCAGGTTAGGGACATCAATGGACCAAAATGGTGGGGTTTGGAGATTGATGATCACTGTCCGTTGGCTGGATGTCCGACTGCACCTGGTGTTTTTGTTCATGGCTGCCCTGCTGTTCATTGATGCGTTGGTGGAACGAGCTCTCTGTAATACTATTATTTGTATTTTACATGATTGGATACGAAGAAAAAAAATGTTGTACAATACTTGAAAAGGTTGCATACAAAAAGATCATTAGGAAATTTGATTTACATGTAAACTGAATTTTCAAGGGTAACCTTGAAATTAATCAAAATACATACAGCTAAACCTTGAAAATGAAAAATCCATCTTTCTATTACAGTTTAATATGAACAAAAACAAAGGAAGATGTATGGAAGGAAGTTGGTGATGAATTTGTTGACGTATGAGTATTAGTTCATCTTCCGCTGCCACCTACTACCGCCCCTCCACCAACAGCACCACCTCCACCGGTAGAGCCGGGGCTTCTAGTTGCAACGCCAGTGCCAGCGCCTCCACTAGGGGTTTAAACGGTTCGGTTTGGGCCAATTTATGGACCGAACCACTAGTTATCGGTTTGGAAAAATCTCAAACCGAACCGAATCATGAAAAAAAGTCAAACCGAACTGAATCAAACCGCCATGATTTGGTTTGGTTTGGTTCGAACCGAGGTTTGATTTTACGGTTCGAACCGCGTTTTAAACCACAATTCAAACCATGGTTCAAACCAGGAAATAGAACATGTTAAACAATAGAGATTCTCCAGATCATGACAGAGATTCTCGAGATCATGCTAGAAATCCTCCAGCTGTGGTTTCCTAGCTTTATCATATTTGTGTATATTTAGTTAATATTTGTTTCCTATTTATATTACTTTCCTTAGTCTCCTACCCTTGTACAACAAGCTAAGGAACCTCAATTGTATATATATATCTTTGCATATACATCAATAAAATAACTTCTTCCAAAATCTCTTTTCTATATGGTATCAGAGCTCTAACAATCCACCCAATTTTTTTTCTTCTTCTCTTCTCTGTCGTCTTCTGTCCCTCTTCCATGGCCACGGCTGAATTTTCGATCCTCCCAAACTCGGCAGATCCAAACTCACCCCTCATCGTTGTGTCTCTCTCTCATGTTCTGAATACATCACCAACACACCCTCCTCACCCTCGACTGAAAACCCATCAGAAACACCAGAAACACCAAAAACAAATACCTCCTCCACCACAACCGTAACTAAACAGCCTAATCCCGCCTACACCTCTTGGTTTCGCCAAGACAAACTTATTTTAGGTGCCTTAGCAGGAACCCTCTTCGCCAACCTCGTTCCCCTCATCTCCCTCTGTCCCACAACCTATGAAGCTTGGAAGACCCTAGCCAAAACCTACGCCAATCCCTCGAAAGGTCACCTAAAACAACTTAAGGATCACCTTCGCAACATCACCAAAGGAACCAAATCGATCTCTGAATACATGCAAGAGATCAAAACCTGTACCGATAAATTATCCTCCCTAGGTCGTCCCCTTGAAGCTGATGACATAGTTGATAGAATCTTAGACCAACTTAATGATCCCGACTACAATTCTGTGATCACTGCTGTCCAAAACCGTGAAAACCCTATAACCTTCGACGAGCTTCATGAGAAACTTATAACCAAAGAACTCTCTCATAAACTCAGAACCAAAACCACTTCAAACTTCCCTTCGTCTGTCCACTTTGCTGCCAAAAATCCTGGCCGAAATACCTCCTTCCGCTCCAACTCTTCCACTGCTGGACTGCTGCCTACCCCCGCCTCGTTTAATCCCTTCCCCTCACCTAGGCCAACCAACTCCTTCAAGGGTAAATGTCAATGGTGTCATACCCCTGGTCATTATCTTTCCCAATGTACCATGTTTCGAAACCAATTCCCACAAGCTATTGTTCCAGCCTATACTCCCACACCAAACCCCAGCCAAAATTCAAATCCAAAACCTTACTTCCACAACCAGTCTAACCCTCCTCGGACATCAAACCGACCTTATGCTCACCCACGCCCTAGTGCCTACACTGCTACAACCAATCCCCCTCCTCCCTCGTGGCTTTTAGATAGTGGCGCCACCCATCACGCCACTAGTGATCTTGAAAACCTTGCTCTCCATTCTCCCTACGATGGCACCGAGGAGCTTCTCATTGGTGATGGCTCCGGCTTGCAAATTTCAAACATAGGTTCTACTTCTCTTCCTTCCTCTCATTACACTTTCAATCTAAATAATGTTCTTCATGTCCCATCTCTCTCTAGAAATATAATCTCTATCTCCAAATTTTGTAAAGACAATAATTCTTCTATCACTTTCTCACCCAACTCTTATACTGTGAAGGATATTCGCACGGGGAACATTCTTCTTCAAGGCCAACCTAGAGCCGGCATCTATGAATGGAATCCTTCTCAACCTGCTGTTCACTCCATCGACTTGTCTTCCACCACCAACTGGCATCATAAATTAGGACATCCTGCTCCCCCTATTTTGCGTTTTCTTAGTAATAAGTTTGGTCTAAACATTTCTAGTTCAGTTTCTTTTCATTGTAATGCTTGTGACTGTAATAAAAGTCACAAGCTTCCGTTTTCAAATAATACTATTCGTTCTGCTGGTCCATTGGATGTGATTTATAGTGACGTTTGGACTTCCCCTCTTCTCTCCTTTGATTCTTATAAATATTATATTATTTTTGTGGACCCCTTCTCTAAATTTATTTGGTTTTATCCATTGAAAAATAAAAATGATGCCACAACTGTCTTCACCCATTTCAAGCTCTTGGTTGAAAAATTCTTCAATAGAACAATCAAAACTATATTCAGTGATAATGGAGGCGAATACATTGGCCTTCAACCTCTTCTAAAATCACTAGGAATTCAACACCTCACTTCTCCCCCCCCCCATACACCCGAACACAATGGGTACTCAAAACGGCGTCACAGACATATAGTTGAAACCGGTCTCTCTCTCCTTACTCATGCTTCCATGTCTCGAAAATACTGGACTCTTGCCTTTGCCACTGCGTGCTATCTAATCAATCGCATGCCCACCCCCACCCTTGAGCTCAAATCTCCTTTCTCAACTCTTCACAAACAAGAACCCAATTATCTCAAACTACGGGGTTTTGGTTGTCTTTGTTACCCCTGGCTCCGTCCCTACACATCTCATAAACTTGATCCTCGTTCCATACCTTGTGTCTTCGTCGGTTATTCCTCCACCCAAAGTGCTTACTACTGTCTTGATCCCACTACTCATAAAATATACACCTCCCGACATGTTAAGTTCATCGAAACGGATTTTCCCTTCTCCAGAATTCAATCCACTCCTTCTCCCTCTTATTCTGCAAGCGACTGGTGCCATCTCACCATACCAATTTTACCTAATGTGCCTCCTTCTCTCCCACAACACAGCTCATCCCCTTCACTTCCTCCCACATCAGCCAATCCACCCGAAGCCACACTCAATACTGTCACTGAAATCCCATCGCCCATCAGCAACCCTCCTCATGCCTCATGCAGTCCCAACCCCACTCCGCCACCCCCACCCCCTCCACTACCACCCCACCCGTATAACACCAGATTCAAAACCAACAAAACCAAACCCACTCAACGTCTAAACCTCCAAGCTACTCTCTCGTCTCCTCCTGCCAATCCTACTGGTTCCGAACCCTCTACTGCCACTCAAGCCCTCAAACAACCTCATTGGCGTCAAGCCATGCAAGATGAGTATGATGCGTTACTTCGAAATAACACTTGGGATCTCGTGCCTCATTCTCCTTCTCAAAATTTCATTGGGTGCAAATGGGTGTTTCAGACTAAATATACTTCCGATGGCACTATTGATCGCCACAAGGCTCGCTTAGTTGCCAAAGGATTCCATCAACGACCCGGAATAGATTTCTCCGAAACTTTCAGTCCCGTTGTCAAACCGGCAACAATTCGCACCATTCTTTCTCTAGCTACCATTCATGGCTGGTTACTTCGTCAAATAGATATAAATAACGCCTTTCTTCAAGGCTCTCTCAATGAAGAAGTCTTCATGTCTCAACCTCCGGGTTTTATCAATCCCTCCTTTCCTTCTCATGTATGCAGGTTGCGTCAAGCAATTTATGGCCTTAAACAAGCCCCTCGGGCCTGGTACAATGAGCTAAAGGCCTATCTTCTCTCTCACGGTTTTAAAAATTGTGTGTCTGATTCTTCTTTATTTACCCTAAAACACTCTCAAGGTCTTATTTTTCTCCTCGTTTACGTTGATGATATAGTAATTACAGGTTCAAACTCTTCTCTTCTCTCCTCCTTTATCTCAACCTTCTCTGCTCGGTTTTCCTTAAAAGATCTTGGTTCTTTGTCATACTTCCTTGGTGTTGAGGTTCTTCCTCATGACAAAGGTCTCTTTCTCAGTCAGCATCGCTATGTTCAAGACCTTCTTCATCGTGCAAACATGGCAACTGCTAAACCAGTTCCGACGCCTATGCTCACTCACCCATCTCTCTCGGCTAATAGGGGCAGCCCTCTTGCTAACCCCACTGAATACCGAGCTCTTCTGGGTAGTCTTCAATATTTGTCACTCACTCGACTTGATATATCATTTGCTGTCAATCGACTTTCACAATACATGCAAAACCCAACTGACCAGCACTGGATAGCTCTCAAGCGTGTGTTGCGCTTTCTTGCTGGTACTTCCACACACGGGTTGCTTCTTCACCGCAACTCCCCTCTCTCGGTTCATGCTTTTTCTGACGCGGACTGGGTTGGTGACAGAGACAATTACATCTCCACAACAAGTTACATAGTGTACATGGGTAAGAATCCAATTTCTTGGAGTTCCAGGAAGCAGCGAACTATTGCCCGTTCATCCACAGAAGTCGAGTACCGGGCTGTTGCATCCACTTCAGCAGAGGTATTATGGGTCCAGAATCTCCTTTCCGAGCTTGGTTTCTCTTCTTACTGTCCACCTTCCATTTATTGTGACAATATGGGTGCCACGTACGTAGCTGCAAATCCACGTTTTCACTCACGCATGAAGCATCTTGCACTAGACTATCATTTTGTTCGCGAGCACGTTCACAATAATAGTCTAAGAGTTTCCTTTATCTCAAGCAAGGATCAGTTGGCTGACGTTCTCACCAAACCTCTCGGCAGAACTCAGTTTGTGGATTGTGTGTCCAAGATTGGTCTCCTTCACCGTTGTCCATCTTGCGGGGGCGTGTTAAACAATAGAGATTCTCCAGATCATGATAGAGATTCTCGAGATCATGCTAGAAATCCTCCAGCTGTGGTTTCCTAGCTTTATCATATTTGTGCATATTTAGTTAATATTTGTTTCCTATTTATATTACTTTCCTTAGTCTCCTACCCTTGTACAACAAGCTAAGGAACCTCAATTGTATATATATATCATTGCATATACATCAATAAAATAACTTCTTCCAAAATCTCTTTTCTATAGAACATTGCTTAAACCATTAATTAGAACGTGGTTTCAAACTACACAATTCATTGTCATGTTTGTTTAGATTTTCCAAACATAACATACATTAGAGATTCAGTATTTAAACACAACTTGAAATTGTGCTTCAATGTTTATGATAACAACATGCCATTTGAGTACTTGTAATGTTATGTGCTAAAGAGTGAATTAACATTATTACAAGAAGATTAACAAAAAAAAAGGGTTATGGGCTAAAACCTATGAATAGAATTAGGGGTTTTCAAATCTAAATGTAAGGTGAAAATGAAAGATATACATATCTACGGTTAATATTGAACGGTTTAGTAGTTTGGTTTATTGGTTCGGTTTGGTGGTTCGGTCTCGCGGTCTCGAACCGTGGTTTAGGGGTCCAAACCGCAGACCAAACCGAACCACACGGTTTGACATTTTTTGGAATCGAACCAAACCACGATTACTTGAAAACTCAACTAAACTGCATGGTTTGGTTTGGTTCGGTTTCGAACCGCGGTTTGAACCGAACCACTTACACCCCTAGCCTCCACCACTTCCCCTGCCTCCAGTACTACCATTGCTCCAACCGTTGCTTCCACCGCTACTGCTGCCACCACCTTTGCTTCCACTGCTACTGCTACCTCTACTACTACCATACCCCTGCCTCCCCCACCGCCACCACCACCACCAGCCACCACCACCAGCGGCAGCGGTAGACAATGAGGCTATAAAGAGGGTTGCAATCAAGAGGAGCAGAAGCACAATCTTGAAAAGTCTAGTTGAACATGTTGGATGTTTGCATAAGACTAATACCCTAAGCTGAGTTGTGAAGAAAGAAGACGTAGGTTTGGGACTCTAAACTTGAGTCTTCATCGGTGTGTTATCTTTATTATATCGGAGTAATATGTACAAGAGTCCTATCTCAATCACTATACAAGGTAAGGATCCTATCTAAAGAAAAAAGGATAATAATGAATAAATAACATATTTATCTTACCTATAATTTATCAACTATTTACACAAAGATAAGTACTATCACATCACATCACGTGGTGATATAATCGCTTACACCCATCCTCAAGCAGAGCGGGACGGAGACGAGCTGCAACTTGGAAGATAGTAATTGAAGACGAGGTTTAGCCAAGCCTTTTGTAAATATATCTGCAAGCTGGTCATTTGTAGAGACATAAGCAAGTTTCAAAAAACCTCGTTGATGAAGCTCACGCACTAAATGATGATCTTTTTCTATATGGCGAGTTCTAGCGTGAAAAATGGGGTTTCGAGACATATGAAGAGCAGAAATATTATCGCAAAACACTCACTTAATTCCCGAAATATAAATGAGAACCACCTTACTTCTGCCGCCGTTGTTTCTAAGGCACGGTACTCGGCTTCGCTACTAGACCGAGCCAGTTTCTTTGCCGTCCATGATACGAGGTAAGGACCAATAAATACATACGCCCCAGTGTTGGAACGACGATCATCGGGTTAACCTGCCCAGTCAGAATCGGAGAAGGCTCGAAGAGTGGTGTCCAAAGAACGTGCAAACTGAAGACTAAAAGACAAGGTACCTTTGACAAACCTGAGGATGCGTTTGACGACAATTAGATGGGGAGTGTGTGGACTATGCATAAATTAACACACCTGATTCACCGCAAAAGCTATGTCGGGTCGAGTCAAAGTGAGGTACTGTAGGCCACCTACCATACTATGATATATGGTAATGTCAGGAATAGGATCACCGTCTAAGGATGACAAGTGAGAACCTAGGACAATGGGAGTGGAGGCCGGTTTGCAATCCTCCATATGAAACTTGCGTAATAAATCCGAAGCATACTTTGCTTGGTTCAAGATGAGTGAGTCGAATGATCTGTGAGTTTCTATCCCAAGAAAATAGCCTAGAGTGCCAAGATGCCTACTCTCAAACTTTGCACAAATTTGATCAATTACTTGAGCAACTTCGTTCGTAGAAGACCCGGTGATAATAAAGTCATCGACATAGACCAGAATTGCAATAGTTGAAGAACTCGAATGACGAATGAAAAGAGAGCTATCGGACTTGCTGTTGAAGAACCCAAGGGATAGCAAAAATTCATGCAGTCTTTGAAACCAAGCCCTCGGAGACTGTTTCAAGCCATAAATGGATTGATGTAGGCGACACACATAGTTAGGAAAATCCGAGTGAGAGAATCCTGGTGGTTGAGCCATGTAAACTTCTTCATGAAGAATACCATTCAGGAACGCGTTGAGAACATCTAACTGTTGGAGAGGCCAAGAGCGAGAATGAGCAATGGCAAGAATAGTACGAATCGTGGGAGGTTTGACTACGGGACTAAATGTTTCATCGTAGTCAACACCTTCCTGCTAAGTGAACCCTTGAGCAACCAGGCGAGCCTTGTGTCGTTCAATTGTACCATCCGACCAACGCTTGACTTTGTAATTCCATTTACTGCCTACTGCGTTCATGGATTCATGTCGCGAAACAAGACATTGCAGCCAGTTCTTCACACATGGCCGCTTGCCAATGAGGGTGTGAGGCTGTTTGCTTTAATGTCTTGGGTTCAAACTCAATGGAGTATGAGTTAGCAGCCGTTAAGGCTGTTGGTAAAGGATGGTGGATCTGTCCAAGAGTTGATGGCGTGACTGTAGTAGGACGTAGGTGAGCAATGTCGGCAGTTGGTTTGAGCTTAAATATGCCGGCACGAGCTCGAGTCATCATGGGATGCTGCACAGGGGTGGTGAGCTAAGGCCATTCAGCACTAGGTAAGCCTGTGTAGGCATCTGAAATAGGTGATGTAGGCTGCTCATCTGGACCCGAGGTAGAAGGAGTGAGAAGGTGAGGTGGAGATATTGGGCCTGTGCTGTTCGCCTGAGGAGGTGTGGCCAAGGGGGCCTGGTCAGCAGTTTGTGGAGAAGACTACTCGGGCCGGCCAAATGGAGATGGGCATGCAGGCCGGTTGGAGTGGAGTTAAGCAAGAAGAGCTAAGATGGCTTGTGTCATGACAATGAGTAAGGCATGGACCAGGAGCATGCATAGAAATTCCAGATGATGATCCGGACTGATTTATGTTTTGAGACGTACCTGTTGACAAAATCTTGGACATAGGAAAATTATTTTCATTAAAAAGCACATGCCTAGTAACATAAATTCTACCCGAAGATTGATCAAGACATCTATACCCTTTCCGAAATATGTCATATCCCAAGAAAATGCACGAAGTCAGATTTTGGCATAAGTTTATGTTTGTTATAGGGTACAAGGTGGGGAAAACATAAGCACCCAAAAGTCTTCAGAAACATGTAGTCGGGAGTACGTTTGAGCAGCTTTTGGTGGGGGGAAATATAGCCTAACTGGCGCACAGGAAGCCTATTTATCAAATAGACCGCTTTGGTAAAAGCTTCAAGCCAATAGACATGAGGCACCCCAATTGAGTCAATAAACACAAACCCATTTCAAATATATGTCTGTGCTTTCGTTCTACTGTTCCATTTTGTTGTGGTATATGAGGGCAAGCAGACTGATGCTTGATCCCATGTTGTTTAAGAAAAAACTATGAATTGTCTGTTAACAAACTCACCCCCTCCATCTGTTTGTATGGTTTTAATGGTGTGTATAGCTGTGATTTTTCTACTTAGCTGGTTTTCAATTTGAGTTTTGAACGTTGAGAAGACATCTAATACATCATATTTTCTAATTAAAGGGAATAACCAAACGTAACGGGAAAAATCATCAACAATACTGAAATAATATCTGAAACCACTTTTGAAAGTAAAGGGGGAAGGTCCCCATACATCTAAATGTAACAACTCTAATGGTGAAACTGAAAGAAAATTACGAGAATGAAATGGTAAACTACTCGATTTCCCAAGAGGGCAAATGTGACAATTAGTTTTGTTTGACACAGAGCCATGAATGGGAATCTTGACTCGATTAACGAAGGACTTTAAAACCTGAGATGAGGGATGTCCAAGACGGGCATGCCATGTAGAAGACAAAGCTCGTTCCCCGATTAGGGCCAAAGGATTGACTTGAGACGATGGATAAAACCGAAGTGTGTAAAGTCCATCCGAGCTACTGCCAGAAAGTATTCTCCGTCTCGTAGTGTTGTCCTTCACACGAAAACCAAAACCATCAAGTTCGAAAAATCAGTTATTATCAATGGAAAAATGATGGATAGAAATTAAGGATTTATGCATATTAGGAACGCACAAAACATTACGAAGAACAAAATTTCTATCATGAGTGGAAACAGAAGTGTGACCTATGAAGGATATGGGAATACGGGTACCATTAGCAATAGTAACTGAGATGTTACTGAGTAAGGAGTGACATGATATAACCCCTCGGTGGTTGTAGTCATGTGGTTCGTAGCCCCGGAGTCAAGAACATAGGAGGAAGCATCTGACCCGTGATGTGGATCGGACATTGGCTGCTCGGGTATAAAGGGATGACTATATAGGGCATAGTTACCGCGATTCTGGCATTGTGGAGCAGTGTGACCTGGCTTGAAACAAAATTGACATGCCATATGAGAGACATGAGTAAACGGATTAGGAGGCTGGTAATAAAACTTGTTTCTGTCAGTGTGGTTCTGAGGTTGATGTGGAGTGGATTGAGAAGAAGAGTAGGAGGGTTTGGTTGCATGATTGGTGTGGGCAAGAGGCCACGATTATCACCACCATTTCCACTTTTATTTCGACCGCCAGACTGACCTCGGCCTCCTTTATTTTTGCCATTGCCGCGGTTTTTCCCTGGAGTTGGTGCTCCTCCTGTGTTGTTGTAGGAAGAAAAGCGGTGAGAAGCATTTGCTCCATCAATAAGAGCACTAGTAGAGTTCAGATTGGATATGGAGAAGCGGGACTGGAGGTCCTCTTCTTGTAGTAACAAGTCGAGAAGATCATCGAGATATTCTGCTGGCTTGTTATTCTACGAAGTGATGAATTCTTTAAACGGCGAGCCAAGTCCAGCCACAATTCGTTGTTGCAGATCCTCATCTGGCACTATGTCACCCGCTTTAGCAAGCGCGTTAGAGAGGGATGTTGCATACATAAAATAGTCATCGATGCACATATCAGAAGTTTTGGAGAGAGAGTTCAAACTCATTTTGAGTTTTTGAATATGAACTTGAGACTTACCACCGAAGCGTTTCTCTAAGAGATCCCAGGCAGTAGGGGCAGTCACGCACGGATTGACACGAGACTGGATCTTGGATGAAACAGTAGCTTTAATCTAACCAAGGACCAAACTAGATGCTAGATGAAAGTAATCAAGAAATGGGTTGTCACTGCCACCACAAGCCTAGCAGGGGGAGGCTTGGTTTGTACTACGACGTTGGTGAGCTTAAAGGTGGTAAGGACGGTATAGAACAATGACCGCCAGTTTAGATAATTGTCAATGTTAAAATGACAATGCCCAAGATATGACTGGATATTTAGGGTTAAGGGTAAATAGTAGGGATTGGCGGCGGAAGGATTAACCGACGGGGAAGGAGAAGACATTCTGGAGGTCGGGGAAGATGTATCCATGGATCTTTAACCGGTGAATGATACCATATAAGACTAATACCCTAGGCTGAGTTGTGAAGAAAGAAGACATAGGTTTGGGACTCTAAACTTTAGTCTTTTTTAGTGTGTTATCTTTATTATATAGGAGTTATATGTACAAGAGTCCTATCTCAATCACTATACAAGGTAAGGATCTTATCTAAAGAAAAAAAAATATAATAATGAATAAATAATATATTTATCTTACCTATAATATATCAACTATTTACACAAAGATAAATACTATCACATATCACGTGGTGATATGATTGCTTACAATTTGTTCATCTTAATCTTGAAAGAAAGGCAGGTAATTAGAAATGCATAAACAAGCCTGTATTGGATTCTTTTTATACGACCAACAAACAACTCTACTGTGGGCTCCTCCCAACTCCCGAGACCTATAAACTCGTGTCCCAGGATGGAGAGTCCCAAAATACCATTTCTAAAAAAAAAACTTTTCTTTACTTTAACTTGAAAAGTGTACAACTCATTTTCAAAACAATTTCAAAATAACCTCTCTACACGGAGGCGATATATAAACCTGTTTGAAACCAAACATAACCTGTTTTACAACTATACAACTGGTAAGGCTTACACAAGCCAACCATAAAACAAACCAATCCTAAACTGAATTACAACATAACTCAACTGAAACATGTTTATGAAAGTTTTATATACAAAACCTTTCCCTAAAAGAATAACAACCAAGACAATCCCAACTCCCCAAGACAACACATACCCGGACAACCAAAAGATGTCCAAACTCCTTCCCCGGCCTCACTGGTCCGGTCTTCCTGTCTCAGCGGGATCTAAAACAATAAAGGGAGAAGGGGTGAGATAAAATCTCAGCAAGCTATTATATATTCAACAATATGCCATACAAGATGCAACACATAAACAGGTTGCTCAATAACCACATTGGGAAAACAGTAAACACTTTATGTTACCTTTCCCTTTACCTTTTTCCATCTGAATCATATGTAGTACTACGGTGGGAGTTATACTCCTCTCATTTTGTGAACTGCTGGTGCACATCCACATCTTATACGACCCCTTACAGAGATCCATATAAGCTACCTTGCTATCTTGTGAACGGTCGAGCCTATCCACAGAAGCTTAACCCCCAATCCGTGGCCACAAAAGAGGGTGAACGGTAACAAGTATAAAGACATCCAAGCACCTTATGAAATATTTTCTCATAAGTGATTGCATTCCCTATACCTCCGAAAATCAGCTGATATACCATATTCAAGCACATCACAGATACTTGAAAATAAGTCTACCCAATGGGACACCAACCTATATAGAACATGGTACTGCAATTCATGTTAAACAATTGAAACAGTGCAACACGTATTTAACACTATATGCACAATTAACTATGAATATGTAAACTCGTATGGCACAAAGTATATCACATAAGTCCTACACATTCATTACACAATATGTAAACCAGTAACATGGTACTACCACTCCTGTCCAAACCAAGTAAATAGTGCACTACACATTTTAGGAACAAATAACCCTACACAGGTCATCACGTAAGGATACAATATACTATAAGTAACCCTACGCGTTCACAATACAACATTAAACGCCTTCTCTTAAGGTTCCAAATTCAAATACCAAGTTTTATCAACTTTGGCTCAAGTTTCATAATTGCCTCTCAAGCATTTTCAAGACATTATTTAAAGCTCTTCCCAATATTATTTTGGGGCATTTCAAGTTCCACATTGTAGTACTAAACTTGTACTAAAAGTATAGTTAAAGAGGTACTAAATCTATACCCTTTTGATTAGGTCCAAAAGCTTGCAAAGTTGCTACCAAGTGAAAGTTCTGGGCACGACTCGTGCCTTGTCGCACGACTCGTGCCTCAATCCTGCACGACTGCTCCCATTTCTACGACTCGTGACACTACAGTCATGTTATGTCGCACGACTTGAAAGGGCATGGTCACGACTCGTGCTTTAGGGAACGAGTCGTGCCCAACACCAGAAGCTGAAACTGAAGCTGTACAACATCAGCAACAACAACCACATCTGCAAGATCCCAGTTTAGCTAGTGCAAAGAGATTTAACAATAGTATATACACAGATTTTGGTCAATAATATACTCCCTTCATAACCAATAAAACATCTATAACATTTTTCCCATTCAATTCAAACCATCATATCACTCTTTTAACTACTCAACCAACCCAAACCATTTTCCATCCATTTCCAAACCAAAAGAAATGATTCAACACATTCAATTATCCTTTATAACACGTATTAACATCATTTCACTAGGATGAGCAATTATTTGAAGAGAACCATAAGAACTTACCAATTTTCACCAAAATAAAACGAAGATATAATTGGATATTCTTGCTCTATTCACCTTCCTTAGCAATATTTTGAAGTTGGAATCAACAACACATCAAGGGGTGAATTTCTGAGAATTTTAGAGGATTATCTAGGGTTTAGGCTTTCTCTTAGAACGTAGAACATAGAGGAAGCTGATGGAAATTTATTTGGCTTCTTAAAGAAGCTTAAAGAGATTTATATAAAGCATTTTTCACACAAGCTCCTCCAAGTTTGAAAATCAACAAAACACTACCTTGAACTTAGAATTAACTAAGCTCATCATACTTTTTATAACACTTACATTTAAAATTTCAAATGTTATAACTTTAATACACAAATTCCCCTTTCCTTCATTTAGACATTATATATTCAAAATCAATTTAATAACATCTAAAATCAAGGAAATGACCAAATAAACACATAATCAAACCAAATAGCATATAATTCATAATAGGGAATGAAATGCACCCCAAACCCATGTGCTCCACGTGCAACCAAAATGTGCCTAGGTTTAGGGTCATGACACTCACTCCCCCTTAAATAAAATTCGTCCCGAATTTGGACTTCACTTACCTGAATGATAAACAAATCAGGATACTTCTGCCTCATCTCAGATTCCAATTCCCAAGTAGCTTCCTCAATGGTGTGATTCTTCCAAATAACTTTCACCACGGGAATACTCTTGGTACGCAATTCTCGGACCTGCCACTCTAGAATCCGCAATGGTACCTCCACATAGGTCATATCCGCCTGAACATCCTCAGGAGGAGAACTCAGAACATGAGAGGAATCATAGCAGTAATTCCTCAACATGGACACATGGAACATATCATGGAGAGAAGAAAGAGATGGAGGTAGAGCCAAACGATAGGTTAACTCACGTACCTTCTCTAAAATCTCAAAAGGACCAACGAATCTAGGAGCCAATTTCCCTTTGTTGCCAAACCTCTTGATCCCCGTTCTCGGTGAGATCTTCAAGAACACAAAATCACCAACCTGAAAGGATAACTCCCTTCTTCTAGTGTCGGCATAACTCTTCTGACGACTCTGGGTTGTCCTCAATCTGTCACGGATCACTTTGATCTTCTCAGTTGAGTGTCTAACCAAGTCTAGACCCCAAAGTCTAGCCTCACCAACTCGTCCCAACACATCGGGGACCTACATTTCCTCCCATACAGTGCCTCATATGGTACCATCTCTATGCTGGATTGGTAGCTATTGTTATAGGCAAATTCCACTAAAGGCAAATGGTCTTCCCAAGATAACTGAAAGTCCATCACACAAGCCTGTAGCATATCCTCGAGAATCTCAATGGTCCTCTCTGTCTGCCCATCAGTCTGAGGATGAAATGTTGTACTAAAACTCAACTTAGATCCCAAGGCTTCATGCAAAGCCCTCCAAAACCGCGAGGTGAATCTCGGATCCCTATCAGAAACAATGTTGACAGGTACTCCATGCAATCTCACAATCTCACGGATATACAACTGAGCCAATATATCCAAGGAATACTTGGTTGAAACTGGAAGAAAATGAGCTGATTTGGTCAGTCTATCCACAATCACCCATATGGCATCCATCTTCCTCGGAGTAGGAGGCAATCCAGTCACGAAATCCATAGAAATGCCCTCCCACTTCCATTCCGGAATATCCAGTGGTTGAAGCAATCCAGCTGGTCTCTGATGTTCCGCTTTGATTTGTTGGCAAGTTAAACACTTTGATATGAATTCTGCAATTTCCTTTTTCATGCCATTCCACCAGTAACCCCTTTTCAGATCCTGATACATTTTGGTTCTTCCAAGATGAATAGCAAATCAGGACTTATGGCCATCCTCTAATACCTGCCTTTTGATCTCTAGGGAAGAAGGTACGCAAATCCTTCCCTTGAAGGTTAGAGTTCCATCCTTGTTCAATGAAAACTCCCCAGACTTTCCATCTTGTAATTTCTCCCTAATTTTCTGTAATTCAGCATCATTCAATTAAGCTTCCATAAGATCCCCATATAAAGTAGGAACAACTCTGACATTAGCAAACAACCTATCACCTCTCACTCCCCGAGATACCAAGGATGATAAATGAGTCTTACGGCTAATAGCATCAGCCACCAAGTTCGCCTTCCCGGGATGATAAGAAATGACACAGTCATAATCCTTTAGAAGCTCCTACCAACGCCTCTGCCTGTTGTTCAGTTCCTTCTGAGTAAACAAGTACTTCAAGCTCTGATGATATGTGAATATCTCAAATGCCCCATACAAGTAATATTTCCACTTATGCAATGCAAAAACAATGGCAGCTAACTCCATATCGTGGGTAGGATAATTCTGCTCCGCTGGTGATAACTTCCTTGAAGCATACGCAATTACCTTCCCATTTTGCATAAGTACACAACCCAATCCCTCTTTAGAAGCATCACTGAATATAACAAAGTTCTCACAACCCTCTGGAAGTGTAAGAATAGGAGCTGAAGTCAATCTCTTCTTTAGTTCAGTAAAGCCAGCTTCACACTTAGCATCCCATATTAGTACATCCTTCCGAGTCAATCTGGTCAACGGAGTTGCAATCCTCGAAAATACCTCAATAAATCTTCGATAGTACCTCGCTAACCCAAGGAAACTACGAACCTCTATCACAGTAGAAGGTTGTTTCCAGTTGACTACGACCTCAATCTTTGCAGGATCCACGGCAATACCAGTACTAGATACCACGTGACCCAAGAAAGAAATCTGTTCCAGCCAAAACTCACATTTGCTGAACTTTGCAAACAACTGTTTCTCACGAAGCACGGATAAAACAATCCTCAAGTGCCTCTCGTGATCTTCCCTGGATTTTGAATATACCAGGATATCATCAATAAAAACTAGCACAAAACTGTCAAGATACGGTTTGAAGATCCTGTTCATCATGTCCATAAAGACCGCTGGTGCATTAGTCAACCCAAATGGCATAACAAGAAATTCATAATGCCCGTACCTTGTTCTGAAAGCTGTTTTAGAAACATCATCTGGCTTGATTTTCAACTGATGGTATCCGCTACGTAAATCCAACTTAGAATATATAACGGAACCTTGGAGTTGATCAAATAAATCATCAATGTGAGGAAGAGGATATTTATTCTTAATAGTAGCTTGATTAAGTAGTCTGTAATCAATACATAACCGCAAAGTACCATCCTTCTTCCTAACAAACAACACTGGTGCTCCCCAGGGTGATACACTGGGACGAATAAAACCTCTGTCTAACAACTCCTGCAACTGAATTTTCAACTCTTTTAACTCAGCTGGAGCCATTCTATAGGGTGCTTTAGAAATTGGTGAAGTACCCGACAATAAGTCAATACAAAATTCCATTTCTCTATCAGGAGGCATGGAATACTCAGTTGAGAATACGTCACTAAACTCATTCACAACTGGAACACAAGATAATTTAGGAGACTTCTTACCAGAGTCTACCACATATGCCAAGTAACCCTCACACCCTTTTGATAACAACTTTCTAGCCTTTATAGCAGATATAACATGAATGCCAAATAAAGACTTATCAACATCAAATATAAATACAGGCACATCAGGCATAGAAAAGGTGACTCGCTTTCTGCGACAGTCCACCAAGGCATGACAAGAACTCAACCAGTCCATGCCTAAAATAACATCAAAATCTTGGATTGGTAACTCTACCAAATCCACTGGCAATACATGCCCACATATAATCACCTCACAGTCATGATAGATCAAAGAGGATTCGAGGTGCTCTCCCACAGGAGCAGAAACCTCTAACACATAAGGTAACAACTTAGGCAACTTATGCAATGTAAATGCAAAATGAGATGCCACATAATAATGAGACGATCCAGGGTCGATAAGAATATGAGCCCTGACCCCTGAGACAGGGACAATACCTCTAATAACCGCGGTGGGATCTACCGCGCCACGATCCAAAGCAAACACTCTACCTTGGACTCACTCTTTGGGTTTCCCCTCAACATATCTTTTCACACCACCTTTGGGCTGATCACCTTGTGGTCTACCACCCGTAGCTTGACCCTTTTTGAATTTAGGACAGTCCTTTCTGAAATGCCCCATCTCTCCACTACTCATACACTTTCCCTGCTTACTCCAACAACAGTCTTCTGAGTGCCCCACTTTCTTACACCAATTACAAACAGTGCCAAACTTGCTTGATACAGGTCGAGTAGAAACTGTAACTTTTCCTCCCTTAGCCACTCCAGAAGTTGAGGATTTAGGCTGATTCTTGCTATGACCTGAACTTTGGCCTGAAAACTTAGTCTTCCTTCCACTACCCTCAGATTTACCTCGATGTTCCTCGATGTCATTCTCAATTCTGTATGCCATATTAACTGCCGCCTGGTAGTTAGGAAAATCGAGAGTCAACAACTGTTTTCTGAACTCCAACCTGAGTCCTTTGACAAACCTGTAAACCCTCCTGCTCTCATCTGGTACAAGATGTGGACAATACCTGGCTAACTCTGTAAATTTTGTAGAATATTGGGCCACTGACATTACCCCCTGCTCAAACTTCAGGAACTCTACCTCTTTCTTGTCTTTGGTAATTACAGGAATGAAGTGCTCCTTGAATTTCCCAATAAAGTTGTCCCAAGTCTGGGGCGTATGATCCCGCTCCCAGCTTTCCTTAAGGATTTGCCACCAATGCTCAGTAGGACCCTCTAATTTAAACACTGCACATCTAACCTTTTCTTCATTTGTGCTCTCCAATGCAACAAAGATCTTAGTCATGGCTTCCAGCCATCTCTCAGCTATCAATGGATCTGGATCTCCGTTGAAACTTGGTGGAGACAATTTGATGAATTTATCTAACCCCTGTGTTGGCCTTACCTCAGGTTGCTGCTGTGCTCTACCCTGAGCTGCCATATTCTGGAGGAATACCCGAAATATAGCCATCATCTTGGCATTCCGGTCTCCCCCAGCACCTTGATCACCAAGGTTCCCCTGTTCCCTCTGCTGGTCACCACTAGTCCCAGGCATTACAATAATCCCTGCATGAAACACTCGGCGTCAGATATCACACACTCCCCCTTAGACTAGACATCTACCCTTGACTTCTAGCCAAAGCTCTGATACCAACTGTGGGCTCCTCTCAACTCCCGAGACCTATAAACTCGTGTCCTAGGATGGAGAGTCCCAAAATACCATTTCAAAAAAAACTTTTCTTTACTTTAACTTGAAAAGTGTACAACTCATTTTCAAAACAATTTCAAAATAACCTCTCTACACGGAGGCGATATATAAACCTGTTTGAAACCAAACACAACCTGTTTTACAACTATACAACTGGTAAGGCTTACACAAGTCAACCATAAAACAAACCAATCCCAAACTGAATTACAACATAACTTAACTGAAACATGTTTATGAAATTTTTATATACAAAACCTTTCCCCAAAAGAAAAACAACCAAGACAATCCCAACTCCCCAAGACAACCCATACCCGGACAACCAAAAGATGTCCAAACTCCTTCCCCGGCCTCACTGGTCCGGTCTTCCTGTCTCAACGGGATCTAAAACAATAAAGGGAGAAGGGGTGAGATAAAATCTCAGCAAGCTATTATGTATGCAACAATATGCCATACAAGATGCAACACATAAACAGGTTGCTCAATAATCACATTAGGAAAACAGTAAACACTTTACGTTACCTTTCCCTTTACCTTTTTCCATCTGAATCATATGTAGTACTACGGTGGGAGTTATACTCCTCTCATTTTGTGAACTGCTGGTGCACATCCACATCTTATACGACCCCTTACAGAGATCCATATAAGCTACCTCGCTATCTTGTGAACGGTCGAGCCTATCCACAGAAGTTGAACCCCCAATCCGTGGCCACATAAGAGGGTGAACGGTAACAAGTTCCCATTTCCTTCATTTAGACATTATATATTTAAAAATCAATTTAATAACATCTAAAATCACGGAAATGACCAAATAAACACATAATCAAACCAAATAGCATATAATGCATAATAGGGAATGAAATGCACCCCAACCCCACGTGCTCCACGTGCAACCAAAATGTGCCTAGGTTTAGGGTCGTGACACCTACCTTTTTTTCCTTCCTAAATTTAGACACACGTCTTTAGAAGTAGTTTGATAGTTTCTTTAGTGTGTATTATTAACTAGTGCTACACCCGTGCGTTAAACGCATAGATAAAAAACTATTTCAAAGAAAGTTAGAAATAATAGGAGAAGTTGCTATCCATAGAGCACGTCACACATCTATCCATTTTATTTTCCCCCTTTTTCTTTATAGCAAGTCACTATCTTACAAATGTGAAATGACAAAATAGAACAAGTTTCCAATTCCAAAATTGGATGTGAGCGGGAAACGAAAATGGAAAGCTTTCTTAAGAAATTAAGGAGCTATGAAAAGTCTTAGTTAAGGAGCCATTTGGCGGTGATTAGGCGCCTTAGGCATGATCTAGGCGCACCCAACGCCAAGAAAGCTGGTGTTCACAAAGGAGCCAAAGCCCCAAAATTTATACTATTTCATTTCATAGCAATAGCACTATGCTAAGGCCTCTTAATATATATTTTACTTCATTTTCTAGCATTTCAATTTCTAGACGATGTGGGATTAATATCCCATTTGGTTTTCAAATGCTAAGGCCTCTTAAAATACACTACTCCATTTCCTAGCATTTCAATTCCTAAACGATGTGGGATTAATGTTCAATTTAATTTTCAAATGCTAAGGCCTCTCAATATATATTACTCCATTTCCTAGTATTTCAATTCCTAGACGATGTGGGATTAATATCCCATTAGGTTTTCAAATGCTAAGGTCTCTCAATATATACTAAATGAAAAGCTTTCTTGAGAAATTAAGGAGCTATGAAAAGTCTTAGTTAAGGAGCCATTTGGCGGTGATTAGGCGCCCTAGGCGTGACTTAGGCGAGCCCAACACCAAGAAAGCTGGTGTTCACTAAGAAGCCCCAAAATTTATATTATTCCATTTTCTAGCACTTCAATTCCTAGACGATGTGGGATTAATATACCATTTGGTTTTCAAATGCTAAGGCTTTTCAATAAATGGAAAGCTTTCTTGAGAAATTAAGGAGCTATGAAAAGTCTTAGTTAAGGAGCCATTTGGCGGGGATTACGTGACCTAGGCGCGCCCAACACAAAGAAAGCTGGTGTTCACTAAGGAGCCAAAGGCCCCAAAATTTATACTACTCCATTTTCTAGCATTTCAATTCCTAGACGATGTGGAATTAATATCCCATTTGGTTTACAAATGCTAAGGCCTGTCAATATATACTACTCCATTTCATAATATTTTAATTCTTAGATGATGTGAGATTAATAATAATATCCTATTTGGTTTTCAAATGCTAAGGCCTCTCAATATATACTAAATATAAAGCTTTCTTGAGAAATTAAGGAGCTATGAAAAATCTTAATTAAGGAGCCATTTGGCGGTGATTAGGCGCACTAGGCGTGACCAGGGCGCGCCCAACACCAAGAAAACTGGTGTTCACTAAGGAGTCAAAGGCTCCAAAATTTATACATCAAGAAAGCTGGTGTTCACTAAGGAGTAGGGCTGTAAAAGAGCCGAGCCGAGCCTAGCTTTGAGGTGTCGAGCTCGAGCTCGACTAAAAATTAACGAGCCAAGCTTTTTTCGAGCTCGAGCTCGAGCCTGAAAAATTCGTTCGAGCTCTGCTCGAAACGAGTTTCGAGCTGTTCGCGAGCTTTTTCGCGAACTTCTCGAACTCGAGCTTTAACGAGCCGAGCTCGAGCTTAACTCGAATTTAAAAAAAAAATATGAACTCAAACGATCTTTAGTTCGAGCTTTATCGAGCTTTTATTCGAATTCTAGAGCCTAAACGAGCCGAGCCGAGCTCGAGCTTTGTTTTCGTCTTTGTCTCTACATAATTTTTTTTTTAATTTTGATTTTTCATAATTCTTTATATTCTTACGAAAAACATTAAAAAATTGAAAATAACTAAGAAAAATATTTATTATTTATTTTATATTTTTTGAATGACATTTTAAAATGTCATATATTTGGAGACATATTTTCAAATTTATTTTGAAACGAATAGAGTAATAATTTTAAAATGTTCAATTTATATTAGGGATGGATGGATGGAGTCATGAAATATAACTTTCCTAATTACTACGACTACCACTACTACCACTACCACCACTACAATCACTACCGCTACCGCTACCGCTACCACTACCACCACTACCACTACCACCACGGCACCGGCACCACCACCACCACCACCACTACCACTACCACCACCACTACCACCACTACCACTACTACCACTACCACTACTACTACTACCACTACTACCACCACAGCTACTACTACCACTACTACCACCACTACTACTACTACCACTACCACTACCACCACTACCACCACTAACACTACCACTACCATCACTACTACCACCACTACCATCACTACTACCACCACTACTACTACTACCACTACCACCACTACCACTACCACCATTACTATCACTACTACCACCACTAATACTACTACCACTACCACCACTACCACTACGACTATCACCACTACGACTACTACCACCACTACCTCTACCACCACTACCACTACCTCTATCACTATCACTACCACCACCACTACTATCACTACTACCACTACTATCACTACTACCACCACTACCACCACTACTACTGCTACCACCACTACTACTACTACTACCACTACTACCACCACTATCACCACTACCACCACTACTATCACTACCACTACTACTACCACTACTTTTACCACTACTACCACCACTACCACTACTATCACTACTACCACTACCACCACCACTACCATCACTACCACTACCACTAGCACTATTACCACTACCACTACCACTACTACCACTATCACTACTACTACTACCACTACTACCACCACAGCTACTACTACCACTACTACCACCACTCCTACTACTACCACTACCACTACCACCACTACCACCACTACCACTACCACCACTACTACCACTACTACCACCACTACTACTATTACCACTACCACCACTACCACTATCACCACTACTATCACTACTACCACCACTACTACTACTATTACTACCACCACTATCACTACCACTACTACCACCACCACTACTACCACCACTACTACTACCACTACCACTACCACCACTACCACTACCACTACCACCACCACTACCACCACCACTACTATCACTACTATCACCACTACCACTACCACTACTACTACCACCACTACTACCACTACTACTACTGCTATCACCACTATCACCACTACTACCACTACCACTACTACTACCACTACTATTACCACTACTACCACCACTATCACTACTACCACTACGAAATTTAGAAAAAAACTAAACAAATGAAAGTATAATAAAGAAATCAGGGACGGGTAAAACCCTTTAATTTTTATGTATAAATGTATAATTTTTTTTATTTTTTATGAATAGAAATAAAAAAATTGGACTTTTTTAGTATTGAAGTTTTTTTCAAAAAGTTATATAAAAAAAGTTTGAAAAAAAACTAAACAAATGAAAGTATAATAAAGAAATCAGGGACGGATAAAATCCTTTAATTTTTATGTATAAATGTATAGTTTTTTTTATTTTTTATGAATAGAAATAAACATTTTGGATTTTTTTTTTGTATTGAAGTTTTTTTCAAAAAGTTATATAAAAAAAGTTAGAAAAAAACTAAACAAATGAAAGTATAATAAAGAAATCAAGGACGGGTAAAATCCTTTAATTTTTATGTATAAATGTATAGTTTTTTTCTTTTTTATGAATAGAAATAAACATTTTGGACTTTTCTTAGTATTGAAGTTTTTTTTCAAAAAGTTATATAAAATAAGTTAGAAAAAAATTAAACAAATGAAAGTATAATAAAGAAATCAGGGACGGGTAAAATCCTTTAAATTTTATGTATAAATGTATAGTTTTTTTTATTTTTTATGAATAGAAATAAACATTTTGGACTTTTTTTAGTATTGAAGTTTTTTTCAAAAAGTTATATAAAAAATGTTAGAAAAAAACTAAACAAATGAAAGTATAATAAATAAATCGGAGTCGAGCTTATCGAGCCGAGCTCGGTCTCGAGCTCGAGCTCGAATCGTTTGCGAAAATTTTTATTCGAGCTTTTAACGAGCCGATCCCGATCCGAGCTTATACTACAAACAAATAAAGATATGTTCACTAAATAACAACTTGTTCAAATAAGAACCATGATCAATTCACAGTGAACAGGAAATCTAATGTAAGAGCCCTAAATCTATAATATGTAAGAAACTAACAGCTTATTAACCAAATGCAATAAACCACTAGTGATATAATAACTTAACTATCAGGGTTTCCTTGAACCCAAGCAAATAATGAACACTCATGTGCACTTAATTTAATTTTCCTTGACCATATTATGGACTTCATTCCCCCTCCCCCTCTATTTCAAAAGACTAAAAGTGTAATCCTTTTCCTTCACAATTTTCCTTTACCAGCAGGAAGCCCAAAAAGGCTGTTTTGGTAGCACTCTGGCTTTGTCTGAGCATTACACATGAATATAAAATCTGGGAATCTATTCAATTTGTCCTTGTCCTTCTCTTCACCCCCATGAAATAGCTCCACTTCCATCAACGGCAGGAACCAAAAAATGGGCTTGTGAAAACTCATTGGAATAAGGGTTCATAAATAAGATATGGACTTGTGAGCTACATGTACAGGTTAGATTAATATCAGATAAAGGTATATTAATAAACTAAACTCATTTAGATCAGATATGAAGGGAAAATATTTCAATGTGGAGCATGATTGATGAACTCTGACAAATTATTCCTTAAACAAAGGCATAATTGAATCTTCCTTGGCTCAATAAATACGTGTCCTGTAACAAAGGGTTCAACTGATCACCAAACAATGCAATTTCCAAACTATTCCGGGTTCAAGTTCAACACAAGTTTTTATCCTTTTCCTTGACCATATTATGTACCGTCATTTGTGAGCCAAATAATACAAAATTACAACTTCATGGAACCCATATCTACGACATTCACAGTGCTATAACAAGATTGAAATTTTCCCTCTTAATTAATAAACAAAAACCAACTCAGATCTAAAAATCAGCTCAATCTAAGAAAATCACTGCTCATTGATTGGTACTCCTTCCAAAACCACACACAGAGAAAACAGGGACAAATCAAAATTAAAAGATATAATTAAATAATCAAAACCCATTGAAAATCAGTAATTTAAAAAGTAGAAAAAAACAATTTAACTACTCTCAAATTGGATTGAACTCAATCCTGAGGAATCTCAAATTACTGACCTTGTTCGGTGAGGGAAGAGAGAGAGAGAATTTTAGAACCACTAGGGAGACGGCGGCAGCTAACGGTGAGGCGACGGCGGTGGCGGTGGAGTTGAGAGGGACGGCGGTGAGGCGACGGCGGTGGTCTGAGAGCTAGGGAAGGAACTCTTCGGCCGGGGAAGAGAGAGAAAGCGGGAAGAGAGAGAGAGAGTGTTTTAAGAAACTAAAATTATTTTAGGGCGTAAAATGTATATTTATATTTTACCTTAGCGACGGAATATTCAACCGCTGATAATCCGCCGCTGTTAACTACGTTCACATGGATCGATTACGTGGCATGTATCACCGACGAAAATTTCTGCCACTGGTTTAATTAACCTCAGCGACGGAAATTTCCGCTGGTATAATTAATAAATATCATTAATAAAAATCATTATTTATATTATATATAACATGAAAATTATTTTAAATTACTATCAAAAAAATAAATATGAGTCAATAAATATTATTTTTGAAAAAATAAAAAAATCATAAATATTTATTAATTTTAATTTAATAAATATCATTCTTTTTAATTATATAAAACATGAAAATTATTTTAAATTACTCTCAAAAAAATAAATATGAGTCAATAAATATTATTTTTGAAAAAATAAATAAATCATAAATATTAATTAATTTTAATTTAATAAATATCATTATTTATTATACCCTATACCCTATACCCTATACCCTATACCCTATACCCTATATCCTATACCCTATACCCTATATCCTATACCCTATACCCTATACCCTATACCATATACACTATACACTATACACTATACACTATACACTATACACTATACCCTATACCATATACCCTATACCATATACCCTAAACCCTATACCCTATACCCTATATCCTATACCCTATACCCTATACCCTATTATGATGTACCCGATTTTTTTTTTGAAATCAAACGGAGTCGCCACGCCATTTTTATTTTGAGGGCCAAAACTTTGAAAAATGCCCGAGATCAGAAATTTAGGTTCGGAGGTCACGTTACGCGTCGGGAAGGACGTTAGTGTGCACCCGGCGCGCCTCGCAAAACGAGTCTTCCAAACATTTGAAATCCTTTTGTTGTGTGTGTGTGTGTGTGTGTTTTGACCAAAATAATTTGAAACTGAGAAAAGTAAAAATTGGGATCTCTTTTTAAGACTTTAAACTGATCCCATGATTTTTTGGGTGATTTTTGGTTTGAGATTTGGTACTCAAAAGACCTTTTGAAGTTGAAAAACACTTCTGCCAGAAGGAAAAAGGCAGCAGACACCTGATTTTGAAATGTATTCAAGGGTCTTAAAACTTCATAATCTGGATAAACTCAGAGAATGAAAGTTGTTCCAGACTCCTTAAATAAGCTTTGTACGAAGGAATTTTCCATTTTGGAGAAGATTTGAGGAGTCAAAGCCTTCTGGAAATCTCAGATATGAGATCTGGATTTCCAGAAGCTGATGAACTAGCCTTTAAAAGAAAATTTGAAAAATGGAGTTTTACTCACGCAAAAAATAAAGTAAAAATATGTATGGAAAGATCTGGATGTTGGCTACAAAAAGTATTTTGTAGTCAACACCAAATTCCAAGTTTATCTATGTCCAAAAAATTAGACCATGGACTGAGGTCTGAGAAAATTGCTACTGGACAGCAACTTCTCAAGAAGGAAAATATGATTTTAAAGGGGGTTTTGCATCCATACTTGTCCCCATTTCCCTAGGTTTTGGTTAGTGATCACTTGACATTTTAGTGGTGAATCAACTATACCAAACCATCCTTGGGGTACATTAGGACTAAGCACTTCATTTGCTTGGGGAGGGGAATTTTGTAAAGATGAATTTAAAGAGAAAAATCAATTTAGAGATTTAAAATGTAGACCATTTGAGATGGTCATTCATGAAGATGAACTTCAAGATGACCATCTTGGGTCAAAACTTAAGTTAAACTAGACATCAAGTAGATCCAAGTAAGAAGAACAAGATGAACAAGAAGTTAAAAGGGAATTTTAGGGTTTTGAGAAGGAGGGCTTTACCAATGGTGACACCCTATCTTCCTAGGCTTGGAATTTGACTTGAGGAGTATCAAGATTTGGTGTTTGGCTTGAGGAGTATCAAGATTTGGTGTTTGGATTTGTGTGTGGAGTGAGATTGGGAAAGATTCAAGAGAAAATGGTGGCAATCTAAGGATTCCCACTATTTTCTCCCTATTTTTCGCCAAGGTGCAGCTTCTATGAGCAAAGTGTGTTGTGTAAACTGAGAGAGGAGGGTTCAATTTATACCCCCCTGGAAAGAGCAAACATATCCGCGCGGATAGGGTAGGTCGCGTGCACTGTTCATCTGCTACAGTGCTGGCTTTTGGACAGGAAGAATATTTTCAGGAAATTCCAGCAGTTTATGTTTTTCAACTTGCCCAATTCGGATTTTTCCAATTTCTTTTGCTTTTTGAGATTCTTTTCTTGGTTTAACCTTAAATGGCAATCCCCAATTTACCCTCACTTTGTTAGAAAGGTTAGGAATTGTTAGAAATATTAGTAATGTTAAAACTTTCGTTAATTTTCTAACGAAAATACTAACGGCTCAAATTGGAGCACTTACAGTAGCCCCTCGGCGACGGCGCTTTCGAAGGAAGCGGGGTCGTCGATAAGAGTAAGGCTCCATATTTGACAGGATGATCAAGTGATCGAGTGGCTGAACCTATTCAATAGGCTACCTACGTATCCCGAATGGGAATCAAGCCGGTCGTAGTTCGGGTCTTTGACCCTGGAGATGATGGCATTTTAGGTGCCTCGAACCTGGTGAGCGAGTTCTGCAGTCGATTGCTGGAGAGAAACTCTGCTGGGGATAAGAGATGACCATTTGTATATCTGCTCTGCTGGGGATAGAGTGACCATTTTGGTCTGATGGCTGAACCTAATGATAGGCTACCTACGTATCCTTAAGAGGAATCAAGCCAGTCGTAGTTCGGGTCTTTCTATGTCGACCCTGGAGTGACTATTTTAGGGAAGTCGCCCTATGGTTTGACTATTTTTTGGGAAGTCGCCCTAAGATCTGACTATTTTTGGGAAGTCGCCCTATGATTTGACTATTTTTGGGAAGTCACCCTAAGATCTGACTATTTTTTGGGAAGTCACCCTATGATCTGACTATTTTTGGGAAGTCGCCCTATGATCTGACTATTTTTGGGAAGTCACCCTATGATTTGACTATTTTTGGGAAGTCGCCCTGGTAATGATTTCGGTTTGTCGAACTAGGGGATGATTGCGATTTATCGCTTTCCTTGTGTTGCGTGTGATAGCGTTTTAGGTGCCTCAAGCCTTAATGATAGCGTCTTAGGTGCCTCGAGCCTTGGTGATGATGGCGTCTTAGGTGCCTCGGACCTTGAAGATGGCGTTTTAGGTGCCTCGAACCTTGATGATGGCGTCTTAGGTGCCTCGAACCTTGATGATGGCGTCTTAGGTGCCTCGAACCTTGATGATGGCATTTTAGGTGCCTCGAGCCTTGGTTTGAAGAGATCGGTCTTACGCTTGCTGCCGAGGGTGACCATTTTGGTCGGGTGGCTGGACCTAATGATAGGCTACCTACGTATCCCTAGTGGGAATCAAGCCGGTCGTAGTTCGAAATCTACTCGAGATTCCGTCGACTTTGCTGGGGATGATTGTTAGCCCTTGTCGGAGAAGTCGGGCTTATATTAGCCTGGCTGGGGAAATTTAGACGTATTTGTCGGGGAAATCGGTCTTACGTTTGACTGTCGTTGATGATTTTGATGAAAGAAACGGGATTCCGTTATCTTTCTCGGAGAGATCCGACTTACGTTTGACTGCCGTTGATGATTTTGATGAAAGAAACGGGATTCCATTATCTTTCTCGGAGAGATCGGACTTACGTTTGACTGCCGTTGATGATTTTGATGAAAGAAACGGGATTCCGTTATCTTTCTCGGAGAGATCGAACTTACGTTTGACTGCCGTTGATGAAAATGATGAAAGAAACGGGATTCCGTTAACTTTCTCGGAGAGATTGGTCTTACGTTTTACTGCCGGGGGTGAAAATGAGGAGAGAAACGGGATTCCGTTAACTTCCGTTGGAGAAAATCGGTCTTACGTTTTACTGCCGGGGATTTCTTTTGAGAGGGGGTGAACCTAAATTGGGGTCTAGTTCAGGAGTATGATCCTAAATGGAGACTTAGTTCAGGAGTATGAACTTAAATGGGGACTTAGTTCAGGAGTATGAACCTAAATGGGGACTTAGTTCAGGAGTATGATCCTAAGTCGAAGTTTGGTTCAGGAGTATGAACCTAAATGGGGACTTAGTTCAGGAGTATGATTCTAAGTCAAGGTTTAGTTCAGGAGTATGAACCTAAATGGGGACTTAGTTCAGGAGTATGATTCTAAGTCGAGGTTTTGTACCTGAAGGAGACTATTTGAAGGTGTTTTCGCTGGGGAAGATCCGGGCTTACGAGAACTATCGGGAAGAAGGGTGACCAATGTTGGTCAAGTGACTGGACCTATGGTGGGCTACATAGTTTGTCAAAGAGGTGGCGATAACGAGAGGCCACGGGCTTTGTACTCAAGATTGACTGTTCTTAGGGGAGTCATCCGAGGATTTGACTGTATTTGGGAGTCACCCGGGGATTTGGCCGTATTTGGGAGTCACCCGAGGATTGACTATTTTAGGGAAGTCGCCCGAGGATTGACTGTATCTGGGAGTCACCCGAGGTTTGACTGTATCTGGGAGTCACCCGAGGTTTTGACTATTTTAGGGAAGTCGCCCGAGGATTGACTATTTTAGGGAAGTCGCCCGAGGATTGACTATTTTAGGGGAGTCGCCCGAGGATTGACTATTTTAGGGAAGTCGCCCGAGGATTGACTGTATCTGGGAGTCACCCGAGGTTTTGACTATTTTAGGGAAGTCGCCCGAGGATTGACTATTTTAGGGAAGTCGCCCGAGGATTGACTGTTTTAGGGAAGTCGCCCGAGGATTGACTATTTTAGGGAAGTCGCCCGAGGATTGACTATTTTAGGGGAGTCGCCCGAGGATTGACTATTTTAGGGAAGTCGCCCGAGGATTGACGTATTTTGGGAGTCACCCGAGGTTTTGACTATTTTAGGGAAGTCGCCCGAGGATTGACTATTTTAGGGAAGTCGCCCGAGGATTGACTGTTTTAGGGAAGTCGCCCGAGGTTTTGACTATTTTAGGGAAGTCGCCCGAGGATTGCTTACGTCGCTATTTGCGGAGATAAAGATAGCTAAAGCTATGGGTAATCATGCAACATTTGTGAGTGTATGCATATTTTTGAGATATGTGGAAGGATTAATTTACCTTTGCTGTGCTTACCTGTAGGAGAGTAAGTTGCGGGGGCTGTGTTGATGCATCTTTGAGAACTTGGCGTCTCTGTCCGAACTGTATTTGAGAACTTGGCATCCCTGACCGATTTGTATTTGAGAACTTGGCATCCCTGACCGATTTATATTTGAGAGCTTGGCATCCCTGACCGATTTGCATTTTGAGAACTTGGCGTCCCTGACCGAATTGTATTGGGGAACTTGGCGTCTCTGACCGATTTGTATTGGAGAACTTGGCGTCTCTGACCGATTTGTATTTGAGAGCTTGGCATCCCTGATCGATTTGCATTTTGAGAACTTGGCGTCCCTGACCGAATTGTATTGGAGAACTTGGCGTCTCTGACCGATTTGTATTTGAGAACTTGGCGTCTCTGACCGATTTGTATTTTGAGAACTTGGCGTCCCTGACCGATTTGTATTTGAGAACTTGGCGTCTCTGACCGATTTGCATTTTGAGAACTTGGCGTCTCTGACCGGTTTGTAGACACTGGAGGCGGTCTTCATATGTTTGTGGATGTTGGGGGCTGTTTTCATCCATTTGTGGACATTGGAGGTCGTCTTTAGCAAGTTGCAGACGCCGGAGGTTGTCTTTGCCAAGCTGTAGACATGGGGACTATCTTTGCCAAACTGTAGATGCTGGAGGCTGTCTTCATCCATTTGTGGACATTGGAGGTCGACTTTGGTGAAGATCATCCTTGCCGAAGAGGGGGATTACGTTTGAATTCCTGCATTCGTTAGTGAAGAGGAAGATGCATATATGGCATTCATGATGGCGGATGCATGCATAGAACCAAAAATGATTATGAGATGATGCATTTACTTGCTTTCGAAGATGCACTTGGCCTAAGCTTTTGGCAGGGAAATTATGATTTATGATCTTCAATCACTTAGGATTGTTCCTATTGACTCAAGTTTTGTGCATGCTACATGAGCCCTTGGGAGATTTTTGTGGGGATGCATGGGTATGGAGACTGCTTGGAACAGATTTTGAGCAAGTGGGGGGTGAGAGCCCTCGATCGCGATTAAAACAGCGGCTGTTGATGGGATTTTGTTAATAGTATCGCATGGACCTCAATTTTGATGAGATTGGATTCGGATCCCGGGTCTTGATTGAAATTTTCCCTCTCATTCTTGGTCATTTGAAGGCGATGCCGACAGTGCTCTAGGAGCACGTTGATACGAGTGAAGCTTCTTTCATTTGGGTGAGCTGTGACTTTGGCAGAAACCTTGTCCGGAGAATGATTTGATGGAATTGCTAATGCCGGGAGAAACCCTGATCTTGAATTCCGATGCTACGGGAAGCTGCCGTGTACCAAGTTCTGAAGCTGAAATTCTTTCTTGCGACTTGATAAAATTCGGGTCCAAAAGACCATCTTGACAAAGCCCCCGGATCCTGAGTAGGCAAAGTCCAGATTTTGAAGAAGCGACTTGGCGAGTCTATCTCGTAGTGAAGAACCCAATGTGGACCCAAAAATGACTATATAAGCCCCAGCTTGAGGAGCTGCTACAGGAGAACCTGGGAGAACCGCTTAGCAAGCCCCAGCATGAAGAAATTCAGAGTAGTCTTACAGAGGGGGCACCCATCTTTTCAGACCTTAGTCAACCAGTTACTGGACAAGACTCAGAAATGTTTACGTGCAGGGGCATATCTTTTGAAAGGTGGGAATGTCTCCCGAATTTGTGTATGACACTCTCGCTTTTGGTTTGACTCTTTTGAGAGAGTATAAGCATCACAAGGTGTGGAAAAGTGTATGGAAGCCCCCGCGACGTAAAAGACAGTGTTTGGCTCTATTTTCCTATGATGGAGAGAGAGAAGACTTGTCGAGACACTTGAAAACTTGTCTTATTCATGATGATCACAAGGCTGCTTAAAACCCTTTGTTAATGTTCGGGTTATTCAATCCCTAAATCTGATATGAACAAATATTTTGATTAATCACAAGGAGAAAGCCAACTGATATCGAGAATCAAGCTCGAAAAGTGTATAGGGACGATCCTTGATGAGACCGGATTTTTTTTTTGAGATTTGTTTGTGATTTCGACCGGACCATTTCTGGTTGCCTACGTTCCCTCCATTATGAAGAGCTCAGGTCGTCGTAGTTCGGGCTTATCCCGAATGAAAAGAGAATGAATGTTGAAATTCGAGGGTCTGAGGACCTTTAGGGATTTTGAGGATTTGGAGGATTGAATAACATATCCCCTTAGAGTGTCCATGAAAGACACGGATGCGAAGCCCCAGTGGGACATCCACGGCAAGTGTTTGTGGAGTAGAAATGAATTATGCTCAGATGAAATGTCGAATGGATCAGATTTGAATTTGCACAATCTTTGATTGATGATTTTGAACCAAGATGGATTAGATTCCAATTTAAGCAAGCAATGAAGCATTAATTTGATTTAGATCTTAAAGATATTATGATGAAATTGCTATCCGATAGGAATTGCAGCTGGGTTTCCGGGCTTCGATCGGCCATCGGGTGATTTGGGAAATTGTGACCTCTTAAGATGAGAGGTCGGCTGGGCCTTTTACTGACTGGACCTCTAAAGATGAGAGGTTGGCTTGCAGGGATGTGTTTGGGAAATCTATGGCGGGGAAGATTGATTCCTCTAAGAATGAGAGGTCAAATTTTGACTTTGGCCAAAGGCAAGGGTAATGGTAAAGGGGAATATCCTCTAAAATTGAGAGGATGGCTTGGGATTGGTTTAAGGTAATGATAAGAGGAAGTCCAAGCTATCGAGAACTTTTTTTTGAACTTGCAAGGATTCGGGCTCCTTTTTGATCATTGGAGAGCCCCCTTTTTTTTTTTTTTTTTTTTTTTTGAAGGCTTCCTGAGGAGCTTGGAATTATATCCGAGATTGCGAGGATTTTAAAATCCTTCTTTTTGAGAATTTGGACGGCCTCTTTGAGGAGTTGAGAATTATCTTTCCTTCCTTCACAACTTGAACATTTTATGCATTGCCGACTCTCGAAGTTAACTTCTTTGGCGTTGCTTGGACTTCTCTCAATAAGGAGCAAAGGTGATGGCTAAACAGGGTTTCAAAACATGCCGATCTTGAAATGAAAAGGTAGTATTTAGTGAGGGTGAGGTAATGGCTTCCCTATGGGTGAAAGGCTTCAACCGCAATCCCTACCGGATGACCTAAACGAGATTAAGTCTTCATTGCTTGCTTAAGCTTTAAATGAGAAAAGATCCATGCAAATTCATCGAGCAACGAGATGATGATGATGAAATGGATGTGAGCATTAGAGGTGCAAGATGGGGAGTTGGTAAGTTCCAATTTGAGAAGGATATCAATTGATTTTCTCACTTTGATTAATTTAAATATTAATCATTTCAAAGAATTAGTTGTTGAGCAACACAAGTGATCATTTTGGATAAAACCATTTCAATTAAGTGTAACGTGGGTGCGCAAGTGATGTCTCGAGTCTAGCGAGAAAAGAAAAAAGACTTATATTAAAAGTTAGACATTTAACCACTATGTCCAAAATGGACTACAACGACAAATGTCCAGGAAGGACTTAGGTGAAAGAAAAGTACTAGAACCTACGAAGGTTGACTCAAAAGACTATTTTAAAGATAGGTAGCCCCCAGTCTAGCCGCTCTTTGCTGTTGGACCATGCATCTATTCTTCGACGCTGGAGACGGGAGCTATTGCAGGTCTTTCCATCAGGACTTCTTTGTCAACTTTTTGCTCAATCCAACCATTTTCATTGCCTGCGATGACTGGTTCATTGACCTCGCAAAGGGACGAGTCAAACTCCATTGTGCCCACAAGGCTTGAACCACCAAACTCGATCATGTTGACACTCATGTTGTTAGGGAGCGGGTTATTGATAGTATTAGGCCCTTCAGGCATCTCTAACCTCCCTTGCTCAATCAACCCTTGGATGGCCTTTTTCAGGGGGACGCAATCATCTGTCAGGTGCCCATGGTACTGATGAAAGGCACAATGCTTGGAGGCATCCAAAGGAGCATTGGGGTTTCTAGGCTGATAATTTTCCAAAGGTCGGAGCAAACCTTCTCTCACCAATCCTCTGAAGATATCACTCAAAGGCATCCCAAAGTTTCTCAAGTCTTGGAGCCGGGATCTGGATGCATCAGGTTTCTTGGGAACAAAGGAAGTGGCATTGTTACAGCCCCGTCCCGCATAGCTAATCACTTCCTTACCTTTTGGTTGGGCGAGAGCTGTGTTGGAGGTGGAAGAAACCCGGTATACGTAGCGAGGTGCAGCGGCCGCTGATTGTAAGCCTTTTCGAACTTAGCCCGGAATTAACCATTGCACGCAAGTCGGCGTAGGGGAAGTGACCGAGGGAAGCTCTCAAATGCGGCTTCAAGCATGACCGAAAGATGTCTAACTCGCTCCTCGTCGAGGGAGGAATGGCCATTTCACCGAGCTTTAAGTTCCACCTCTTGTAGAAATCCCCAATATTCTCATTAGGGCGCCGCATCGTTGTTTGCAGGTCAACTCGTTTGTCTCCTATTCCAAGTTGGCTTTATACTTATACGTGAAAGTACCGGTAATGTTCCCAAGTAGCCCTAGCTTCAGCCGCAATCGGAAAAACCATTTCAAAGCCCACGACTTCAAAGAGAGACTAAAGTAATCGACGGCCAACTGGTTTGTGCATCCCTTAGCCTTCATTGCCAAAGTATAGGTGTCCAAGTGAGTTTTAGGGCATGCACTTCCGTCAAACAATTCGAGTGGGCATCACAAACTTGTGAGGCGGGGGACAATCGAGTCGGGATACGTAGGCCGAAGAGTAGTGTTCTTTGGCGGTCAATTCAGCAATCTGTGCTTTCATTTCCTTGTGTTGCTCCATAAACCAAGCCAATTGGGGATCCAAAGGTGGAGCGGGAATTCTGAGCCGATATTTGAGCTAGGAAGAGGACTAGGCTTGGTGGTGCATTGGTGGAAGGAATACCATATCCGGAGCATAGGTGAAAACATGTCCTTGGCCCAATTACCACAGGGAGTGTGAGTAGGAGCCTAGGCGAAGGGATAAAACCTAGCGATTTGCTGTTGGCTTCCAATCGGCAGAGAAGATGGAGGCAGATCTGAGGGAGCCGGATAGCTCGGATTTCCGGAGTGAGGGCCATAAGTGGGCTTAAGTGCGGGCTGCTGTCCCTGGTTGTTGCATTGCATGGTGGTTGTGGCGAGGATGCATGGCGGGAGGACACCGTGGTTCTGGTGATTACGATGGCTGGGATGGGGGCTTGGTAACCCATTGAACCACGAGAGAGAAATGGATTTGTGAAAGCTGTGTGAGGAGCGGTGAGCTAGTACCATTACGAGGAGGGACTCCTCGTGGCCCAAAACCGGAGCGTGGCGGCATTCGGCGTGGCTTTTCTTTGTGAAGGTCCGGATTGATCGGTTCCGAGCGAGGTGGGATTCCAATTTCTTGTGGCATTCCGAGGTATCCCCAACCATGAGAGGACATTCCGTGCGACTTTGCCCCCACCGAGGAATTACGGGCGATTCGTCCGTCAGTGTGTGGATCCGGTGGTCGACCCAGAGATTGAGGAGCATGGGTCTGGTAGTATCGACGGAGGTTGGTGGTGGCATCTGGGTAATCGGGCGGCGAGATTGGGATTGGGGTCCTCTTCTTCTTCCACGGTGAAGGTGCCATCGGGGTTGAGGCGCGGCCGGACCGCTGGCTCTTGATAGCCTCCATAAGGCTATTCGGCTTTGCTTCTTGTCGCACTCTCATACGTTGCGCTAGCGATTCCCTTTGTGGTTACGTGCGAGGAGTCCGGGAGGCGGAGTGACGTTGTCATCATCGTTACCCGGTGACGCGGACATTACGAAACCCGGAGTTGAAACAAACGGCGAAGCTAACGATGCGCTTGACTCTTCCCAGTGATCAAACGGTGACACGGTGCCGAAACCAAGCTTTGTGCGGAGGCTGCGGGGAAAGACACGAGGGTTCGAGATGGTGGGATTTTGAAGGTGGGTAGGTGTTTGGGCTTAAGGCTCATGCAACATGCGGTTATTTGTTCATGTTTACTTAAAACACGCTTTATTAGCCTAATCGGTTGGAAAAGATTGCTCTTCTTTTCGCAAACTACTACGATTCTGGATCGGTGGGCCCCGTCACTACGTCTATAAGCCCCTCGTATTCCACAGTATTTCGACCTCCCGGGGTGGACGGCCCGGGCGAGGTCCTATAGGGCAGCGGGTCCCACCGATCGAAAGAAAACGATCCTAAAAGTCGGCGGGTAATCGAGTCTTAACGAGCATTCGATGTAAATTACGGACAAGGCGACGTCGAAGTCAAGATCGTGTCAGGGCTCGACAAAAAGTCGGCATGACTTGGAGCGATAAATGTCCGTAATTGATCTTGACTTGTCGTCGGTTAGGCCGTAATTAGGCATGGAATAACCGTTAATCCTTGATGACTCGGTGTCATCTTTGGGAGTCGGTGTGTAATTTGTGCCGGTCGAGCCAAAGTCAAGGCGCCGGTCAATATCTTGGTCAAAGTCTGCGGCGGAAAACCGGCATGACTTCGGCGATTAGGGACCCGAAAGATATTGAGTCGGTATGCCGACAACGGCATGAAAGGAAAGGTCTATACACCGACGGGGCATGGCACGAGACCAAACTAAAAACCAACGGGTCTCGGACAAAGTGTGTCACGGACAAGTGCATGGTCGACACGAGGCTCCATGGGATGTTTGGGTAGTCTGTGCTTGCACCGAGAGGCGTAATAAGACCAAACGGGCCGCGACAAGAATTTCCCGGGTTAGGGACGTAGTGTGCGGTGTAAGGCCACGTGCGCGTAGTGTGCAACGATTCTATCTTCTTTTTCTGAGAAAAATAGAAATTTTTCATGTGTCTTAAAAAGAATGATGCATGATTTTTTTTTTGAAAATTTTCTTTTTGAAAAATCTTTTTTTTTTTTGAAAATTCTTTTTTTTTTTTAAATTTAATGAACACATAATCACAAAAATTCCGACAGTTTGGGACATTGTTCCGACAGTCAAAATTTTGACTTTTTTCGAGGCGGCCAAAACAACACGAAAATGTGCAAACCCGGTACACACACACACACACAAAACAAAGGATTTCAAATGTCGGGACGGAAGCTTGACCCTCAAAAGTCTTTCTTTTTTTTTTTTGAAAAGATAAAACTTGTTTTTCCCAAATGAGTCGCCACTGTGATGTACCCGATTTTTTTTTGAAATCAAACGGAGTCGCCACGCCATTTTTATTTTGAGGGCCAAAACTTTGAAAAATGCCCGAGATCATAAATTTAGGTTCGTAGGTCACGTTACGCGTCGGGAAGGACGTTAGTGTGCACCCGGCGCGCCTCGCAAAACGAGTCTTCCAAACATTTGAAATCCTTTTGTTGTGTGTGTGTGTGTGTGTGTGTGTGTTTTGACCAAAATAATTAGAAACTGAGAAAAGTAAAAATTGGGATCTCTTTTTAAGACTTTAAACTGATCCCATGATTTTTTGGGTGATTTTTGGTTTGAGATTTGGTACTCAAAAGACCTTTTGAAGTTGAAAAACACTTCTGCCAGAAGGAAAAGGGCAGCAGACACCTGATTTTGAAATATATTCAAGGGTCTTAAAACTTCATAATCTGGATAAACTCAGAGAATGAAACTTGTTCCAGACTCCTTAAATAAGCTTTGTGAGAAGGAATTTTCCATTTTGGAGAAGATTTGAGGAGTCAAAGCCTTCTGGAAATCTCAGATATGAGATCTAGATTTCCAGAAGCTGATGAACTAGCCTTTAAAAGAAAATTTGAAAAATGGAGTTTTACTCACGCAAAAAATAAATTAAAAATATGTATAGAAAGATCTGGATGTTGGCTACAAAAAGTATTTTGTAGTCAACACCAAATTCCAAGTTTATCTATGTCCAAAAAATTAGACCATGGACTGAGGTCTGAGAAAATTGCTACTGGACAGCAACTTCTCAAGAAGGAAAATATGATTTTAAAGGGGGTTTTGCATCCATACTTGTCCCCATTTCCCTAGTTTTTGGTTAGTGATCACTTGACATTTTAGTGGTGAATCAACTATACCAAACCATCCTTGGGGTACGTTAGGACTAAGCACTTCATTTGCTTGGGGAGGGGAATTTTGTAAAGATGAATTTAAAGAGAAAAATCAATTTAGAGATTTAAAATGTAGACCATTTGAGATGGTCATTCATGAAGATGAACTTCAAGATGACCATCTTGGGTCAAAAATTAAGTTAAACTAGACATCAAGTAGATCCAAGTAAGAAGAACAAGATGAACAAGAAGTTAAAAGGGAATTTTAGGGTTTTGAGAAGGAGGGCTTTACCAATGGTGACACCCTATCTTCCTAGGCTTGGAATTTGACTTGAGGAGTATCAAGATTTGGTGTTTGGCTTGAGGAGTATCAAGATTTGGTGTTTTGGAGTTGTGTTTGGGTGGATTCAAGGCTTGAATGTGTTTAGGGTTTGATGATAGAGTTGATCAAAGAGAAAACAAGTAGATAACACTTAAGTCCTCTATGTTTTCTCCCTAATCTTCCTCTTGAGTAGTGTTTTAAGCTTGAGCTTGGTGTGTTTAAGAGTGATATGAGAATGGTTGAAGTGAGATTGGGAAAGGTTCAAGAGAAAATGGTGGCAATCTAAGGATTCCCACTGTTTTCTCTCTATTTTTCGCCAAAATGCAGCTTCTGTGTGTAAAATGTGTTGTGTAAACTGAGAGAGGAGGGTTCAATTTATAACCCCCTGGAAAGAGCAAACATATCCGCGCGGATAGGGTAGGTCGCGTGCACTGTTCATCTGCTACAGTGCTGGCTTTTGGACAGGAAGAATATTTTCAGGAAATTCCAGCAGTTTATGTTTTTTAACTTGCCCAATTCGGATTTTTCCAATTTCTTTTGCTTTTTGAGATTCTTTTCTTGGTTTAACCTTAAATGGCAATCCCCAATTTACCCTCACTTTGTTAGAAAGGTTAGGAATTGTTAGAAATGTTAGTAATGTTAAAACTTTCGTTAATTTTCTAAAGAAAAAACTAACGGCTAAAATTGGAGCACTTACACCTATACACTATACCCTATACCCTATACACTATACACTATACCCTATACACTATACCCTATACCCTATACCCTATACACTATACCCTATACCCTATACTCTATACCCTATACACTATACCTTATGCCCTATACCCTATACACTATACCCTATACCCTATACCCTATACACTATACCCTATACCCTATACCCTATACCCTATACCTTATACTCTATACACTATACCCTATACCCTATACACTATACCCTATATACTATACCCTATACCCTATACAATATACACTATACACTATACCCTATACCCTATACACTATACCCTATATCCTATACATTATACCCTATACCCTATACCATATACCCTATACCCTATACACTATACACTATACCCTATACCCTATACACTATACCATATACACTATACACTATACCCTATACACTATACCCTATACCCTATACACTATACACTATACCCTATACACTATATCCTATACACTATACCCTATGCACTATACACTATAGGGGTTAGGTTTATAGGTTAGGGTATAGGGTATAGGGTATATAGTATATGGTATAACGTTTTCAGTTTAGGGTTTAGGGTTTAGGGGTTAGGGTTTAGGGGTTAGGGTATAGGGTATATAGTATATGGTATAACGTTTTCAGTTAGTTTTTTGAAATTTCAGTCAGTTTTTTAACGTTTTCAATTAGTTTTTTAGAATTTCAGTCAGTTTTTTAACGTTTTCAGTTAGTATTCTAACGTTTTCAGTTAGTTTTCAAAATTTCAGTCAATTTTCTAACGTTTCAGTTAAATATTTTAATGTTTTTCAGTTAGTTATTTTGTTAATTAGTTCTAAAAATAATTAAAAATTAAATTTTATAATCACCGACGGAATATTCCGTCGCTGATAAATTAAAAAAAAACTAATTTATCAGCGGCGGAAATATTCCGTCGTTGTAATATTTAAAAAAAATAAAAAACATTTTATTTTCTCCGACGGAATATTTCCGCCGCTGATAAATTAAAAAAATTAATTAATCAGCGACGGAATATTCCGTCGTTGTAATATTTCAAAAAAAATAAAAAATATTTTATTTTCACCGACGGAATATTTTCGCCGCTAATTAATTTATATTTTTAATTTATCAGCGTCGGATATATTCCGTCGGTGTATTATTAAAAAAAAATTTAATTTTCACCGACGGAATAATTCCGTCGCTGGTAAATAAAAAAATAAAAAATATTAACTATTCACCGGCGGAATAATTCCGTCGCTAGGTCTGAACTAGCGACGAAATATTCCGTCGGTAAATCTTGCACTAAAATATTGGCGGTAATAAAAGAAATATTCGAGGAATATTCGTTTTAGCGACGGAATATAGCGGCGGAATTTAATTCCGTCGGTAAATTTGACGCCAAAATATTTCCGTCGCTAAAGCTTAATTTCCGCCGCTAAATAGCGACGGAATGAGTCCGTCGCTGCTGATTCCGTCGCTAAAACACCAGTTTCTGGTAGTGAAAACCGCCATTGTTATTCTTGAAGCTTTTCTTGAGCAATCTTTGTCTCCCTCGTATTTAGAGATGGAAAGAACATGGAGGAGTGACCCCATTGCTCTCTACTGTTACCACACTAGAAATCTTAGGGTTTATCACCGAACCGATGGTCCTTGGATGATGCTGAGTTTGAATGAGATAGGGGAAATCTTGACGAGGTATCAAAGCTCTAGAACCGACGTACACTACCCAGGTCGGTATAGAATTGATCGAGTGAACGTAGATTCCCCAAATGTTGTAGTGTTCCAAGGCTGGTCTGAGATTATTGATCACATCAATCTCTACTACCTGAAATCTGACCACCTGGAGCGTCCTCCATTGTTGGGTAAGGTTCCCTCCTCAGTTTTAGTTTGCAGGACGAGGAGGGATGCTCTTCCTCTTCCTCGTCTTCCATATGCCTTGGCCAAATAATGACCCTAATTTTTTTTATTTGTGCAGCCATGACGGGAAGAGGAAGTGGAGTCTCTCATCCTGCCGGTCCCTCGACTTCGGGGAGGATTGTAGACGCATTCCCAGAGGGCGCTGGTGTTGGAGGTCGTGGAGGAGGCCGAGGTAGATCTAGCCGAGGTTGGGTTTATACACCTAGGCCCAAACCCATTAGAGCCGGTGAGCCCATGATAGAGGAACCTTACTCCAAGTATGGGGTGTCGAGAGAGGAGAATAAACTTAGTTATTTCGCCGGTATGGCCATTAAGGACGAGGAAGCCATGAAGGATTTCATATATTCTTTGAATCATGTTCATTTTTTCTTCAAACAGTTCCATTTAGGTCTTCGTCTGCCCCTATATCCTTTCATAAATGAGTTCCTCAAAGATATGTAGGCTGTCCCGGCCATGTTAGGCGCCAATGCCATGAGGTTTCTCACCGGCTTTATTGTGCTTTGTCGTAGCTTAGGCTTTGAGCCTTGTCAGTCTCCCTTCCACCACTTTTTCACCGTTTAGAAGGAGGATTCCATGCTGGTTGTGATAAGGAGTGATCCCAACCAACCTAAGCTTATTTATCATATGTCGAGCAAAGTGGCGGGGTGGAACAATCATGTTATCCAGGCAGAGAGCCGACAAGGCTGGGAGTTTGCCTCTCCCTCGAAGTATCCCTATTTGCCCAAGCAGGTGTGGAGGCCTGAATGGAGTGGGCAGTTGATTGAGAGGCTAAGGCAGTTTGCCGAGGTGGGCACTTTGTGTTGGTCAACCTTGGAAACAGACCATAGGTATTATGTACATGCTAGCATAATTCCTGGGCCTAGGGACGGGCTGATGCCTCTTGCCCCTGTCACAAGAGGTAACAGATTTCTAGACTGGAGGTTGCATCCTGGTTTTGTCTTTCATAGCGAGTGCGATGTTTGCAAATTATACGATGATAGATGCCTTACATAGGATGGCGTCGTCGGCCGTAATTTTTCTTTCTTTTCTCGTCTTTCACACTTGGCATACTTTTTGTTTTGTATTTGTTCTTCCCCGTCATTTTATGACTTTTTCTTTCTCGTATTTTCATATCTAACCGAGGAAGAAGAAAAGAGAATGTCTAAAGAACTCTTGGATCCCCAGACCTTGATGAAGCTGAGAAGGAGGACATCACGCTCCTCGGCTCATACCAAGAGACGGGATGACGCCGTCCAGCGCAAGCAATTATGTCCACTAAGGACGCTGGGGCATTGCCCTTGAAGCCGGTGGGGGTGCTGCTACCTCCGCCGAGGAAGGAGATGTCGGGCAAGGCACCCAAGTTGACGAGGGGCATAGCTCCCAGGTTCCTCCTAACACCGAGGAGGCCTTTGGGCAGGCCGGGTTTGATGAGAACGAGGAAGCTAAGGCTGTCAACCGGACACCAGGCCAGAAAAGTCTAAGTACTGATCCCATTCCCGAGGAACCTTCCTCGAAGAGAGTTGCTGCTGCCTCTACCTCTAAAGATATCACTGCCTGGCATGTGCAATCGTATACTGAAGCCAAGCAGGTGGTTAAGAAGCTATCCCTCTACCCAACAATCAGGGGTTTGGATGTGCTGGCCAGGAAAGAGCCCAAGCTCAGGCTAGGCCGTGTCGTAGTCCATCGTTCAATGGAAGAGGACTTGCTCGAACATATGCTTGAGGCCAAGCCGAGTAGGGAGCATCTGGCCAACCGAAAGGGTCTCCTTCTCAGCGAGGTACACCTTTCTCGTCACTCTTTCCTTTCCTTCTCGTCTTCATAATACTTGTAGTTTTATTGTTAATTTCTTGCTTTCTTTGCTGTAGCTTGCCACGATGACTGCCTATGAGCCATCCATAGCAAAGCTGCCGACGAGCATGCCCAGAAGTTTCAACGGAAGATTGAAAGTAAGATGCCGACCTGGCCAAAGCCATGGGGATGCTGAAGTCCTTGAGGGCTGAGGTGGATGAGCAGAGAGCGGCCAAGGCAGAGGTAGAGAAGGCGGCCAAGGAGGCTCAAGCCAAGGCTGACCAGGCTGAGATAGAGAGGCTTCAGGCCGAAGTGAGGAGAAATGCCGAGGAATCTAATGCTCAGAATAAACAGTTGGAGGCTGATTTTCCTTCCAAAATTGTTGAGGCAATCTCCCAGTTCAAGGCCAGCTCGGCCTTCAAACATGCCCTGGCCGACAAGATGGCCACCATGTACTCTGATAGCTACCTCCATTTAGCCAGAAGGGCCATGGTGGAGCCAACTCTTCATGCCGACGTAGGTTTACTTGCCCGTCTTGTTTGCCAGGATTCGTACGATGATCTAGCTCGTACCGGCCATGCCTTGGTGCCATATTCTGATTATGCCCTCAAGCTCATTGTTGCCCGAGATGCAAGGGAAGGCCGAGAGGCATGGGTCCCACCTCCAGTTGATCCTCTGAACATAAATGCTTTAATTGAGAAGATTCAGGACGAAGAGAAGGAGGGCGAGCTAGGGCAAGCCGATGAAGGTCAGGCAGAGGAAGCTTCTACTGAACAAATCAGCATTCCAGAAGTCGGAGTTAGCCAAGACGAGCTGTTCACTAATGATCAGGCTTAGGATTTTTATGCTTTCTTTTTGTAATAGAATAGGCCCTATGTACTTCATCGTTTATATCAATAGAAATGCTTTTTCCCAATTCTTCATCGTCTGTTTCTGCTTTTGATATGAACTGCCTTCGACTTGAATATTTATTGTTTTGAATGTATGATGTATGATTGCTTTTTGAATATTAGCATAAGTATCAAACTTTCTTTGGGGGCGATGAGGCTCTTCTCATCGCTTATATTTTGTGGTTTTTAAACCGAGGAAGCTCGCTCGGTCTAAAACACGATAAATTTTCAAGTTTGGTCATTAGGCCAAAAAGGTTCCTCGTCATAGAGAGGTAAAACCTCAAACAATTACCCAAGACCTATAACCGAATGACCTTCCTCGGCATAGAGAGGTAAAACATGAAAATTTTCCCAAGACCTATGACCGAACGACCCTCCTCAGCATAGAGAGGCAAAGCATTAAAAATTACCTAAGACCTATGGCCGAAAGACCTTCCTCGGCGTAGATAGGTAAAACCAAGCAAACAAAGAGTCATGCCGAGGAATTCCTAGGCATGACTCTTTATTTTCTTGGTTTTACATATCTACGCCGAGGAAGGTCTTTCGGCCATAGGTCTTGGGTAATTTTTAATGCTTTGCCTCTATATGTCGAGGAGGGTCGTTCGGTCATAGGTCTTAGGAAAATTTTCATGTTTTACCTCTCTAAGCCGAGGAAGGTCTTTCGGTTATAGGTCTTGGGTAATTTTTTAAGGTTTTACCTCTCTATGCGGAGGAATGTCGTTCGGCCATAAGTCTTAGGTAGTTTTGGTGGGAATTTATCCCTTTGATGCCAAGGAGGAATCTCCTCGTCGACGAGCAAAGGTAGGGAAGGCCCACTCCCTTTGTCGTCATTTATCTTGCTAGTCGTTGGTTTTGATGAAAATTAAATCTTCATTAACTGAAATTGATTACATTGAACTACAATCTTAATTTACTCAATAATTAAGGAAAATACTAACAAGAACTAATCTATTACATAAAAGATAGACTATGGACTAATGGTAATATTTCCGCAGATTATCAGAATGTCACGGACGTTTCAACTTTTGCCCATCTGGAGTCTTCATCATAGGTTTCTTCCTTTCTGAGCAGCTAATATTTTCTCATTTACTAGATATAGGTCTAGCAGCCTGTTGATTTTGTTGTTTTGTTTGTCTAGTTTGAATTTTTTGTTGTAGTGATAGCCAATTCCACTGGTTCGTCTACCTCCTGCAGCTCTCCTTGTCTCAAGTCAGGGTCGGCCCCCGAGTTCTAGGACGGACAGAACAGTGTCATTGTTATCATTCTTATGCACGTCTAGTACCTCAATATCAGATAGTTCGTCTATGTCATCCAGCCCTCCTTGTCTAAAGTCAGGGTCGGCCCCCGAGTTCTGGCCGCTGACGAGATGAGGGGCTAAATTCGGGACGGACAGAACTGGCGCTAGTACTGTTTTAAAGATTAGATTGAGCCTAGAACTGGTGCTGGTAGTCTTTACGGACTTAGAGATTTTCATATTTTCCTCCGGTGTGTCCACCTCCATTTTTCTGGATGTTTTTCTGCTCCTCATCACGTGTTCCAAGAAGTCCTTAGGGGTCTCTCTCAGGCATCTAACCCCAGCACGAGTGGGGAATTAACACATTGGTGGGGGAGGGAGGCGATCAGCCCAAGTTTGCCTTGACTTGGAATGCCTATGATGGCGTGGTAATCACTTTCTAGGTCCATGACTATGAATGTCACTGTGGCCTCAGCGCGGAAGGGATGTTCTCCTACTTCCAATAAAAAATCAATTGTTCCCATTGCGCTGACTTTGTGGTTGGTGAAGCCTTCTAATCTTCCAAAGTATGGCTCCAACATGCTATCCTTCAGATTCATCTTCTGGAAGGTGGAGTAATATATAATATCTCGGGAGGTCCCCGAGTCAATGAGGAGTCTTTCGTACACACAATTGTTGATCCTCCCTTTGATCACCAAGGGTTGTTCGCGGGCCGCGCGACTTCCGGCTAGTTCATTAAGAGAGAAGCTGATGACTTCCTCTTCCTTGTGAATCCAGGCGGGGATGTGGTAGACTTTGCTCAGCTCATGAATCTGGTCTTTTAATTTTTTGTTGGAGGAAGTTTCCTCTCGTATGACATGGAATTTAGCCCTAGGAGGCCTGTCTTCTTTTTCATTATCTTCGTCTTCGTCATCGTCATCATTTCTTCTTCGCTTGTTATCCTTTCTCATAACGTAGCGATCAAGTTTTCTCTCGTCTACCCATCTTTGGATTATTCTCTTGAGGGAGATGAAATTTTGCGGGTTGTGTCTGTGATCTTTGTGGAAGGCACAATACTTGGAGCTATCACGGGTGTATTTTGTTTTTTCATCAAGTGGACGGGGACTTGGCAGACTTACCAACGGCATGATTTCTGTGATAGGTTTGGTGAGGGGGGTAAAAACTTCGGCTTTTTCAGTAGCCCAAGTTCTATTCTTCCCCTTGTAGCCACTTCCATTGGAGGCCTGGTGGGTTCCAACTGCCTCTGCCTCTGGCTTTTCAGACATCTTCTTACTTTTCTCTTCCGCCATAGCTATGGCATAAGCCACATTGTATAGATCGAATTTTGATTTAGGCTCTCTGGTATAAAGTTCATAGATCAACTGCCCGAATCTCAGTCCGGAATTAAAACAAACAATTACCTCCCTGTATGTCAGGCTTTCCTCCACTTGGTCTGCCATTGTTCTGAATCGATTGTAATAACTCAGAGAAGTTTCATTCTTCCCTTGCTCAATGTTGGCAACGTCAGTCAGTATTTTCTTCCTCTTCCCTACTGTGGCAAAGTGGTCCAGGAACCTCCTTCTCATCAGCTATCGATGCTTCCCTTCTTTTGTTCACAAAACCAGGACAAAGCTGTTTCGGAGAAGGTACTTGCAAAAGCCTTGCAGAGAATGTCATCTACCTTGGTGAGGAGAGCCATGCTGGATTCAAAACTTTGCACATGGTATCATCATCATCTGTTTCCTTTCTCCCCATTTCCATCTCATCTAGTCTCCTTTTCAAGAGTAGAAATTCTCTAGCGTCGATCCCTGAACTGAAATGAGAGCTGTGATGGGTCCTCTTTTTCCTTCTGTGATCGTTCACTCGACTATGTTTCTCACACTCTTGGTGATTACCATGTCTTGATGGTGTTCTGTCCCTTCTAGGTGTCAGTTCAGGATGAAGAGGTGATCTGTGACGAGGTTAGGGCTCCTAGGCCGAGGAGGGGTATTATGACTAGGAGGGGTTTTATGCCTTGCATGACTGAGCCTTGCTCTTAAGTCAGTAGAATTAACCTCCTGCTCCCTTTGATGGTTTCAGTGACTTCTCAAGTCTACCTCATTTCTTATGTTTCCATTCCCATATGACTTATGACGAGGAGGGACATCTTAGGGGTTTTGTCTGGATCTACCAGAGATGTCATGGTAAGGGGGATGCTGGCCACGAGGAAGATTTTTTATATTCCCCTTATTACCATCCTTGTCAACCTGACTCTGCCCTCCAAGGAAATTTTCAGTCCTCGTTGGCCTTATGAATTCAACTAAAGAATATTCAGGATCTAATTGAAGTAAGGCATTTTGCGTTTCATAAATGCGTTGCAAAGTTTTCATCTGTTGATGCAGTAGAGTTCTGCGATCAACCTGTGGGGGGAAACCCCAGTTCCTCCCTGGACAGCATTCCTCATCGTCTGGTTGCCAGCAGGTCTTCCTCTACACCGACGACGAGGAGGGTTTGACAGTGTTCCCTCGGTTACGGGATGTCTCCTAGAATTCAGAATCATTCCTAGGGGTGGTAGCCCATCAATCAATGGCGGAGGAGGAGGCAGTTCCCCATTGGAAAAAGGAAAAGCAGTCCTAGTGTTGCCATAAGTCTCCTCCATATGAGTATTATCCGGATCAGGAGTAACGCCGGCAGTATGTCCGTCTTACATTAGGATTAGGAGATTAAAGCAGAATTTTTCAAGCTATTCAATGGGTGTTTCAAATCGCTTTCCGTCAATGAAACCAAACTGATGATACCAAAAACGTTCGGATTAACCTAAATCTAGTGGCAAGTTGTATCCTGGATGATTGAATAGCCTGAAAAACATGAACAAACATGTAAACTAAGCCGGGACTTCACCGACGAAGACCCTCAGGCGTGAGAGTAAGTATTTGTGTTTAGAGAGAGAAATCAATTGACAAGAGTTTAGAGTCAAAAGATAGATTACCAAAATAATGTGAATTATGGCTTGTATTTATAGGCATAGCATTATAGAATCCTTGTTGAATAGGAATTCGTAGGTGAGGAGGTTATAATCCTAGAGAGATTATAAATGTTCAGTCCTTGTTTGATAAGAAAGCGTGTGAGATAAGATTATAATCCTTAGAAGATTATAACTGTTCACAGTCCTCATTTGAATATGATTGGTTATTAGCAATCTGCATGTGCGCCTGTGGCGTGCTCTTCGTCGTACCCGGCCTGGTCGGCTTGGATTGACATCGGTGAAGTGGAGAGTAAGAATAGGTAAACCCATTTTCTTGTTATATACTCCTCCCGTCCCATATTAAGTTACTTGTTTAATGTTGAGAATGGAAAATAAGGAGTGAATATATATAATGTTATTAAAATAGGAGTTGTGAGTGGGTAGGAGAGAAAATGTGGGATAGAGAATAGTAAATGGATAGTTATTGTGAGTATGACAAGTGAGTTCCATGAATAAAGAAGTATTAAAAAGTTTCTTTTTTAGGAAAGTGGGACTTTAAAGTGGGACGCCCAAAATAGCAAAATGGGTAAGGTATTATGAGACGGAGTGAGTATATAGAGGCCGAGGAGGGGCTCCTCGTCTTTGAAGGGAGGCCTTGCTCGACCTGGCCTTGAGAGATGTCTTGCTCGGCATTGATGATTATGCCTCATCGACATTCAGTTTTGTTGGGCCTCAGTCATTATACGCTCTTCTATGTCTATGTCGACATAGTGAGAATGACGAGGAGGCTAGACGAGCAGAGGTAGGAAAGACTCATGGATTTACATTCGTACATCGGTTTATACCGTTCAAATATCTTAATTGTTAGTTTTTTGAATAGAAACTGAAAGAAAATAAAGTTGCTATTAATTACAACAGATTTGATAGTATAGTGTCCAACAACTATTAAAAGAAACAAACTTCATGTTCGAAATCTTCTAGCAATGACCTTCAACATCCAACGTCTCTGCTTTGTCAACTAACTTCATCTTGGAAACGATTTTAGGAGTTTATCATTTCAGTGAGATCAATACTATTAATTTGTATTAAAAAACATTGAGACACATGAAATCCTAATTTTGGTGTCGTTCCTCATACAATATAACTAGTAAAAGGCCGTGTTCAAGGACACGTTTTTTTTTTTTTTTTAAATTTTTTTTTTTAATTAAAATTTTTTTTTTTAAGGGCAAAATGGGAAAGTGACAACTTAGTGAGGGCAAAATGGGAAATTCGACACTTGGTACTGTTAATAGTACTATAGCAAGGAGGAGGGGTCTTATTTATACTATAGATCCTGTGATAGTCATACCTCTGCAATATGTTTTTCTATATTAGTCAAGGTTCTAAAAAGGCGGATGTTAGCGGCGAGCGCTGCGCCTGGCGGGGACTAATGGGACTAGTCGGGATTAGTCCGGACCTAGGCGCTGTAACCAGGCTGGAGAGTGGGCCCTGTGAGGCGCAGGCGGGCCTGGCGCCCTTAGGCGGGGTCTTTTAGAACACAGATATTAGTACAACAAGAGGAAACTGATTACTTCCTTAATCTGCAAATAACATTTGGATTCATGCTTTAGAATGATTTTTGAAAAGTTGTTACTAATTTCTGGCATTTTGTCAATGTTTTCAATTGAAGCCAAGTCAGAGTAAGATAACATATTTCATGGGATGTGTTCATCGAAAATATTTACTTAACAACCGATGTTTTTATATTTTCAGCGTAAAAGTGGTTAATTGTTTTGTTGGTAACCCACTCAGCTTTCTTTCTGTGGTTGTAATTCGCCAAGGTCTATTCTTTTACTCAACTAGTAAGAATGGTGAATGCCAATGGCCTGATTTCAGTTTATTTTATGGGAAACAAACTGAATGAGGACTACTACATCGAATCTTGTTGATTTATATAAAAACACCTAATGCCATTTTAGGAAGCCAACAAAGAACCTTAATTCTAGAGTACTACATCTGATCTCTCATATAAAAACAAAATGGAAATTCTACATTTATATGGTACATGGAAGGAACAACCACCGCCTGAAATGCAACAGACGTGGCAAATGGCGTTTCAAGCAAGTAATATGAAAAAGTTTCAAGAATGCATTTTTTGATTTGAAAATTCTACATTTATATGGTAAAAGAAAATAACAGAGATTGGCTAACTTTGCGCTGCGCTGCATATGCGGAAATGTCCGTTTCCGGAAATGGAAACCGCAAAAAGCCCACCAAATAACTAAAAATGGCCACAATACTGGTTTTATATATATTATAGATTAGCAATTGCATCTACCAGAATTAATTAGGATTGGTTACCAAATTGTCCTTTATAAGAGAAACGACAACCAAGAACGCACTATTTTTAAATTTACCACCGGGTCATGTATTCTTTAATAATGGACACACGTGTCCTTAGCAAATTAGCTGAAATCGTGTCACTCATTTAATAGCGTGGCACGCATGAAAGTTTTCATCCAACCCTTGCGCTTTCTCTCTCTTTCCTTTTTTCCTCTCAAAACTACAAAATAAAATATCTTAACATCTAAAAATCAAAAAAAAAAATCCGATAACACAGTTATTTTCGTATCGTCAAGATGAAATTAGCTAAAACAACTTTATTCTTTTATAACCACTACTTTAGCAAATTTATGAGATTAATTGACATGTTTTTTAAGTTTACAACTGTTTTTGTTAAGTTCACAAACCTCTATTTTTGCAATTGTATTAGATTATTTGACATATTTGTTAAGTTTACAGTTGTTTATAGTTAAGTTCACAGTTGTTTTAATCTTTTATAGCCTACATTTTTTAAATTTTATAAGATTATTTGACAAATTTGTTAAGTTCACAAATATTTTAGTTAAATTCACATTTGTTTTTGTTAAGTTAACAGTTGTTTTTAACCTTTTATTGAATTATTTGACATATTTATTAAGTTCACAATTGTTTTAGTTAAGTTTGCTATTATTCTTCACAGTTAAATCAATTTGAGAACTACTATTCACATCATCGGCTTCGCCATCCACCACCACCACAACTAATCAACTGTAGTTGTAAGAATATGCAAAATCAACAAAGGAAAAAGTGCTAGCTCTTGCACTTTATCTCCTCCACCTCTTTAATACTGCCCTTTATCTCATTCATCTACTACTTTTCTGGTTGCAAAATTAACTTTTAACCCCAAAATCTACAATCTCCCAAATCAAAATGTTGTATAATTTCAAATGGATATAAAATTCACTATTCAATCGACGTCTTACATTCTCTCAAGCAAATTTCTTAGCAAGAAATACACTTACAATTCACACTCTATCAGATCTTAATTTGAAAAATAGCACATCAATTATTTTGTGTAATGATGTAAGAGTAGCAATTAATACTAAATTACGGCATGCACAACAAGGAAACAAAATGAGGTACAATGGATTCAATGAATTAGGGTCTACGATTTCAAATTCTAGGGTTTCAATTTTGAAGAGTGTGTGCGTGTGTGAGACTGTATGTTGTTTGTTGACAGTGAAAATCGAAGGAAATCGAGAAGGTGGGGGAAGGGAGGGGGTTGCTGGAGATGGGAAAGGGGAGGGGTCGCCGGAGGAGGGGAGGGGAAGGGTGGGCGGAGATGGGGAAGGGGTGGTCGGAGATGGTGAGGAACATGAGGGGAGATGGGGAGAGATATATCGTGCGTGTGTTTGTGTGAGGTTAGTTTGGGTATCATTAAACTAGCGAGAGACCAAGCGAAATTTTAATTCTGATGCTGGACTGAGTGGTTAAATTTCAAAATTCTTATCTTAATTAATCTTTTGCTTTATGATTAAGGATCTTGTAATAATTTCTCCAATTAATTAATTATAAGCGTGTGTATTATTTGAAATTGTCAGGGCCAGAATCACAAGTGATATCCAAGGTGATAACTGCACCAACGATAGCACTTGAGATAGCACACACACACTTCGAAAATAAAACAATTTTGTAAAAGAGTTTGCAGCGGAATAAAAACACAAAAATTGTTTTTCTCAAGTTATATAAATATAATTTGAGATTGCCTCTTAGGCAAGACTTTATAATCACTATAAATGAATTTACAAAGCCGAAAGTTCCCTATAGCTATAACTATTTTGAGCTCAATGGAACAAGAGATAAAGAACGGAATCCTATCCTAGCCTTCACACAACTTGATACCAATGTAATCAAGTGCGAAATTACAAGGGAGAAAGGATTAAAAAGAACCAAAAAAGAACTTTATCTCTAAGCTTTCGAAGGTGTGAATGTGATGATATAATTGGCATGTCTTCAAATGAAACCTTCCAAGCTTATTTATAGTCTTCAAATACTTGAAGGCTACTCAATTAACAGCCTTGGGGCTGGTCTTGCACGTGGAGGAAGTATAGGGAGAGTGGGTGAAGTTGTTCCACAATTCTAGCTCCCATTTCCTCAATTTTAGCAACCAAGTTGTTTTATCCTCAAGCCAAGCTTTCACACCTTGTACTCCCATGCTTTATCAACCTTGTACTTCTTTTATAACTCAGCAACAACTCTTGACCAAGTCTTCACACGTTTTGTTTGTTACTGCCCAAGTTACGAATTTATACATAAAATGTATAAATTCTTTTCTTCCAATTTCCACACGTGTCTAGCTCCTTCTTTGATGCTATTGCACTCTGAAATATAAACACAAACCATAGACTATACAGAGTTTTTTTAGCACATTAGTCCATTAAATAATAAACAAGAAATATACAACTATATAATTTTCAGTACAGGAAATCATCTACGATATCACCTGGACTTTTAGGAAATCATCTATGATATCACCTGCAGTTTACACTAATAATCTCCCCCTTAGTTGGATATTTCTTTCCAAACTCAATGTGTTGCTGTCCTGCAGAGTTTAGTCTATATACACATGTACAGAGCATAGAACACAATATAATATCTCTACAAAAATTAACTCCCCCTTAACCAAGGAGCTAATCACAAACAATGATTAATCATTTAAAACTAATTTATTTCAAACTTTAACAAGTTTTCGAAATAAACTAAGTTACCATTAAAGACCATAACCATTGTAGCCAAAAAATCATCCAAAACTAGCAAAAACAACCTAGCAGTATAAGTTATAAACAAACCAACTAAAGTGTTTAGCAAACCAATATAAACAAACATAAAAGAAAATTGTTTAGGGAACCACAAACATCACCAAAATAAAAGAAATTGTTTTTAGGACCACCACAAAAACAGTCACCCACATGATAGTGGCAACATCAATCTTCAGGTTTAAAAACCTTCAGATTTCAGTTTTCTTCTTCTTCAAACTCCTCTTCTTCTTCATCTTCCTCCTGATCTCCTTCCCTATTACTTCCACCATCACTTGGGTCAGCACTGGTGGTAGCACCTGCAGTAGCACCAGCTTCAGTAGTTGCAGCAGCAGCAGATCCTCCTCCTGTTTGGGAAGAAATTTCATCAATAAAAGCATCTGTAACCTGCTTAAGCTTAGCCCATCCCTCAGCAAGTTCTCCCATTGCACTTGATTGTTTGTGCAAGAAGTTAATCACTGTTGCCTTTGGGATTGATGGACCAGAGTTGCCCAAAAGATTCATCATGTTGGTCAGAATACTTGCAGCATCATTTCCTGCAAAAGTATTAGGGGCAACACCTGGGGAAGCACTTGGGATATCACGTGAGATAGCACTAGAAAGAACAGGAGTTGTTTCATCAGATTTGTTCCAAGGAAGATCTTTTGTATACCTTTTGCCCTTTTTCAGTTGTTGATCAATGCTATAATACTCAGGTTCAGTGGTAAAAACATCAGAGGCTTCAATGGGCAAGGATTGAAATACCAAAACTTTGAAGATTAGAGAAGGATAGGGGAAAAAGCTAATGTTCACTTCCTTTTTTCTACCCCATGAAGCTAAGTGTTTGAACACTAATCTTCCAAAGTTAATCCTTAAATTCTTACCCAATCTATACAACACATTCGCATGCTCCAATGTCACAATAGGTTCATTAGTTGTAGGACGCCAATTGAAGATGCATAATTTGTGAAGCACAGAATATAGAGAAGATAGCCTAGAAGCATGAAGTTTCTCTTTCAAAGGTCAGGACTGCAGTTTGTTGTGAGTGAGCAATTTTACCATTTCATCTCTATTGACCCTAATGCGCTCATCATCTACATTTGGGAGTCCTAAAACTTTATTAATTAGGGCTGGAGTAAAAGAATAGACTTTTCCCCTAAAAAACACTTTCTCATATTTTGCAGACCCTTCATCATCCAAATGAGCATGCAAGTTAGCAAAGAAATTGCGTATAACACTCTCAACAAACACAGAAGCATGATTATTAGCATTAAGAAAATTCATGTCCTTCAAAAACTGAACCACTCCTTCTTTTTCCAACTGACCCTCATCAATGTGCTTTTCTTTTAACAACCTCTTACTCGAATTATTCAACCAAAATTCCATATTTTCTTTCTTATAAAATTCCAAAGTAAGAAACGGTTTAGGAAAAGCTTTATCCTCTTCAATTCGAATAACCTCATCACCAGAATTATCACTAGAGGAACGAGTAGGAACAGAGGAGGGGGCAGGTGTTACCTCAGATGATATCTTTTTCTTGCTAGCACCTTTGGTAGCACTCACAGTTGCTTTGCCCTTTCCTTTCTTCTTCTGAAAATCAGAGAGGGTCTCCTCCTCATCACCATCTACCCAAGCATCAAATGAGTCCATAGAAGGCTCCTTCTCCTTGTTTGCATTAAAGTTCTCGTCACTCACATGGGGTGAGGACACATCTAGGGAGCTTTCTGAGACTTCAACCGGATCAAGAGAGGTATTTGATGTTGCTTTGGACCTGATTGACCTAATGCGGTTGGAAGACCTCCTTTTTGCAACTTGATGAGACAACTTGGAAGTTGGGGCTTTCCTCTTTCTCTTTGGCTCGGCTGAAATGAGAGTTACCTTAGGAATTCCATGTTCAAACGAGGCAACAGGGGCAGTGGCTGGAACAATCGCCATTGTAGGTGGAGAAGAGCTTGGAGTGATCATTGGTGAAGTTTCTATGGCCACACGAGAAGCCACAGATGGAGCAAGGCTTGGTGAAATGTCCATTTGGTCCGTGTGAGATGGTTCGGTATTGATTTTGGATGGAAAAGCCATGGAGATTTGAGTGAGATTTTGAAACGTATTTTGAACTAGGATTTTGGGAAAGAAGAAGGCGTTGGAACGAAGGTATAAGAGAGAGAGATGGTAACGAAAAGAGAGAGAAACGGAGGAGGTTGAGTGAAAATAGGAGAGTGAGAGATTAGATAGGGAACAAGATTTAATTTGATTTGACATTTAAAAACCTATCTAAACTACCCCTATTAATTCTCTCCATTAATCCCTATCAAGAAAAAATAAATAAAAAAAAAATAAATAAACCCTAACCACTCCCTTTTAAAACCTCAACTCTTCTTTAAATAAAAAACAACACGGTTGCAAATTAAAATTAAAGTAAATTTTTTTTATGTAAAAACGTAAAAGAATAAAAATAATTAAACTAAAACATTTTGTAACTAGGCCCAAAACATTATATGCACAAATAAAAACAAATATGAGTTAGTTACTTAATTAAGTTTAATAAAAAATAAAGGAAACTTGTTGAAGACGTTTTCAAAATCGTAAACTCTTTAATTAAAAAGACTTTCAGATTTTGAAAAATTAATCAACAATATTTCGAAAATAAGAAATAAAAAACTAATATAGCACACACTAATGTGTTAAGGCAAAGATGGTAACACGTAGGGTAACACATGTGATATAGAACCCCTTGATAAATATTTTCATTTTCAAGCATAACAAGCTTAGCCATTTTCAGACACTTCAGGCATAACAAGCTGAGCATTTTTCATGCACTTTAGGCATTATATGCCTATATATATTTTTTAAGTACATTGCTTGTTAATCACGTATCAATACACTTCTTTAAACAAGAAAGCAATGTAGTAACGAGCTCCGCGCTTCGAGTTATATTTCAAGTGTAAAGATAAAGTGATTTATGCCTTTCAAGTAGGGTACACTGTAGTAGCGAACTCCATGTCCCTAATACTTAGCATAAACCACCTCATACATTCTCATTGGCAAGAGTACATCGTTGCAGCGAACACCGTGCCCCGAGCTCGAGAGAATAGTATGGATAAAATGCCTTTGCCTTTTATTTATCAAAAAAAAGATTAGTGACTTTGTCACTTTAAGCATATGAAGGGGAGTGATATCACACATGATAACCTAAGTAATAACCTACCATAACAAAAATGTCAGCATGTGCCACTGTTAGAACTAAGTTAACCAGATTAAAAGAGAATGAAATCATTCTTTTTTAAATAAATAAAGGAAAAATAATATACAAGTGTTACCCTGAGTGATAACATCACCTGGGGTAGCACAGACGAACAGACTCAGAGATTACAAAGATCAAAAGATCTTTTCAAACTAGAAAATCTCTCGTGGTCTAAGGCCTTGGTAAAGATATCAGCCAGTTAATACTTAGTATCAATATGATCAATGTTTATTAGGCCTTTATCTACCATATCTCTAAGAAAATGATGGCGTATGTCTATGTGCTTAGTACGGGAATGTTGAACAGGGTTTTTTGAAATGTTGATAGCACTCAGGTTATCACACTACATAGTCAAAGAATTACTCTCTAGGCCATAGTCATCTAACATATGTTTTAGCCAAATAAGTTGTGAACAACAACTACCAGCTGCAACATATTCAGACTCAGTTGTGGAAAGAGAGACACAATTTTGTTTACGACTATACCATGAAACTAAATTGTTGCCCAAGTAAAAACACCCCCACTAGTACTCTTCCTATCATCCATATCCCCCGCCCAATTCGAGTCACTAAAGTCTACCAAATTGGTATTAGTATCCTTACTAAACCAAATCCCTAATTCACTTGTTCCTGAAACATATTTAATTATCTTTTTGACAGAATTAAGGTGTGAGACTTTAGGATTGGCTTGATAACGTGCACAAACACACACGCTGAACATGATATCAGGACGGCTAGAAGTGAGATAGAGAAGGCTACCTATCATAGAACGATATAGAGTAGGATCAACATCCTCACCTACTTGGTCTCTACCAAGTTTGAGAGAAGAACACATAGGGATTTTTGAACTTTTTGCTCCTTCCAACCCAAACCGTTTCACTAGGCTCTTTGCATACTTGCTTTATGAAATGAAAATTCCTTCATTTGATTGTTTCACCTGCAAGCCTAGAAAGAATGTTAACTCACCAATCATGCTCATCTCAAATGTTGATGTCATAGCCTCTACAAAATCTTTTAAACACGTTTGAGAAGTAGAGCCATAGACTATGTCATCAACATAGATTTGAACAATGACTGTTTCTTTGCCATGCCTTAGGATAAATAAAGTCCTATCTGCTTCACCTCTTGTAAAACCATATTCAAGTAAGAAAGAGGTTAAGCGACCATACCATGCACGTGGAGCTTGTTTCAAGCCATATAAGGCTTTATCAAGTCTATATACATGGTTTGGTAGATGAGAATCTTCAAATTCTTTTGGTTGTTCAACAAAAACTTCTTCTTTTAAATAACCATTTAAAAAGGCAGCTTTAACATCCATTTGAAACAAGGTAATTTTTAGAAAACAAGCTATAGCCAATAGGAGTCTTATGGATTCTATTCTAGCAACAGGAGCAAAGGTCTCATCAAAGTCAATACCTTCAATTTGGGTATAACCTTGAGCTACGAGACGAGCTTCGTTCCTAACAATATTTCCTTGCTCATCTGATTTGTTCTTGAAAATCCATTTTGTACCAATCACATTTGTATTAATGGGACGTGGTACTAAACACCAAACTTCATTACAAGCAAATTGTTCAAGTTCCTCTTGCTTGACTTGTATCCAAAAATTATCTTTTAAAGCTTCAGAAATATTTTTGGGTTCTAAAGAAGAAACAAAACAGGAATATTTTACCTTGTGGTATGTGGTGGACATGCACACATACCTTGCCATTTCACGGTTACTAATGTGTCCTTTATTCCTTGTTCGTACCCCTTCACTTGCTTCTCCAATGATTTGAGATGAAGGATGATCTCTTCTAATCCTAGCTGGTGGATCCCTTCTCAAATCTTCATGTACATGAGCATCATCATCTGACTGTTCCTCCTTTTCGATTCTTTGCATTGGACTTGGGTGATCTGGGAGATGCTATCCCTTCGTGACGACACTTGGGCCGGCACACGAGGTATCACTTACTTGATTTTGATCCTCCGGCAATATCAATGGAGATTCTGTACTCCATCACACTGTAACACTTGCTAAATCATCAAAAACAACGTTAATTGATTCCTGAATGGTTTTTAACCTAAGGTTATAAACCACTGTATGCTACGTCTGAGCATACCCAAGAAATATAGCCTTATCACTTTTAGAGTCAAATTTAGCTAAGTAATCCCGATCATTTAGAACATAACACACACAACCAAATGTATGAAAATAATGAACCTTTGGTACCCTACCATTCAAAATTTCATAAGGTGCTAGTACCGGGTCTTAGAAAAACTCTATTGGCCGTGTGACAAGCTGTGTTTAGGGCCTCAGCCCAAAATCTTTTTGAAATTCTTTTTGAAAACAACATCACACGTGCCATCTCAAGTAAGGTCTTGTTTTTCCTTTCAGCCACCCCATTTTGTTGAGGTGTTTTGGGAGCAGAAAACTCATGTTTAATTCCTTTTAATTCGCAAAAAGTAAAGAACAATGAATTATCAAACTCCGTTCCATGATCAGACCTTATTCGCATGATAAGAGCAAAAAACATGTTTTTGATTTTAGCATGTAAGATCTTAAACTTTTCAAAAGTTTTCTGATTTTTCTTTCAAAAAATATACCCAAGTAAATCTAGAAAAATCATCAACTATTACAAAAGTATGCATTAATTGAAAACAGTGTGTTGTCCCAGAATACTCCTCATTATGTTGGGTAGCACTATGGGTAGCACGTGTTTGTTTACCCTTGAGACAATCTTCACATATGATTTTCGTACTTATGTCCAGACTAGGTATACCTCTTACATCTTCAGCATTAATGAGTTTCATAATGTTTCGAAAATGGACATGACTCAACTTTTGATGCCATAAGGTAGCATCATCAACTCTCACAGAATGACACACTTGTTTATCCTCAACAAGATAACAGTTATTACTTGACCTAGTACCACTCATAACAAAGTTATTGGTACAATCAAAAACTTCACAAGTGTTTTTGTTGAATTTCACTTCAAGGTTGTCATCACAAAGTTGGCTAATACTAATTAAATTAGTTACAAGTCCATCAACATGCAAAATATTTTTCAAAGCAGGAAATCCAGGTACATTTAATATGCCTTTTCCTACTATATTACTCTTGCCACCACCACCATATGTTACACTACCACCTTGAATAGGTTCATATTCCTTTAAAAATATTTTTGTTCCAGTCATATGACGAGAACAACCACTATCAAAATACTATGAACCTTCAACATTAGTTTTTAAAGCAGTGCACACAACATCACATCTTAGGTTAGATTTAGATTTCCACACTTTCCTACTTTGATAATTTTTCTTCGTACGCGGTGATATCGACGTGCTAGGTAGCACTTCGGGTATCACAGAGCTATCTTGTTTCTTTAAAAGAGTTTTACAATCATTTTTCAAATGTCCAGAAGAGTAACAGTAGTTACATATTTTTACCTTGTCAGAAGACTTATCAGAAGATATTAGTTCAACGTTGTCTCTTTCTTTAACAAAAACTACCTTATCTTCCTTATTAGCCAAAGTAGATGTAATAGCATTTAAAGACTCTTGAAAACCCATACCTGCCTTGAGTGGTTTGCTCAACCCAAGAATTGCATCTAACTTGGAAGAACTCGTGTTGAGTTTCTTAAATGTTGCTTCGGCAAGAGTAAGCTTGGCTTTGACTTTGTCCAGCTCCACATCCTTCTTTGTGAGTTGCACTTCCAATCTAGTCAAGCCATCAGTCAGGTCTTGAACCTCTTTGGACAGAGAGATCACCTTCTTGTTCTCTTTCTTCCATTCGTCCACCAATTCTTTGCAAAGGTTCTTAAGACCACGAATGAGTTCATCCTTGCTGAACTCCTCACTTTGTTCACCCTCTTGTGAACTACCTGCATCCATGTTAACAGAACCCACAAAACAAACAGCATTTATCAAATTTAAATCTGTATACCTGTTGGATGATATCTCAGGTGCTATCCCACTTTGGATATCACCTGGGGTATCACTGACAGAATCCGAGTCACAGTTTGTGACCACCATTGCTGTTTGATCTGAATCTTCAGAATGATTGGTCTCCTCATCCTCATTGTCACTGAGTGAAACCCATAGGTTCTTTCCCATCTTCCTTAGAGTGTTAGCACACTCGTTTGAGTAATGACCCCATCCTGAGCAAGCATGACATTGGATTGATTCAAGGTATTTTGGATCAGATCTGGATTGATCTGATGATGCTCTCCTTATGGGACCACCTTTCTGAGTAGATGGAAATGTCCTCTTTGGCATTGAATTGTACACCTTGGTTTGTTGCTCTTTAGCCTTTACCTGCACATTTTCTTTGTTAAATTTTCTCACCATTGAGTTATATTTCCTAGCAAGTAAGGCAACACTGGCATCTTCACCTAATTCCTCAAAAATTTTGTCATCCTCATTAGTTGAACCACTAGAGGATTGAACTTTTAAAGCAACACTCTTGCCTTTAGAAGCTTCACTTTGCTCAGCAAGATTTGACTCAAAATTTTTTTAAATGCTCATTAAGGAATTGATGTCCATAGTAGAAAGGTTGTGAGCCTCCTCTACAGATGAAACCTTTATATTAAACGCTCGGGAGAGTTCTAATAGCCTTTGAAATCAATTGTTTGTTTGTAAAAGGTTCACCTAAAAGTTGACACTCATTAGCAATGTCAAACAATTTTTCAAAATACGAGGAAATGGTATCACTTTCACCCATTCTCAACCTTTCAAATTTGCCAGTAAGACCTCTAAGTTTGTTTTCACGCACACTAGAATCACCTTCACAAAACGTTTGTAAAATATCCCAAGCTTCTTGAGCTGTGGAACTATTTTGAATAAGTTTAAAAATATGCATGTCAACCCACTCAAAGATAGCATTAAGAGCTTTCTCATTATAGTTAGCTAGGGTGATCTCTTCATTAGTCCACTCACCTTCAGGTTTAACCTGAATATCACCATCCTCATCAGGAGGTAAAAGTGGAAGAGAGTACCCATTAACTATAGATCTCCATGCTCGAAGATCAATTGATTTGATATGCGAGCGAAGACAAATTTTCCAATATGCAATAATTCGAACCATCTAAAACAGGAAGACGTTTTTGGTTTGGATTTGCAGAATCAAAAGCCATGACACCTAGACCAAGCACTTAGTAACGTCAAGTGACCTGCTTTGATACCAATTGAAATTGTCACGGCCAGAATCACAAGTGATATTCAAGGTGATAACTGCACCAACGATAGCACTTGAGATAGCATACACACACACTTCGAAAATAAAACAATTTTGTAAAAGAGTTTGCAGCGGAATAAAAACACCAAAATTGTTTTTCTCAAGTTATATAAATATAACTTGAGAGTGCCTCTTAGGCAAGACTTTATAATCACTATAAATGAATTTACAAAGCCGAAAGTTTCCTATAACTATAACTATTTTGAGCTCAATGGAACAAGAGATAAAGAACGGAATCCTATCCTAGCCTTCACACAACTTGATACCAATGTAGTCAAGTGCGAAATTACAAGGGAGAAAGGATTAAAAAGAACCAAACAAAGAACTTTATCTCTAAGCTTTCGAAGGTGTGAATGTGATGATATAATTGGCATGTCTTCAAATGAAACCTTTCAAGCTTATTTATAGTCTTCAAATACTTGAAGGCTACTCAATTTAACGCGGCCTTGGGGCAGGCTGAGTCTTGCACGTGGAGGAAGTATAGGGAGAATGGGTGAAGTTGTTCCACAATTCTAGCTCCCATTTCCTCAATTTTAGCAACCAAGTTGTTTTATCCTCAAGCCAAGCTTCCACACCTTGTACTCCCATGCTTTATCAACCTTGTACTTCTTTTATAACTCAGCAACAACTCTTGATCAAGTCTTCACACGTTTTGTTTTTTATTGCCCAAGTTACGAATTTATACATAAAATGTATAAATTCTTTTCTTCCAATTTCCACACGTGTCTAGCTCCTTTGATGCTATTGCACTCTGAAATATAAACACAAACCATAGACTATAAAGAGTTTATTAGCACATTAGTTCATTAAATAATAAACAAGAAATATACAACTATATAATTTTCAGTACAGGAAATCATCTGCGATATCAACTGAACTTTTAGGAAATCATCTACGATATAATTTGCAGTTTACACTAACATTATTTTTTGGACTGGTCAAACATTTGCAGCAATGATATGAGTCATGAACAAGAAAGAACCTAATATTATAGCATTATCCCAACGATATACCAACAACCTTATAGAATGAATGAGTTGCGTAATCTTTTCGAACATAGAATATAATAAGACAAAATATTTGCACAAATCTTGATAATACTTGGCTATGATTTCAGTAAAGTGAAAAAACCAAGAAACATAAGACAAACAAGGAATGCCACGTGTAAGCAATTGAAGATGCCCTGCTGCTATGGTTGCGGTGTTGATTTGTGTGGTGTGGCACAACAACCGGCACGCAACTTCCACTGCTACCACCTCCCCTCCCGATTCCACCACCACCTCTACCGCTGCCTCCGCCTCCGCCCTTTGCAGCAATTGATGAAGTCAGGAAGAAAAGGATAATGATCATAACCACAGCCAAATTCCTCATCTTTATTTGCTAACAAATTTAATATCTTTGTCCACCTGTATATAAGAATAAGAGAAGAATAGAGGAATAGTTTTGAAAGAATTCAATTTTATCATTGATATTGTATTAAAGAATGAGACAGTTACAAATATGAAAAGGATTTACAAAATAGAAATAAAATTCACTCCAACTCCAACAAACCAATTAATCCATAATGTTCCAGCAAATTAGGAAAGACTACTGTACTGTGAGAGAATCTTGATTGATTAATTAATGTTACTACTTAGTATTTGAGTAAAATATAAATCAAGAAACCAAAGAAAAAGGAAGGGTGGGAAATTGATGAGGCCTTGCTGCTATCCTCTCGGAGTTGAGGTTGGGTGTGCTGTGGCACAACCGCCACCGGCACGCGTCTTCCACTCCCACCACCTCCGCCTCTTCGCTGTGCAGCCGTTGATGAAGTCAGGAGGAAAAGGATAATCATCATAACCACAGCCAAATTCTTCATCTTAATTGTTTCGCTAAGCAAATTTAATATCTTTATCCCGTAAGTGTGTTATTTCTAGCTGATAATGAGAAACAAAGTAGTCGTGTACAATACATATATAGTGTGAGAAGATGGTCAACAATTGACAAACAGGTCAATAGGATTGGCCTTCCCTTCCCTTCCCTTCCCTTCACTTTATTATTATAAATATATGATGAAGTTCATTTCAAACACGTGTGGGTGGCGGCCATGGTCCACTGCAAGTGCAGTTAGGAGGAAATATATATGGCACTCGGTTGGGACCAAAAAGGGAGGCCAAGGAGGGGCCTATGGGGACGGCCGACGCGCTCGTCCGCTCCTAATCAATGTTAATCAAAATATTATTTATAAGTATAATGTATGAGAAAAGTACATTTTTCATTCTCAAACTTTTTAAATTTTTACCTTTGCCATGTCATCAAACTAATTTTCTTTTACCTATGAATACTTAAACTATGCTACATAGACATTATGTGGTAATTCTGTTATAGACTACCCTTTATAAGGTTGTTAAATTAAGTTGAGGTGGCAATATACATCAGCATTTTTTACATGTGACGCTGACTATGCAAGTAAAATGCTAATATGAAAATTTCAATAAAAATGTAAATTTTGAAACATAAGTTATCTCAACTCTCCCGCCATCTTCCCCACCATTGCAGCCACACCATCACCGCCACCATTGCCTCATTACTACCACCATAATAATCACTGCCACCAACGCCACCATTACCAAAATAAAAATGTCACCCACATTCACAAAAATAATTATAGTAACATCAAATATCAAATACTCCTTTCATCCCATTTCAAAAGGCACAAAATGGATTTTGCACGAGAACTAACGAGAGTGTACGCTGGAGTAAGTGTTGTGAGTATAAAAATTCAGATAGGAGAGAGAATGTGGGATAGAAAAATAGAAAGTGGATAGTTACTGTAAGTATTACAAGTGGAGTTAAGCGAGATAAAGAAGTATTAAATAACTTCTATTTTGATAGCGTACATTTTTAAATGAGTAAATGCAAAATAAATTTTGTGTCTTTTTCGAATGGGGCGAAGGGAGTACGTATAACACAATTATTTTCTATAACCAAAAATTTATCCGACAACAAGCTAGCTCGATCAAACCTATCAAATAAAAACTTCTCAAATCTTTGAAATATAAAGGAAACAATTTTGCATAAAAACAATAGTCGCTTATCCTTCACGATCTTCACCCTCCCATTTCGAATCCAAAAAATTAAATTAAAAAATTGCAACGTTGTCCATTGTAGATCTGAAAATCTAGGTCAGTTCAAAAACTTTTTTGTTTCAATGTTGAAAAAAGGAAGATCTTTCCGATCCACCATTGTAACCCACCAACCACCGCCTTCTTCATTTTCGTTGCCACCATAGAACTTAATCACCTTCCCATTTCAAATCTACTACTCTCGCTTTTCAGACTGAAAAAAAAAAAGGAATGTTGCACTCACCATTTGTTTATTCAACAAAGATAGAAGAAAAAAGAGAGAGGGAGAGAAGAAGGGGCGGCAACAGAAGCTTTGATTACAATCATTTGATATTTTCTACCCGCTTAGGAAAGATAGAGAAATAGAGAGGGGTTAAGGGGCAGACTGATAGGCGACAGAGATGAAGGATCCAGATCTGATTATAACGAAGTTGAAGAAGAGGTGCAATGACGACGACAGACAGAGAAGCAAGAGGATTACCAATAGAGTGTGATTGTTTTATCACCTAAAGCTTGAAGGCCTACCGTTGTTGATTCATCGCAAGGAAGAATAAGGAAGAAGATCAAACCTTCGTCTACGACTCAAGGTGAATTTCGATTCGTGTACGAAAGACAAATTCGCAACAGATGTTAGTAAATCTATATTCATATTTTAATATATTCATATTAGACGGATTCATGGCTAGGGTTTTGTAATTATGCTTAATATTTCACTGCGCATGTTACCCCAAAACCCCACAGTGGTATCAGAGCTGCGTTTAATCATGATTAGGTTAAATTGGCATGCTAGATATAATTGGATTATATGCTTTAACATGCTATGTGATATAGATTGATGATTTTATGTGTATTGTTTTGCCTTTTCTACTAGTGTAAATTTTTAAGAATTTAGGAGTTTTAGTGAAATTTATTAAAACTAGGTCATGTTTGTGTAAAGAAAAAAATGAAGTAATTTTTTTCACCTTTTTACATGGTGAAAATAAATTTGGCACCCTTTAAAAATATTTCTAGCTTCGCCCAATACTGTGTGAGTCTTGACTTTACTGTTGGATCACTTGGGAGACTTTTTCCTTATTTTCTGTCTTTATCTTTTGTTAATATTATGGAAAAAAATCAACCTACTTCTTCCTCTGTTCAAATCAAACACACTTTTATGCACAATAGTTAATCCTATTAATGCAAAATTCATACCTTTGATGAAGAAGAAGATGGCCGCCGCCCTATCTATCTTTCCCCATGCAGCTTCTCCCTGCGGTGAATAATTTTCTTTTCCTTTTACGTTCTAGTAACTAACTTAGTTTTAGGGTAAATATATATACACCCTAGTTTAGGTTTTACCAAAAATAACCTTGGGCTAAGCCCGCTAAAATTATCCCTCGCCAAATAACATTAATTTGCATCTCGGCCCAATACATTTATCTCCACCACTAGATGAATCTCAAAGCCCAAAATTAATTTAAAGCCAAAAATAAATTAATAAAATTTTCGGAATATAACAAAAGTTGCAGAAGCAATTTTAACATTAGAAAGATAAAATTATGGTAAAAAATTAAAAAGAAAAAGTAATCTCTGTGTCTATGATAAACATGAATGGAATTATAAAAGACAAAAATAAGTGTATATATTTGAGTTCAATACAAACAATATTACATCAAGTGAAGATCAAGTGGTGAAAGATGTATGAAAGTAAACAAATTAACATGGAAGAGCTTCCATACAACGTTGGTGACGAATTTGTTGTTGTACGAGTACTAGTTCCTCTTCCGCGGTTGCCTCCTTTTACCGCCCCTCCACCACCAGTGCCTGTGCCTCTACTGCTTCCCCCACCACCAGCGGCAGATGATGAAGTTATAAAGAGGGTTGCAATCAAGAACAGTAGCAGAAGCACAATCTTGAAAAGGCAAGTTGCAGCACATATTGGTTGTTTCTTCATCTTGATAGGTAGGTAATGAGAAATGCATAAATAAGCCTACATATATATATATATATATATATATATATATATATATATATATATATATATATATATATATATATATATATATATATATATATATATATATATATATAAATCTTTATATACCACAAGCAAACCTTACATTTCGTCCGTAAAAGTGCTACATTTTAAAAATATACTCCCTTTGTCGCAGGAAAGCGTGCAAAGCTCAGTTCTTGTGTCCAGCGAATGATTGAGCTAGCTCCGGATCTGCACAGCACAAGAAATAAAGGAATTGAAAGCTGCGCGGGGGTCTTTCGGCAAGCCCCTCAGGCGTGAGAGTAAGATTATGGTGCGGAAATATGGTGCAAATCTTGCGGAGTGTGTGAGTATGGAAATATGCGGTAAGGCATTTACCTTTTTCCATGTTATTACTCTCTTATTTATAGTTGGAAAGGTGGTATTAGGGTTTTCATCGAAGCAGTTGGATTGGATTGATGCCGGTAGTGGGATCGGCTCCATCTCCTAGGTGTACACGTGTCGCGCCGGTATTGGTCCGTCTATGTAAGGACCTTGCATGACACTGACATCGATAAGTAGTTTGCCTTATAAGGGAAAGTCAACCTCTGTACCTTTTGTAGTTATTCTTGAATGCGTGATTGCACATATAACAAAGCCTTTATGGCAGTTTTGTCATTATCCCAAATTAGCTAATTAATCAAGCTTGTTGAGGAAGCTTAATAGAGGAGACGACACAGGGTATGCGTCAGGGTGGGTCGTCTCCTTGAGGTATGACTCGTCGAGAGAGTTAGCCGTTCAATGACGGCAGGCCGTTGGTTGAACTGACGGGCTGACCGATGACGAGCTTACTCTTGGAAAGAGTGCGGTTGGGGTCGAAGGAAGGCTGCGTCAGTCGAAGGACGAGTGCCGGTTGGTGTGTCGACGGGCTAGAAGTTAGCCCTTCCATTAATGATCGATGGCTCGTCGTTTGGATGGGCACAGGTCGCTCGGTGGCGACGGCGCCCAGCTTGATGTTAGGCGAGCTATGGTCGAGGCCTTGATCCGATTCTTTGTGGTTGGTCCCTTGATGGGCCTATTGGGCCCCGGGCTCGTAGTAAATGTTGGGCTCGGCCCATCACGAGATTATTCCGTTCGGTGGCCCCGACTCGCGGGTCGTCTCGACGGCGGGAGTTGTTATTTTCCCTCCCGAGCAACCCGTACGACCCAGTCAATTTGAATTTTGAATTACGGTGACGTCGGCATAGGTGACAGTGGGCGGGTGAGATCTCTTCTTCAATTGCCGCGTGTCCTGCGATGGGACAAGTGCCTCGGAAGATTGCGAGAGGGTATTTAATGCCCCTACTCATTGCGTAGTTTGGTTTCCCCGGGAATGATCCGTTCATCTTCCCCCAAATATAAAAACCTTCTTTCTTCACCATTTCAAACTTTCCAAACCCTTGATCGGTGAGAGCAAAGTAAGAGGCGATTTCAGGCCACCGTGCAAACGATTTCGGCGACATTGGCATCTGGCTTCACCGTCGTTAGATAATCAGGCGGCTTGGATTAGGAGTTTCTTCGATCTACCGCGGCGTGAACTCATCGGAAAAACCATCTTCAAGCCCGAAGCGAGGTAATTTCTTCATTTTGTTCTTCATTTTAAGGTTTTCTCATTGGGTTTGTAGAGGTCAATCAAATGGGACCAAGAACTATAAGTTTCGAGAGAGGTGTCAAGTTTGGCTTTGGGTTGAATCAAAGGGTTTACAAATGTGCCAAGGGGATTTGGAGGGAGATTCCTTTATTTGAGTGTTCTTCAATATTGGAGAAGTTCAATTTTGAGAGTGAGCCCTTGGGGTTCCCAGATGGAGAAATCCTAGGGGACTTTGAGGACGGTGACCACGATGGTAACTCCTTTGGTCGATGAGCGACTTGCCCGCCCATGCTCGAGAACCCATTTATTCCTTGTCCGTCGTGATTCAATTAGGGCTTTGGTCGTAGGGAATCTAGGTCGCCGCTAGGTAGAGTCATTGCCTACGGAAGTTAGGAGCGGATTCCCCTTTTTTATCTCCTTGTTTTGTAGAGATGGATCACGACGGGCGTCTGACCGGCGGCCCCGAGAGGTAAACGAGGCCGGCACGAAGTGCTAGGGGTGAGCAGAGACGGTCAAGGCCTATCATACGTTCGTACAAGTTGGGTCAACGACGATGAGTTTGGAGGCGGAGCAAGAGGAAGATGGGCCGTGCCTAAGATCGAGCTCGGGAAACGGGGCGTCGGAAAGCAAATGATCGACGCCCTACGAGGCTCGTTTAGGGTCCGGCTTCGACCTATAAGTTGGAGCATCTCGGCTTGGCGGAGTATGAGCCGTCGCCATTCCTTAGTGACCGATAAGGAGAAAGGTGGGCTTCTTTTATAAACGGTTTGAGTTCGGTCTAAGGCGCCTTTAGACCCCTTCTTGACGAATTCTTGGAGGACTCCGCTTGTGTGCCCATGGAAGTCGGTGCAATACCGTTAGAATTTTATACGGGTTTGCCATCGTATGCGAGATTCCTTGGCTACGAGCCATGCAACAAAGTGTTAAAGTCGATACTATAGGACGACCGGAATACGGACGAAGAGAAAACATTTGTTAGTGTGTCTTCGATCGAGGAACGCACGGAACTTTCTGGATATTCCAAATAAGGTGTATGGATGGGAGAACCACGATGCGGTGGAAAGCCGAGTAGGGTGGCGGTTTCCTTTCCCGAGAGGGCAACCACCCGATCGGTGATAGGCACATTTTCCAAGCTCAAGTGGGCCGAAGAGGCTGAAGGGAAAAATTGACGAGGTTGCTAGATCTTGGATGGGTCTCGTACAAAGGCATAGAGCCTCCACAATGGAGATACATCCGGCGGCATGATGTCAAACCATCCATAGGGCACGATCCTTTGGTGAAGATTGACCTGGATGCAGCTATCTGGCGGGTCGTCCACCGGGAGTTTGTTTTTAAAGATAATTGTTTGAGCTGTGCGACGGCACGGCGAGGTCGTATTGAGGAGAGGCTGCGACCACCTTGAAATGAATGGGGGTTGGGCTCCTGCTATCTTTTTAATTTTGCTCTTTGTTCGTCTTGTTGTTTAGTAAAGTCACTAATCTCTTTTACTTGATTGTTTTTGCGGTCGCTTACCCGAGGAGAGCGTGGATAAAATTGAAGCAAAGATCTGCATGGACGGAGCCATCAAGAGCTAGTGATCGGGGCACCGAGAGAAGAAGGAGAGAGGCATGACGACCCTTGCCATACTCGATCGTCGGGAGAAGCGGGAGCGACGAGGAATGAGCAACTCCCCAGATCCTGCTGGTGCTATCCCCGTGATCGGTAGAGGGAGACCCGTCGTGAAGAAGTGGCACGAACACCGGAGGCCGTCGGGCCGTCGTTGATGCACCTGAGAGAAGCAAATAGGTATGGAGATTGATCCTCCAAGTAGCTGTTGGAAAGGCTGTTGGGGCTCAGATGGCCATTGCTGACGAGGCCGAGCGTGATTGAAGAGTGGAAGAGCACGAGGATTGAAAACCCCGAGAAGCTCCGGTGAGAGTCGACGCTCGATGCCTCCAAAGAGAGAAAAGTCATTTCGTTGACCCTCCCGGCGCGTCGGGACCGCATCAGCTCCAGGGCGATGCTCGGCTTCGTCTACGGCCGGTCTTGTGCTAAGGCGAGACGAAGAGATGGCGACCTCCATTGCAGAAGCCTCTCATGCTTAAAGCTGGGATCCCTTATCCACGCGAGAGGAATGGCAACGCGCTCTTCTTGGGGCTGGCTCACGACAAGGCGTGGACGGGACGTTACAGGTTGGCCAAAGGTAGGATGAAGGAGGCGAATCTTACTCTGAGAAACCCTTACCATTACCGTCCCAAGGCTAATCGAGCTTGAGGTACTTTACACATTAAAGTTTACGTTTTCTCCGTCTCTTTATGCTTGTGCTAACACTTTAATTATTGCGCATTATCATCCGATGATGGATGCCCGTGGCGATGGGCTATAGGGAATGTCTTGGCTGTGGGAGCTTCGGGGCAATGAGCGTTTAATGAAGGCGCGTCCCAGGCGATAAGGGGACGGGCGAGCTGGCCCGAAGGAGCGGAGACCCGATGTTGGCGAGCTCGCTCTTTAGCCCATGAGCTTTTGGTTAATGAAAAGGGATAACCTTCTTAAGGAGATAGATGCCTTGAAGGAAGGGAAAACCAAAGCGGAGGGCGGCTCGAAGGTGCTCTCTGACGGTCTCGCGTTTGTGAAGCTTAGGCTTGAAGTCGGCAGCCCAGATTGAAACGATGAAGGCGGTAGTAGTACACGGCGCCCCGAAAGCCGGGCTGATGCGTCGGCGACTTCAAGAAGAGTCTTGAGTGTCTTGAATGGTCTGAAAACATGCGAGTGGGTTCTTGAGGATGGGGGGCCCAAGCAAGCGCGGGCGGCTTACAGGACCACTGCTGATAAAAGATCCTTATCCAAATCCGTCAGGAAGTTGGCCGACCTTTGCGCGGAGGAGGCTCGCGGCGATGACGCTCAGTCCATGCCTTTCGGCCACTCTTCTTGCCCGAAGATCGTCGACATCGTAAGCTGTTGGGCCAGCTCAAACGGCATCACGGCTCGCCTTCATCGTTTCAATCCTGGGCCGTCAACCACGAAGCCGGTTCTCTAAACGAGCGCGGAGACCGTCGGGAGAGCACCTTCGAGTCAGCCTCAGCTTTGGTTTCCAACTTCCTTGAGGCATCTATCTCCTTAAGAAGGTTATCCTTTTCATTAACCAAAAGCTCATGGGCAAGAGTGAGCTCGCCAACATTGGTCTCAGCCTCCTTGAAGTTTTGCTCAGGCCGTCCCCTTATCGCCGACGGCCTGTGCCATTTAGGCTAGCTCATTGCCCGAAGCTCGGCGTCAAGACATTCCCTATAGCCCGACGTCATGGCATCCATCATCGATGATACATTGCAACAGATTAAAGTGTTAGCACTGAAGTATAAAGAGACGGAGAAAAACGTGAAACTTTTAATGCAAAGTACCTCAGTGCTGGATTAGCCCTAGACGGGCATGAAAGGTTTCGGGAGTAAGATTGGCCTCCTTCATCCTACGGGTCAACTCAACGTCCCGTCAGCGCCTTCATCAGGCCGAGTCCCAGGCAAGAGAAACGCGTTGCCCGTTCCTCTGCGAGATAAAGGGATCCCGAGTTTCATGAGAGGCCTTGGCAATGGAGGTCGCCCGTCTCTCTTGGCACTTGGCCTTAAACAGACCGCCGTAGGCGAGCAGACTTGGAGCATCGGCCGCTTGGAGTTGATGGTGGAAGACGGCCTTGGAGTCACTTGAAAATGACTTTTCTCTTTTTGGAGGCACGGCGTCGACCTCCCACGGAGCTCGGGGTTTTGAATGCGTGCTCTCACTTCAAATACGCTCGGCCTCGTCGGCCAATGGCCATGTCCCGAGCCCCGAGCGGCTTCCACACTTGGAGGATCCAATCTCCATGCCTATTGCTCTACCGAGGTGCATCAGCGGCGGCTGGCCAGGCCTCCAGGTGTTCGATCCTTCGACGACGGGTTCCCTCTCGATCATTGGGGATAGCACCCAGGCGGGATCTTTGGGGAGTTGCTCATTCCTCGTCGTCTTGCTTCTCTCACGACGGATCGAGTATGGCGAAAAGTCGTGACCCTACTCCTTAACTGCTTGCAGTGCCCCGATCAGCTAGCTACGATGGCTCGAGATCACATGATCTTTGCTTCAATTTTATCCACGTCTCCTTGGGTAAGGGCTGCCAAAACAATCAAGTAAAAGAGATTAGACTTTACTAACAATGACAAGAGAGCGAGCAAAGAGCAAAATTAAAAAAGATAGCGAGGAGCGACCCCCATTCATTTCAAGGTGGTCGCGGCTCTCCTCGTACGACCGGTTCGATGCCGTCGCCTGATTCAGGCAATTATCTTTAAAAAACTTAAACTCTGAGTGGGCGGCCCGGTCGGGACAAGCGGGCATCCGAGTCAATCTTCACCCAGAAAGGATCGAGGCCACATGGATGGTTTGGACATCATGCACCACCGGCTTTCGGATGTATCTCCGTTGTGAGGCCTCCCATGTGCTTTGTACGAGACCCGTCCAGATCTAGCAACTGTCAATTTTTCCCTTTGACTCTTAGGCCCACGGAGCTTGAAAAATGTGCCTATCCTTGGCCCCAGGTGGTTGCCGCTCTTCAGGAAAGGAAGCTTGCCACCACACTCGGCTTTCCACCGGTATCCGTGGTTACTCCCATCCATACACCTTATTTGGAATATCAGGGGAAAAAGTTCCGTGCGATTTCACGATCGAAGACACACTAACAGTCGTTTCCACTTTGGCTGTATTCCGGGTCGAGTCCTATAGTATCTGACAGAACACTTTGTTGCATGGCTCGTAGCGAAAGGGAATCTGCATACGATGGCGAACCCGAGATAAAATTCCTAACGGTATTGGCGCGACTTCCGTGGGCACCCACGGCGGCGAGTCCTCCCGAGGAATTCGTTGAAGAAGGGGTCTAAAGGCGATCTTAGACCGAGAACTCAAGCTTGTTTATAAAAAGAAGCCCACCTGTCTCCTTACTTGGTCACTAAGGAATGGCGACGGAGGGGCTCATACTGCATGTTTGAGATGCTCCCGACTTATAGGTCGAAGCACTGGACCTACTAAGCTTGAGCCTCGTAGGGCGTCGATCATTTAGCTTTCGACGTCTGTTTCTGAGCTCGATCTTAGGCACGGCCCGTCTTCCTCTTGCTCCGCCTCCAGGCTCATCGTCGTTTGACCCAGACTTGTACGGGACGTATGATAGGCACTTGGCCAGTCTGTTCACCCACAAACGCTTGTGCTTGGCCTGCGATTTACCTGCGGGGCGGTACAGGTCGGGGCCTTGGCCGTCGTGATCCGTCTCTCTGAAAACAAGGAGATAAAAAGGAGAATCGAGTCCTTAACTTCCGTAGTGACCTACCTAGTGGCGACCTAGATTCCCCTACGACCAGAAAGCCCTAATTGAATCACGACGGGACAAGGAATAGTGGGTTACGATATGGGTGGGCAGGCAAGTCGTTAAATCGACCTGAAAGGAGTTACCGTTGGGTCACGATCCTCGCGAAAGTCCCCTAGGATTTCTCCATGCCAGGGAACCCCACGCGGACTCATTCTCAAAATTGAACTTCTCGAATATTGAAGAACACTCAAATAAAGGAATCTCCTCCAAATCATGCACTTGGCACATTTGTAAACCGCTTTGATTGACCCAAAGCCCAGACTTGACACGGCTTTTCTCTCGAAACTTATAGTTCTTGGTCCCATTTGATTGACCTCTACTGAGCCCAGTGAGAAAACCCGAGAAAATGAAGAAACAAAATGAAGAAATTACATTTACTGGGCTTGAAGATGGTTTTTCCGATGAGTTCGCTAGGTGGTAGATCGAAGAAACTCCTAATCAGTTTGCCGGATTATCTAACGATGGTGAAGCCCGGGACGGTCAATGATGCGCGGAAATCGTTTGCACGGTGGCGGAAATCGCCTCTCTTACTTTGCTCTCGTGATCGAAGGGTTTGGAAAGTTTGAAATGAGTGAGAAAGAAAAGAAGGTTTTTATATTGGGGAAGATGAACGGATCATTCTGGGGGAAACGAACGCGGCGCGATGAGTAGGGGCATTAAATACCTCTCTCTGCAACTTCAGAGGCGCTTGTCCCGTCGGAGGACACGTGGCAATTGAAAGAAAGAGATCTCGGCCGCCAACGTCACCCTATGCTTTGGCGTCATAGTAATTCCAAAATTCAAATTGACGGTCGTACGGAGTTTGCTCTGGAGGGAAAATAACTTGACTCCGGCTGCGTCGAGACGACCGCTGAGTTGGACAGGGCCGGCTGAGACGGAATAATCTTTGTGATGGGCAGAGCCCGACATGCCCTACGAGCACAGGGGCCCATGATAGGCCCATCGAGGACCAGCCACAAAGATGCGGATCAAGGCCTTGGACCATAGCTTCGTCTAACATTTTGGTTGGCGATCGTCGCCGCGCTGGCGGCCCGAGCCACGTCGAACGGCGAGCCATCGGATCACATTAATGGAAGGGCTAACTTCTAGCCCGTTGACACACCTGTTGGCACTCGTCCTTATTTGCGACGAGCCTTCCCTTCGACCCGGTGGCACTCTTCCAGTAGCGTCGTCGTTGAAGCGGCCTACGTCGTCATTGAACGGCTCGTCGTGTTGAGCAGCCTAACTCTCTCGGCGAGGTCGTACCTCGAGAGGCGACCCTACTGGACGTACGGCTCGGAGTCGTCTCCTCTATTAGAAAGCTTCCTCGGCAAGCTTGATTAATTAGCTAATTTGGGATAATATGAGGACTGTTTACGGATGCCTTGTTATATGTCACGTCGCGCATTCGATGTAACTTCTGAAAGGTACGAGAGGTTGACTTTCACTTTATAAGGCAAACTACTTATCGGATGTCGGGTGTTGCGGTGTCCTTGCATGCAGACGGACCAATGCCGGCGCGACACGTGTACACCTAGGAGATGGAGGGCGATCCCACGGGCGCATCAATCCAATCCAGCCCCAGTTACGATTAGAAAACCACTAATACCAACCCTTTCCGACTATAAATAAGAGAGTAATAACATGGAAAAAGGTAATGCCTTACGCATATTTCCATACTCACACACTCAACGATATTTGCACCATATTTCCAGACCATAATCTTACTCTCACGCCGGAGGAAACTTGCCGAAAGACCTAGGATTTTAGCCTTTATTTCTTGTCTTTGTGCGAATCCAGGATGCCTAAATTCCCGATCATTACATTGGACACAGGCGAGGCTTTGCACGCTTTCTGCGACAAAGGGAGTATATTTTTAAAATGTAAGCACTTTTACGGACAGAAATGTAAGGTTTGCTTGTGGTATATAAAGATTTATATATATATATATATATATATATATATATATATATATATATATATATATATATATATATATATATATATATATATATATATATATATATATATATATGTAGGCTTATTTATGCATTTCTCATTACCTACCTATCAAGATGAAGAAACAACCAATATGTGCTGCAACTTGCCTTTTCAAGATTGTGCTTCTGCTACTGTTCTTGATTGCAACCCTCTTTATAACTTCATCATCTGCCGCTGGTGGTGGGGGAAGCAGTAGAGGCACAGGCACTGGTGAGTGGAGGGGCGGTAAAGGAGGCAACCGCGGAAGAGGAACTAGTACTCGTACAACAACAAATTCGTCACCAACGTTGTATGGAAGCTCTTCCATGTTAATTTGTTTACTTTCATACATCTTTCACCACTTGATCTTCACTTGATGTAATATTGTTTGTATTGAACTCAGAAATATATACACTTATTTTTGTCTTTTATAATTCCATTCATGTTTATCATAGACACAGAGATTACTTTTTCTTTTTAATTTTTTACCATAATTTTATCTTTCTAATGTTAAAATTGCTTCTGCAACTTTTGTTATATTCCGAAAATTTTATTAATTTATTTTTGGCTTTAAATTAATAATTTTGGGCTTTGAGATTCATCTAGTGGTGGAGATAAATGTATTGGGCCGAGATGCAGAATTAATGTTATTTGGCGAGGATAATTTTAGCTTGGGCTTAGCCCAAGGTTATTTTGGTAAAACCTAAACTTAGGGTGTATATATATTTACCCTAAAACTAAGTTAGTTACTAGAACGTAAAAGGAAAAGAAAATTATTCACCGCAGGGAGAAGCTGCATAGGGGAAAGATAGATAGGGGCGGCGGCCATCTTCTTCTTCATCAAAGGTATGAATTTTGCATTAATAGGATTAACTATTGTGCATAAAAGTGTGTTTGATTTGAACAGAGGAAGAAGTAGGTTGATTTTTTTCCATAATATTAACAAAAGATAAAGACAGAAAATAAGGAAAAAGTCTCCCCAAGTGATCCAACAGTAAAGTCAAGACTCACACAGTATTGGGCGAAGCTAGAGGGAAATATTTTAAAAGGGTGCCAAATTTATTTTCACCATGTAAAAAGGTGAAAAAAATTAGCTTCATTTTTTTCTTTACACAAACTTATGACCTAGTTTTAATAAATTTCACTAAAACTCCTAAATTCTTAAAAATTTACACTAGTAGAAAAGGCAAACAATACACATAAAATCATCAATCTATATCACATAGCATGTTAAAGCATATAATCCAATTATATCTAGCATGCCAATTTAACCTAATCATGATTAAACGGCATTTCTGATACCCTTTGGCTGGAAGGTTTTGGGGTAACATGCGCGAGTGAAATATTAAAAGCATAATTACAAAACCCTAGCCATGAATCCGTCCCCAATATGAATATATTAAAATATGAATATAGATTTACTAACATCTGTTTAACGAATTTTGTCTTTCGTACACGAATCAAAGAAATTCACCTTGAGTCGTAGAAGCGAAGGTTTGATCTTCTTCCTTATTCTTCCTTGCGATGAATCAACAACGGTAGGCCTTCAAGCTTTAGGTGATAAAACAATCACACTCTATTGAGTAATCCTCTTGCTTCTCGCGTCACGTAAGTCGTCATTGCACCTCTTCTAGCCTTGCAACTTCGTTATAATCGAGATCTGGATCACTTCGTCTCTACCGTAAACTTATCGATGCGCAACCCTTAACCCCTCTCTGTTTCTCTATCTTTCCTAAGCGCGGGTAGAAAATATCAAATGATTGTAATCAAAGCATTCATTGCCCCGCCCCCTTCTTCTCTCCCTCTCTCTTTTTTCTTCTATCTTTGTTGAATAAACAAATGGTGAGTGCAACATTCCTTTTTTTTGCGATCGGAAAGCGAGAGTAGTAGATTTGAAATGGGAAGGTGATTAAGTTCTATGGTGGCAACGAAAATGAAGAAGGCGGTGGTTGGTGGGTTACAATGGTGGATCGGAAAGATCTTCCTTTTTTCAACATTGAAACAAAAAAGTTTTTTAGAGGCTGACCTAGATTTTCGGATCTACAATGGACAAGCGTTGCAATTTTTAATTTAATTTTTGGATTCGAAATGGGATTTGAAGATCGTGAAGGATACGACTATTGTTTTTATGCAAAATTGTTTCCTTTATATTTCAAAAGATTTGAGAAGTTTTTTTATTGTGATAGGTTTGATCGAGCTAAGCTTGTTGTCGGATAAATTTTGGTTATTATAGAAAATGGAATTGTGTTATACGTACTCCCTTCGCCACATTCGAAAAGACCTGAGAATTCTATTTTTAGATGACTCATTTAAAAATGTACGCTTATCAAAATAGAAGTTATTTAATACTTCTTTATTGAGTTAACCCACTTGTAATCTTACGGTAACTATCGCTTTCTATTTTTTCTATCCCACATTCTCTCTCCTATACGAGATTTTTATCTTCGCATGACAAGCTTACTCCAGTACACTCGTGGGTAGTTCTCGTGCAAAATCCATTTTGTTGCCTTTTGAAATGGGATGAAAGGAGTATTTGATATTTGATGTTACTATAATTATTTTTGTGAATGTGGGTGACATTTTTATTTTGGTAATGGTGGCGTTGGTGGCAGTGATTATTATGGTGGTAGTAATGAGGCAATGGTGGCGGATGATGGTGTAGGTTTGCAATGGTGGGGAAGATGGCGGGAGAGTTGAGATAACTTATGTTTCAAAATTTACATTTTTATTGAAATTTTCATATTAGCACATTTTACTTGCATAGTCAGCACGTCACATGTAAAAAATGCTGATGTATATTGCCACCTCAACTTAATTTAACAACCTTATAAAGGGTAGTCTATAACAGAATTACCACATAATGTCTATGTAGCATAGTTTAAGTATTCATAGGTAAAAAGAAAATTAGTTTAGATGACATGGCAAAGGTAAAAATTTAAAGTTTGAGAATGAAAAATGTACTTACTTCTCATACATTATACTTCCCATAAATAATATTTTGTTTTGATTAACATTGATTAGGAGGCCGGACGGCGTCGGCCCGTCCCCATAGGCCCCTCCTTGGACCTCCCTTTTTGGTCCCAACCGAGTGCCATATATATTTCCTCCTAACTGCACTTGCAGTGGACCATAGCCGCCATGCCCACACGTGTTTGAAATGAACTTCATGCATATATTTATAATAATAAAGTGAAGAGGGAAGAGAGGAGAGGAAGGAAGAAGCCAATCCTATTGACCTGTTTGTCAATTGTTGACCATCTTCTCACACTATATATGTATTGTACACAAACTACTTTGTTTCTCATTATCAGCTAGAAATAACACACTTACGGGATAAAGATATTAGAATTTGCTTAGCGAAACAATTAAGATGAAGAATTTGGCTGTGGTTATGATGATTATCCTTTTCCTACTCTGACTTCATCAACGGCAAAAGCACAGCGAAGAGGCGGAGGTGGTGGGAGTGGAAGGACGCGTGCCGGTGGCCGGTTGTGCCACAGCACACCCAACCTCCAACTCCGAGAGGGGATAGCAGCAAAGGCCTCATCAATTTCCCACCACTTCCTTTTTCTTTGGTTTCTTGATTTATAATTTTACTCAAATACTAAGTAGTAACATTAATTAATCAATCAAGATTCTCTCACAGTACAGTAGTCTTTCCTAATTTGCTGGAACATTATGGATAGTTAATTGGTTTGTTGGAGTTGGGTGAATTTTATTTCTATTTTGTAAATCCTTTTCATATTTGTAACTGTCTCATTCTTTAATACAATATCAATGATAAAATTGAATTCTTTCAAAACTATTCCTCTTATTCTTCTCTTATTCTTATATACAGGGTGGACAAAGATATTAAATTTGTTAAGCAAATAAAGATGAGGAATTTGGCTGTGGTTATGATCATTATCCTTTTCTTCCTGACTTCATCAATTGCTGCAAAAGGGCGGAGGCGGAGGCAGCGAGTAGAGGTGGTGGTGGTGGAATCGGGAGGGAGGTGAGTAGCGAGTGGAAGATTGCGTGCCGGTTGTTTGTGCCACACCACACAAATCGCGCACACCGCAACCATAGCAGCAGGGCATCTTCAATTGCTTACACGTGGCATTCCTTGTTTGTCTTATGTTTCTTGGTTTTTTCACTTTACTGAAATCATAGCCAAGTATTATCAAGATTTATTGCAAATATTTTGTCTTATTATATTCTATGTTCGAAAAAAAGATTACGCAACTCATTCATTCTATAAGGTTGTTTGGTATATCGTTGGGATAATGCTATAATATTAGGTTCTTTCTTGTTCATGACTCATATCATTGCTGCAAATGTTTGACCAGTCCAAAAAATAATGTTAGTGTAAAGCTACACGGAATTATATCGTAGATGATTTCTAAAAGTCCGATTGATATCGCGAGATGATTTCTGTCTTGAAAATTATATAGTTGTATATTTCTTGTTTATTATTTAATGGACTAATGTGCTAATAAACTCTGTATAGTCTATGGTTTGTGTTTATATTTGAGTGCAATAGCATCAAAGAAGGAGCTAGACACGTGTGGAAATTGGGAGAAAAGAATTTATACATTTTATGTTTACATTCGTAACTTGGGCAATAACAAACAAAACGTGTGATGACTTGGTCGAGAGTTGTTGCTTTGAGTTATAAAGAAGTACAAGGTTGATAAAGCATGGGAGTACGAGGTGTGGAAGCTTGGCTTGAGGATAAAACAAACTTGGTTGCTAAAATTGAGGAAATGGGAGCTAGAATTGTGGAACAACTTCACCCACTCTCCCTATACTTCCTCCACGTGCAAGACCAGCCCCAAGGTACATTAATTGAAGTAACCTTCAAGTATTTGAAGACTATAAATAAGCTTGGAAGGTTTCATTTGAAGACATGCCAATTATATCATCACATTCACACCTTCGAAAGCTTAGAGATAAAGTTCTTTGTTTGGTTCTTTTTAATCCTTTCTCCCTTGTAATTTCGCACTTGATTACATTGGTATCAAGTTGTGTGAAGGCTAGGATAGGATTCCGTTCTTTATCTCTTGTTCCATTGAGCTCAAAATAGTTATAGCTATAGGGAACTTTCGGCTTTGTAAATTCATTTATAGTGATTATAAAGTCTTGCCTAAGAGGCACTCTCAAGTTATATTTATATAACTTGAGAAAAACAATTTTGGTGTTTTTATTCCATTGCAAACTCTTTTACAAAATTGTTTTATTTTCGAAGTGTGTGTGTGCTATCTCGAAGTGCTATCGTTAGTGCAGATTATCACCTTGGATATCACTTGTGATTACGCGTGACAATTTCAATTGGTATCGGAAGCGGAGTCACTTGACGTTACTAAGTGCTTGGTCTAGGTGTCATGGCTTTTGATCTGCAAATCCAAACCAAAAACGTCTTCTGTTTTAGATGGTTCGAATTATGCATATTGGAAAATTCGTCTTCGCTCGCATATCAAATCAATTGATCTTCGAGCATGGCGATCTATAGTTAATGGGTACTCTCTTCCTTTTACCTCTGATGAGGATGGTGATATTCGGAGTTAAACTGAAGGTGAGTGGACTAATGAAGAGATCACCCTAGCTAACTATAATGAGAAAGCTCTTAATGCTATCTTTGAGTGGAGTTGACATGCATATTTTTAAACTTATTCAAAATAGTTCCTGACTCAAGAAGCTTGGGATATTTTACAAAGGTTTTGTGAAGGTGATTCTAGTGTGCGTGAAAACAAACTTAGAGGTCTTGCTTGGCAAATTTGAAAGGTTTAGAATGGGTGAAAGTGATACCATTTCCTCGTATTTTGAAAAATTGTTTGACATTGCTAATGAGTGTCAACTTTTAGGTGAACCTTTTACAAACAAACAATTGGTTTCAAAGGCTATTAGAACTCTCCTTGAGCGTTTTAATATAAAGGTTTCATCTATAGAAGAGGCTCACAACCTTTCTACTATGGACATCAATTCCTTAATGAGCATTTTAAAAAATTTTGAGTCAAATCTTCTTTGAGCAAAGTGAAGCTTCTAAAGGCAAGAGTGTTGCTTTAAAAGTTCAATCCTCTAGTGGTTCAACTAATGAGGATGACGAAATTTTTGAGGAATTAGGTGAAGATGCCAGTGTTGCCTTACTTGCTAGGAAATATAACTCAATGGTGAGAAAATTTAACAAAGAAAATGTGCAAGTAAAGGCTAAAGAGCAACAAACCAAGGTGTACAATTCAATGCCAAAGAGGACATTTCCATCTACTCGAAAGGTGGTCCCATAAGGAGAGCATCATCGGATCAATCCGGATCTGATCCAAAATACCTTGAATCAATCCAATGTCATGCTTGCTCGGGATGGGGTCATTACTCAAACGAGTGTGCTAACACTCTAAGGAAGATGGGAAAGAACCTATGGGTTTCACTCGGTGACAATGAGGATGAGGAGACCAATCATTCGAAGATTCGGATCAAACGGCAATGGTGGTCACAAGCTGTGACTCGGATTACTGTCGGTGATACCCAGGTGATATCCAAAGTGGGGATAGCACACGAGATATCATCCAACGGGTATCTGATTTAAATTTGATAAATGTTTGTTTGTTTTGTGGGTTACATTAACATGGATGCGGGTAGTTCACAAGAGGGTGAACAAAGTGAGGAGTTCGGCAAGGATGAACTCATTCGTGGTCTTAAGAACCTTTGCAAGAATTGGTGGACGAATGGAAGAAAGAGAACAAGAAGGTGATCTCTCTGTCCAAAGAGGTTGAAGACCTTGATGGCTTGACTAGATTGGAAGTGCAACTCACAAAGAAGGATGTGGAGGTGGACAAAGTCAAAGCCAAGCTTACTCTTGCCGAGAAGCAACATTTAAGAAACTCGACACGAGTTCTTCCAAGTTAGATGCAATTCTTGGGTTGAGCAAACCACTCAAGGCGGTATGGGTTTTCAAGAGTCTTTAAATGCTATTACATCTACTTTGGCTAATAAGGAAGATAAGGTAGTTTTGTTAAAGAAAGAGACAACGTTGAACTAATATCTTCGATAAGTCTTACGACAAGGTAAAAATATGTAACTACTTGTTACTCTTACGGACATTTGAAAAATGATTGTAAAACACTTTTAAAGAAAGCAGTCCAGTTCTGTGTGATACGAAGTGCTACCTAGCACGTCGGATATCAGCGATCGAAGAAAAATTATCAAAGTAGGAAAGTGTGGAAACCTAAATCTAACCTAAGATGTGATGTTGTGTGCACTTTGCTTTAAAAACTAATGTTGAAGGTTCATGGTATTTTGATAGTGGTTGTTCTCGTCATATAGTGGAACAAAAATATTTTTAAAGGAATATGAACCTATTCAAGGTGGTAGTGTAACATATGGTGGTGGTGGCAAGAGTAATATAGTAGGAAAAGGCATATTAAATGTACTGGATTTCTGCTTTGAAAAATGTTTTGCATGTTGATGGACTTGTAACTAATTTAATTAGTATTAGCCAACTTTGTGATGACAACCTTGAAGTGAAATTCAACAAAAACACTTGTGAAGTTTTGATTGTACCAATAAGCTGTGTTATGAGTGGTACTAGGTCAAGTAATAAGCTGTTATCTTGTTGAGGATAAACAAGTGTGTCATTACGTGAGGGTTGATGATGCTACCTTATGGCATCAAAGTTGGGTCATGTCCATTTTGAAACATTGTGAAACTCATTAATCTTTGAAGCTATAAGAGGTATACCTAGTACGGACATAAGTACGAAAATCATATGTGAAGATTGTCTCAGGGTAAACAAACACGTGCTACCCGTAGTGCTACCCAACATAATGAGGAGTATGCAGGACAACACCTTTGTTTTCAATTAATGCATATGGATTTAATGGGTCCGAGTGGAGGTAGACAGTCTAGGAGGTAAGAAATATACTTTTGTAATAGTTGATGATTTTCTAGATTTACTTGGGTATATTTTTGAAAGAAAAATCGAAACTTTTGAAAAGTTTAAGATCTTACATGCTAAAATCAAAAACATGTTTTCTGCTCTTATCATGCGAATAAGGTCGATCATGGAACGGAGTTTGATAATTCATTGTTCTTTACTTTTTGTGAATTAAAAGGAATTAAACATGAGTTTTACGCTCCCAAAACACCTCAACAAAATGGGGTGGTGAAAGGAAAAACGAGGACCTTACTTGAGATGGCACGTGTGATGTTGTTTTCAAAAGAATTTCAAAAAGATTTTGAAATTTGAGGCCTAAACACGGCTTGTCACACGGCCAATAGAGTTTTTCTAAGACCGGTACTAGAATGACACCTTATGAAATTTTGAATGGTAGGGTACCAAAGGTTCATTATTTTCATACATTTGGTTGTGTGTGTTATGTTCTAAATGATCGGGATTACTTAGCTAAATTTGACTCTAAAAGTGATAAGGCTATATTTCTTGGGTATGCTCGGGACGGAGTCGAGCATACGGGGTTTATAACCTTAGGTTAAAAACCATTCGGAATCAATTAACGTTGTTTTTGATGATTTAGCAAGTGTTACAGGTGATGGAGTACGAGGAATCTCCATTGATATTCTTTGGAGGATCAAAATCAAGTAAGTGATACCTCAGTCTTTGGCCCAAGTCTTTGTCACGAAGGGATAGCATCTCGGTATCACCCAAGTCCAGTCCGGCAAGCGAAAAGGAGGAACGATCGAGATGATGATGCTCATGTGCATGAAGATTTGAGAAGGGATCCACCGGCTAGGATCGAAGAGATCATCCTTCATCTCAAATCATTGGAGAAGCAAGTGAAGGGAGTACGAACAAGGAATAAAGGACACATTAATGCTTAGTGAAATGGCAAGGTATGTGTGCATGTCCACCACATACCACAAGGTAAAATATTCTGTTTTGTTTCTTCTTTAGAACCCAAAAATATTTCTGAAGCTTTAAAAGATAATTTTTGGATACAAGCCATGCAAGAGGAACTTGAACAATTTGCTCGTAATGAAGTTTGGTGTTTAGTACCACGTCCCATTAATACAAATGTAATTGGTACAAAATGGATTTTCAAGAACAAATCAGATGAGCAAGGAAATATTGTTAGGAACAAAGCTCGTCTCGTAGCTCAAGGTTACACCCAAACTGAAGGTGTTGACTTTGATGAGACCTTTGCTCCTGTTGCTAGAATAGAATCCATAAGACTCCTCTTGGCTATAGCTTGTTTTCTAAAAATTACCTTGTTTCAAATGGATGTTAAAGCTGCCTTTTTAAATGGTTATTCAAAAGAAGATGTTTTTGTTGAACGACCAAAAGGATTTGAAGATCCTCATCTACCAAACCATGTATATAGACTTGATAAAGCCTTATATGGCTTGAAACAAGCTCCACATGCATGGTATGGTCGCTTAACCTCTTTCTTACTTGAATATGGTTTTACAAGAGGTGAAGCAGATAGGACCTTATTTATCATAAGGCATGGCAAAGAAACAGTCATAGTTCAAATATATGTTGATGACATAGTCTATGGCTCTACTTCTCAAACGTGTTTAAAAGATTTTGTAGAGGCTATGACATCAACATTTGAGATGAGCATGATTGGTGAGTTAACATTCTTTCTAGGCTTGTAGGTGAAACAATCAAATGAAGGAATTTTCATTTCATAAAGCAAGTATGCAAAGAGCCTAGTGAAACGGTTTGGGTTGGAAGGAGCAAAAAGTTCAAAAATCCCTATGTGTTCTTCTCTCAAACTTGGTAGAGACCAAGTAGGTGAGGATGTTGATCCTACTACATGTCGTTCTATGATAGGTAGCCTTCTCTATCTCACTTCTAGTCGTCACGATATCATGTTCAGCGTGTGTGTTTGTGCACGTTATCAAGCCAATCCTAAAGTCTCACACCTTAATTCTGTCAAAAAGATAATTAAATATGTTTCAGGAACAAGTGAATTAGGGATTTGGTTTAGTAAGGATACTAATACCAATTTGGTAGGCTTTAGTGACTCGGATTGGGCGGGGGATATGGATGATAGGAAGAGTACTAGTGGGGGGGTGTTTTTACTTGGGCAACAATTTAGTTTCATGGTATATTCGTAAACAAAATTGTGTCTCTCATTCCACAGCTGAGTCTGAATATGTTGCAGCTGGTAGTTATTTTGTTCACATGACTTATTTGGCTAAAACATATGTTAGATGACTATGGCCTAGAGAGTAATTCTTTGACTATGTCTTGTGATAACTGAGTGCTATCAACATTTCAAAAAACCCTGTTCAACATTCCGTACTAAGCACGTAGACATACGCCATCATTTTCTTAGAGATATGGTAGATAAAGGCCTAATTAACATTGATCATATTGATACTAAGTATCAAGCGGTGATATCTTTACCAAGGCCTTAGACCACGAGAGATTTTCTAGTTTGAAAAGATCTCTTGGTCTTTGTAATCTCTGAGTCTGTTCGTCTGTGCTACCCCAGGTGATGTTATCACTCAGGGTAACACTTGTATATTAGTGTATTTTTTTTCTTTCCCTTTATTTATTTAAAAAAAAATGATTTCATTCTCTTTTAATCTGGTTAGCTTAGTTCTAACGGTGGCACATGCTGACCTTTTTGTTATGGTAGGTTATTACTTAGGTTATCATGTGTGATATCACTCCCCTTCATATGCTTAAAGTGACAAAGTCACTAATCTTTTTTTTGATAAATAAAAGGCAAAGGCATTTTATCCATACTATTCTCTCGAGCTCGGGGCACGGTGTTCGCTGCAACGATGTACTCTTGCCAATGAGAATGTATGAGGTGGTTTATGCTAAGTATTAGGGACATGGAGTTCGCTACTACAGTGTACCCTACTTGAAAGACATAAATCACTTTATCTTTACACTTGAAATATAACTCGAAGCACGGAGCTCGTTACTACGTTGCTTTCTTGTTTAAAGAAGTGTATTGATACGTGATTAACAAGCAATGTACTTAAAAAATATATATAGGCATATAATGCCTAAAGTGCATGAAAAATGCTCAGCTTGTTATGCCTGAAGTGTCTGAAAATGGCTAAGCTTGTTATGCTTGAAATGCTTGAAAATGAAAATATTTATCAAGGGGTTCTATATCACATGTGTTACCCTACGTGTTACCATCTTTGCCTTAACACATTAGTGTGTGCTATATTAGTTTTTTATTTCTTATTTTTGAAATATTGTTGATTAATTTTTCAAAATCTGAAAGTCTTTTTAATTAAAGAGTTTACGATTTTGAAAACGTCTTCAACAAGTTTCCTTTATTTTTTAGTAAACTTAATTAAGTAACTAACCCATATTTGTTTTTATTTGTGCATATAATGTTTTGGGCCTAGTTACAAAATGTTTTAGTTTACTTATTTTTATTCTTTTACGTTTTTACATAAAAAAAATTACTTTAATTTTAATTTGCAACCGTGTTGTTTTTTATTTTAAAGAAGAGTTGAGGTTTTAAAAGGGAGTGGTTAGGGTTTATTTTGGATTGTGTGGATAGGGATTAATGGAGAGAATTAATAGGGGTAGTTTAGATAGGTTTTTAAATGTCAAATCAAATTAAATCTTGTTTCCTATCTAATCTCTCACTCTCCTATTTTCACTCAACCTCCTCCGTTTCTCTCTCTTTCCGTTACCATCTCTCTCTCTTAAACCTTCGTTCCAACGCCTTCTTCTCTCCCAAAATCCTAGGTCAAAATACGTTCCAAAATCTCACTCAAATCTCCATGGCTTCTCCATCCAAAACCAATATCGAACCATCTCACACGGACCCGAATGGACATTTCACCAAGCCTTGCTCCATCGTGGCTTCTCGTGTGGCCATGGAAACTTCACCAATGATCACTCCAAGCTCTTCTCCACCTACAATGGCGATTGTTCCGGCCCACTGCCCTGTTGCCTCGTTTGAACATGGAATTCCTAAGGTAACTCTCATTCAGTAGGAGCGAAAGAGAAAGAGGAAAGCCCCAACTTCCAAGTTGTCTCCTCAAGTTGCAAAAAGGAGGTCTTCCAACCGCATTAGGTCAATCAGGTCCAAAGCAACATCAAATACCTCTCTTGATCCGGTTGAAGTCTCAGAAAGCTCCCTAGATGTGTCCTCACCCCATGTGAGTGACGAGAACTTTGATGCAAACAAGGAGAAGGAGCCTTCTGTGAACTCATTTGATGCTTGGGTAGATGGTGATGAGGAGGAGACCCTCTCGATTTTCGAAGAAGAAAGGCAAGGGCAAAGCAAGCTGAGTGCTACGAAAGGTGCTAGCAAGAAGAAGATATCATACGAGGTAACACTTGCCCTCCTCTGTTCCTACTCGTTCCTCTAGTGATAATTACGGTGATGAGGTTATTCGAATTGAAGAGGATAAAGCTTTTCCTAAACCTTTTCTTACTTTGGAATTTTATAAGAAAGAAAATATGGAATTTTGGTTGAATAATTCGAGTAAGAGGTTGTTAAAAAGAAAAGCACATTGATGAGGGTCGGTTGGAAAAAGAAGGAGTGGTTCGGTTTTTGAAGGACATGAATTTTCTTAATGCTTTAATAATCATGCTTACGTGTTTGTTGAGAGTGTTATCACGCAATTTCTTTGCTAACTTGCATGCTCATTTGGATGATGAAGGTCTGCGAAAATATGGGAAAGTGTTTGTTAGGGGAAAAGTCTATTCTTTTACTCCGGCCCTAATTAACAAAGTTTTAGGCCTCCCAAATGTAGATGATGAGAGCATTAGGGTCAATAGAGATGAAATGGTAAAATTGCTCACTCCTGACAAAGCTACTTGGGTCACTTGCCTTTGAAGAAAAACTTCATGCTTCTAGGCTATCTTCTCTATATTACGTAGCTTCACAATTATGCATCTTCAATTGGCTTCCTACAACTAATGAACCTATTGTGACATTGGAGCATGCGAATGTGTTGTATAGATTGGGTAAGAATTTAAGGATTAACTTTGGAAGATTAGTGTTCAAACACTTAGCTTCAAGTGGGGTAGAAAAAAGGAAGTGAACATTAGCTTTTTCCACCTATCCTTCTCTAATCTTCAAAGTTTTGGTATTTCAATCCTTGCCCATTGAAGCCTCGATGTTTTTACCCTTTGAACACTGAGTATTATACCATTGATCAACAAGCGAAAAAGGGCAAAAGGTATACAAAAGATCTTCCTTGGAACAAATCGATGAAACAACCCTGTTCTTCCAGTGCTATCTCACGTGATATCCCAGTGCTTCCCAGTGTTGCCCCTAATACTTTTGCGAGGCGATCTTTATGCAAGTATTCGACCAACATGATGAATCTTTTGGGCAACTACGGTCCATCAATCCCAGAGGCAACGGTGATTAACTTCTTGCACAAACAATCAAGTGCAATGGGAGAACTTCTTTGAGGGATGGGCTAAGCAAGCGGGTTCGAGATGCTTTTATTGATGAAATTTCTTCCCAGCGGGGGAGGATGTTAGCTGCTTTGCAACTCTTTGGGGTGAATTGCTACTGCGAGGTGCTACCACCGATCTTGGCCCAAGTGATGGTGGAAGTGATAGGGAAGGAGATCGGGAGGAAGATGAAGAAGAAGAGGAGTTTGAAGAAAGAAGAAAAGCTTGAAATCGAAGGTTTTTAAACACGAAGATTGATGTTACCACTATCATGTGGGTGATTTGTTTTTGTGGTGGTCCTAAAAACAATTTCTTTTATTTTGGTGATGTTTGTGGTTCCACTAAACAATTTTCTTTTATGTTTGTTTATATTGGTTTGCTAAACACTTTAGTTGGTTTGTTTATAACTTAAAAGTTTGCTAGGTTGTTTTTGCTAGTTTTGGATGATTTTTTTAGCTACAATGGTTTATGGTCTTTAATGGTAACTTAGTTTATTTCGAAAACTTGTTAAAGTTTGAAATAAATTAGTTTTAAATGATTAATCATTGTTTGTGATTAGCTCACTTGGTTAAGGGGAGTTAATTTTTGTGGAGATATTATATTGTGTTCTATGCTCTGTACATTTGTATATAGACTAAACTCTGCGAGGACAACATCACATTGAGTTTGGAAGAAATATCCAACTAAGGGGAGATTGTTAGTGTAAAGCTGGGTGATATCGTAGATGATTTCCTAAAAGTCCGGGTGATATCGGATGATTTCTGTCTTGAAAATTATATAGTTGTATATTTCTTGTTTATTATTTAATGGACTAATGTGCTAATAAACTCTGTATAGTCTATGGTTTGTTGTTTATATTTCGAGTGCAATAGCATCAAAGAAGGAGCTAGACACGTGTGGAAATTGGAAGAAAAGAATTTATACATTTTATGTATAAATTCGTAACAGGCAATAACAAACAAAACGATGTGAAGACTTGGTCAAAGTTGTTCTTTGAGTTATAAAGAAGTACAAGGTTGATAAAGCATGGGAGTACAAGGTGGAAGCTTGGCTTGAGGATAAAACAACTTGGTTGCTAAAATTGAAATGGGAGCTAGAATTGTGGAACAACTTCACTTGCTCTCCTATACTTCCTCCACGTGCAAGATCATTGAGCATTACAATTGAAATTATGCCTTCAAGTATTTTGAAGACTTATAAAATAAGCTTGGAAGGTTTCATTTGAAGACATGCCAATTACATCATGTCCATGCATTACCTTTACCTTCAAAGCTTAGAAGATAAAGTTCTTTGTTTGGATTTCTTTTTAATCCTTTCTCAACACTTGTAATTTCAACGCCACTTGATTACATTGGTATCAGAAGTTGTGTGAAGAAGCTAGGATAGGATTCGTTCTTTTATCTCTTGTTCCACATTGAGCTCAAAATCAAGTTTATAGCTATAGGGAACTTTCGAAGCTTTGTAAATTCAATTTATAGTGATTATATAAGTCTTGCACTACAGAGGCACTCTCAAGTTATATTTATATAACTTGAGAAAAACAATTTTGGTGTTTTTATTCATTTTACCAAACTCTTTTACAAAATTGTTTTATTTTCGAAGTGTGTGTGTGCTATCCTCAAGTGCTTATAAATTGAGGTGGGATTATCACACTTGGATATCACTTGTGGAGATTACAAACCGTGAGCAATTTCAAATAATGCAAAACATAATTAATTGATTGGAGAAATTATTACAAGATCATAATCATAAAAGCAAAAAGATTAATTAAGATAAATTTTTGAAATTGGCAACAGATTGACATCAATTAAAATTTCGCTTGGTCTCACAGCTAGTTTAATCCCAGGCCGCTATGAGCACGCGCCGCGATATGCTCTGCCCCGTCTCCACTCGCCCTGCCGTCTCAGGCCACCGCTTCCCGTCTCGCCGCGCCCCTCCCGCTCTCCAGGCTGACCACTCCCTTTCCCGTCTCGTGACCTCCTTCCCCGCTTCTGAATTCCTTCGATTTTTTGTCCAATGAAACATACGATCTCTATGCATGACTCTTCCAAAGTGAAACCTTTAGAATTTGAAATCGTGAATACTAATTAATTTGAATCCGTTGTACCTCCTGTTTTGTTTCATATTTGTGCGTACGTAATTTAGTATTACATTCTTGCTTTCTTACATAAATTACCTGAAAATAATTGATGTCTTTATTTTTCAAATTAAGATGCGTGAAGTGGGTGCAGTGTATTTCTTGCTAAAGAAATTTGCTTGAGGAAAGGGAATGTAAGGCGTCGATTGAATAGTGAATTTTATATCCATTTGAAATTGCTCTGACATTTTTGATTTGGGAGATTGTAGATTTTGGGGTTAAAGGGTGTTGCAACCGAAAAAGTAGTAGATGAATGAGATAAGAGCGATATTAAAGAGTGGAGAATGAAAATACAAGAGCTTCTTGCTTTCCCTTTGTTGATTTTACGTGTCTTACAGCTAGGTTGATTGGATTTGTGGTGGTGGTGGATGGCGAGCGCGTAAGTGAATAAGTAGTTCTCAGAATTGATTTAGCGAAGAATAATAGCAAACTTAACTATAAACAATTGTGAACTTAATAAATATGTCAAATAATTCAATTAAAGGTTAAAAACAATACATTAACTTAACAAAAACAAATGTGAATTTAAGCTAAAATATTTGTGAACTTAACAAATTTGTCGAATAATCTTATAAAATTTAAAAATGTAGAGAACATAAAAGATTAAAGCGCGTGAACTTAAGCATAGCAATGTAAAACTCTATGAAATATGTCAAATAATCAATACAATTGCAAGCAGAGGTTTTGTAGACTTAACAAAAACGGTTGTAAACTTAAAACATGTCAATTAATCCTCACTAGAATTTGCTAAAGTAGTGGTTATAAAAGAATAGTTGTTTTTAGCTATTCATCTTGACAATCTGAAAATAGCGTGTTAGCTAGGATTTTTTTTGATTTTAGATGTTAAGATATTTTTATTTTGTAGTTTTGAGGAAGGCAAAAAAGGAAAGAAGCGAGTTGGATACAGAAAGCTTTCTGTAATTTACAGCTAATAAATGATGACAGATTTGAGTATTCTTTAAGGACAAATGTCTCTATTAATGAAACCATGACCAGTGTAGAGATTTAAAATAGTGCGTTCTTGGTTTTGTCGTTTCTCTTATAAGGACAATTGACGTAATCTAATTAATTCTGGTAGATGCAATTGCTAATCTATAATATATATAAAAATAAATGTTGACCATTGGAGCTATTTGGTGGGCTTTTTGCGGTTTCCATTTCCAAACGGACATTCACATATGCAGCTTTATAGCGCAAAGATTAGCCTTAATCTCTGTTGTTTTTCTTTTATATAATGTAGGTACCAAATCCAAAAAATGCATTCTTGAAACTTTTTCCTGTTACTTGCCCAACGCCATTTGCCACGTCTGTTGCATTTCAGGCAGTGATTTATTCCTTCCATGTATATATAAAATGTAAAATTTCCATTTTGTTTTATATAAGAGATCAGATGTAGTACTCACAAATTAAGGTTCTTTGGCTTCCTAAAATGGCATTATAGGTGTTTTATATAAATCAACAAGATTCATTGCGCAGTAGTCTCATTGATTGAAACACATAATGGCTTTGAAATCGGAGCCATTAGCATTCACCATTCTTGCAGATTGAAGTAAAGAATAGACCGAATTTAACTACAGAAAGAAAGCTGAGTGGGTTACCAACGAAAAACAAATTAACCACTTTTCCCACCTAATCTAAAACATCGGTTGTTAAAATCAATATTGTCCGATGAACACGTCCCATTCAATATGTTATCTTACTCAATGGAAGCTGGTGAAAGCATTAGGCAAAATGCAGTGGTAACAACACTTTAAAAATCATTCAAGCATGAATCAAATGTTATTTACGTTAAGGAAGTAATCGTTCTCTTGAAGTACTTCTATTATCATTTATTTCTAAAAGACACAGAGGAGAGAGTAT
>JAFEMH010004283.1:0-217655 GCA_022495995.1 Adenophora triphylla var. japonica | reverse complement strand
ATCGACAACAAGTTCCCTTCAATCTTCTCGAATCCTTGCCATTTCACGATATAACTAATGGTAATAGTACATATTCTATTTTATCAATATTTTTAACACTTGTGACAAAATCATTTATGCTTTAATATGACGAAGGGAAATGTGTTGCCGAAGTAGTATATCGAAGCGATATGGTAATGGAGCTACTTTACTTGATGTAAACGCCCCTTTTGATTCACAAGTATTTAATTTGAAGTCACAAAAATTGTCCATGACAGTACTCAATTTATTAAAAAAAAAAACAAAATATCGAGAAAAGGGGTAACTTTTCCTTTCCATTTCTAAATTTCTATCTTTCCCGGCTTATCTTTAAAAAAGATTCACGCTTTTTGCTTATTTTATAGGGACACTTGATGGAAGTCGGAAATAATTGACTTGACCAATGATGAAGAATTTTCATTTGTTACCCTCTACTATTTTCTTCAAGTCAAAAAGCAAATTTGGTAAATATTTCCATTATTATTATATTATTTTCTAATTTCTAATTTCATTTGTAATATTTTTGTGTTTTTAAATTTTTTTAAATTCACTTACTAATTTAAAGTTATGTCTTTATACGAGATATCGCCTCCGAGATCAGGTCCATTGTTTTTAATTCTACTCCTCGAGAGAAGTCTTGAAAGTCGAGATTGAATTTGTCGATGCAAATAAGAGTAGAAAGCGAAAAGAGTAATTCTTTTTTTCCTAATCTTTATATAAGAAATGTTTATTACATTATTTTTTATTATTTTAATAATATTAATTTACATATACAATAATTTAGGCTCATTTGTTTCCCAGGTTCCAGTTTAATCTCAATAATTTGGATGATGATAATTATTTTCTTTGGAAGTACGATTTTTACATTATTTTTACTTTTAATATTATGTTATAGAAAATTATGTTGAATATTATATTTTTATATTAGTTTTAATAAATATTCATTTTCCTTATAGTTATTACATGGATTTTGGTGGACCCTTTGCACGTATGTCCCGTTACATTGCAATGCAATGTTTTGGTATGCGAGAGAGGTTGAATAAACGTTTCAAGTCAACTTTGGCACCGAAGTATTACGGTTGTTGTATGCATGGAAAAAGTTTAATTACCTCAGTAATGCACGAACCTCAGAAGTTATTTTAAAGATTTATGCTTATATGGCGAAGTCTGAGAGAAAAAGTTGACTTTTTAAGTCCAACATTCGATCCTATAATATGATGTTCTCAAACTTTAACTTTTCGATTGGGGAGGGTAAAGATTGATCATGTGGTGTTAATAGAGGGAAATATGGAGTCCCTTTGTTTTCAAATTATATGAATTCGAAAACTACCATTATATTGGTGGTTTGATACCAAGCGAAGAAGGAACCATATAAAATTTTGCTCGAGTTGTATATTTATGACACGGAGCATGAAGTTGACCAATAGAGTTCGCTCCGTTGGGTATGTCTATAATTTCTAAACTAATTTTTGTCTTATTTAATGCATCATTATTTTGTTTTTAATAATTATATTTTCTTATTTAATGAAACAAAATAGGGGATGATCAAATTAAGAAGCGTTTGCATGAGGAGATTGTTAATGATTTGAAGAAAGAAGATTCTTGGCCCGAGAATAATGTTCTTGTGAATTCATTTCGAATTGTCCGTGACTCCTTGCATGAAAAAAATGAAACCAATTTGAGGCCCAGAAACTAATTGCTAGGCGCGTAAAGCCCGGATGAGTCGATGCTATGATCTACCATAGCCTAAAGATGATGTTGCATTGTTATTGGTCGGAGATTTCGAGAATTCAATTGATGAGAGAGATATTGTTATCGAGACTCGAACAGGGGTTGCTTCAAAGGATAACCGAGGCTTCCATCGCCTTCTTACTTAGGCTTGCAATATCCACTTGCTTTATTTTTATTTGGACAAGATGGTTATCGAGAATCTATTTTTTCTCGGGAATGTCCAAACCGAGATCAACGAGATGGCAATACGCTTACATAAATTGAGCATGAGAGAGTACTTTTGCTTATAGGATGCGTCAAAGAGAATCGAGAGTCACGATAATATTTTCCATTAGAAAAGATTGTTTCAACAATATTTAGTTGATACATGGACAATGGTCGAGGCGGGACGTTTGACTTTTATGAGGACACAATCCAAAAGCAACTACGATGTAGGAAATGTATTAAGGTTTGAGCGAAGCTGCTTGCTTTAATGGAGAGCAGTGACCCTTCATTAGTCGGTGGCAAAAAGAATATGCTTGCCATCTAGCTTTTTGTTGGAGGTGCGAGATCACATGATCCAAAATATATCAAAGAATCTGCGGTGGCCAGAATTTGCGAGATGGATTGGTTATCCCCTAATCTTTTAATTACATTACACATGTAATCCAAAATGGCACGAGGTTCAACAATTCCTAAGAAAAGAATGGCAAAGCAACCACAAGATAGGGGCGATATGTATGTGCCATATTTTAAGCCAAGTTAGATGAATTGATGGATGATACCTAGAAAAGAAAGAAATCTTTAAGGAAAAGTTCTAAGCATGTATAAATTTATTTCATTTTCTTATCATTTCTCTAATTTTCCATTTGATGAATTGAATTGAATTTTTTTTTTACTACGTAATTATATATTTCTTTTATTATATAAAATTAATGTTACTATCGGCTTATGTTTTTATAATTTCTATTTATTCTGAGTTATTTACACCATTGAGTATCGAAACGTGTAGTGCACTACATGTTCATATCATCTTATGGCTTGAAATCATAAATATGATATGATTCTACGAAGTAGATAGAATAGACAAAATAATATCTCTTGAGATTCCGAGATAAATCCTATAGATCACTTAATATATTACAATCTTTGTGAAGGATTTGACTGATTCACTTGGTCTGCTTGTGTGGAAAGCGGGTATAACTCTCCATGCGTAGCTAAGGGAATTCGTTGCACCAAATATTTTCCAAAAGAGGAAATGCGTGAAGACAATCATTGATGAAAGATGGATATCCAATTTACAAGCGCCCCGGAGAGAAAGCGGGTACGATACTTCGGTAGTTGTCAAGGGAGTTAACGCTTGACAACGGATATGTAGTCCCTCACCTGATCGGGTTTTGTTGATGAAATATGGTGCTCTAATGTTAATGTTGAATGGTGCAATCGATCGAGGTCTATCAAATATCTTTGCGGAAATATGTAAGCGAAAAGGACGAAGATAGAGTCTTGCTATATGTAACATTTTGTAAGACGGCTAATGATGATAGTGGCGGCAAAGCAATTGTTGATGAGATTAAGAATTACTTAGATTGTAGATTCATATATCACCTTTATTGAAGCTTCACTTGGAGATTGTTGCAGAGTTTAATAAGAAATTCATTACGAAATCCCTTGGTTGAAAGACTGTCTTTAAATCTACCAGGTGAACAAAATATTGTCTTCCGAGATGATGATGCAATTGACACGGATGCTTCAGAATCTCGTCCAACTTCACGAGAAAGTATGTTTACCCCATGGATGGAAGCAAATGACAAATATGGAGATCTAGCAAAGAGTTTGACATATGCTGAGTTTCCTACAAAATTTGTTTGGAATCAGAGAGAAAGAAGGTGGGATCCTAGAAGACGTGGTTTCAAGATTGGACGTATATTTTTTGTAGCTCCTGGACAAGGTGAATTATATTATTTGAGAACTTTGCTAAATTTTGTGCGCGGTCCAACTTCTTATGAGGAAATTAGACGTGTTAGTAATCAACAACATGGTTCTTTTAGAGATGCATGTTATGCTTTGGGTTTGCTTGATGATGATAAGGAGTACGTTGATGGGATAAAAGAGGCAAGTCAATGGGGAAGTGCTTCATCATTGAGATATATGTTTGTCCGATTATTGATGTCAGGATCTTACTCACGGCCATAATATGTTTGGCATAGCTGCTTTTAATTTCTGTCAGATGACATCCTTTACAATCAAAGACGTCTTTTAGATCATGAAGGTAATCCATTATACTCTAACCAATTTAATTTATAATATATTTTATTTATTTTGTTCTCTTCTACAAATTCCCATAAAAACATAATTCTAAACTATTTACTTACTCTCTAATACCAGTTAATATATATATTCTTCTTTCTAGGACTTAAACTAAGCGATGAAGAAATCAAAAATCTTACCCTCTTGGAGATTGAAAAACTCTTGCGTAGCAGAGGAAAAAGCCTTCGTGACTTTCCTGATATGCCTTATCCAAGCGATTTTGATCCCACTATTTACAATAATAGAATGATTTTAGAAGAGTTGAACTATGATAGAAATTCATTGGAGGCTGAGCACAAACGATTATTGGAATTATGTCTTGATGAACGAGGCATGCTTACAACCTTATTATGAATGACATTGATCTTGATGTTGGACGAGTTTTCTTTTTATATGGATCTGGTGGAACTGGAAAGACTTTTTTGTGGAAGATTCTTTCATCTGCGTTACGATCTAAGGGTGAAATCGTATTGAATGTGGCATCAAGTGGTATAGCATCACTCTTACTCCCTAATGGTCTTACTGGTCATTCCAGGTTTGCAATTCCATTAACTTTGGATGAAGATTCAACATGTAATATCAAACAAGGTACTCCTCTTGGTGAGCTTATGATTAAAACTATAATTTGGGATGAAGCACCTATGGTTCATAGATATTGTTTTGAAGCACTGGACAGAACGTTGAGGGACATAATGAGGTTCAAACACACAGATAGCTTGAATCAACCGTTTGGAGGCAAGACATTGGTTATGGGTGGAGACTTCCTTCAAATACTTCCAGTCATTCCAAAAGGTACCAGACAAGATGTTGTTATGGCCACGATCAATTCATCATATTTATGGTCTCATGTCAAAGTTTTGAGGCTTTCCAAGAATATGAGACTACAACAAATTGAAAATGATGAAAGTGGATTAGAACTTAAGGCTTTCTCAGAGTGGATACTGAGTGTTGGGGATGGGTCATATGGTAATGATAATGATGGTGAAGCCACAATAACGATTCCTGATGTCTTGATTGTTAATGAGTCAGATGATTTCATCAAGTCTACTTTTGAAAGCACATATCCCAATTTCACTTTGATCATTTTAATGATCCTAATTATTCTAGGAAGAGCCATTCTTGCTCCAACCCTGGATGTGGTTGAGAACATTAATGCCTATATGGTTTCGTACAACCAATACGAACAAAGGACTTATTTAAGTTACGATTCTATTTGCAAATCGAAGATAACTCTAGTTTCTTTCTTGATCTTCATTCGACCGAGTTTTTAAACACTATCAAGTGTTACGGTCTACCTACTCATGAAGTACATTTAAAGGTCGGTACACCGATCATGTTCTTTGAGAAACATTGACCATTATTCTGGGTTATGTAATGGAACGAGGTTAATTATTACAAGGCTCGGAAATCATGTTCTCGAAGGGAAAGTTCTAAACGATAGTAATGTTGGTGATACTGTATTATTCCGAGAATGACATTGACTCCAGTAGATATACGGTTGCCATTCAAATTACAGAGGCGACAGTTTCCATTGGTTGTGTCATATGCAATGACAATCAATAAAAGTCAGGGTCAATCTCTTTCAAATGTCGGAATTTTCTTGAAGAAGCCTGTTTTCAGTCATGGTCAGTTATACGTTGCATTGTCTAGGGTCACAAATCGCCATGGATTGAAGATATTAATGTGCGATGACAATGGAAACCTCACCAATGAAACTACAAATGTTGTCTATAAGGAAATTTTCCAAAATTTGTAATATTCATAGATGTTTGTAATTTTAAAAAAGTATTTCTTTCTTTAAGTAAGATCATAAATACTGTATTTCACTTTCATGTTAATCAAAAAATAAATTTTTTTGTGGATGGCCTAGCTTCCTCGATAAGCTAAGCGGTTTCTTATTCTGCCCGCTAATCTTCTTCTTCTCTCTCTCTCATTACTCCCTTCCGTCATCAGCAATTAACAAATTAGACCAAAACCCTTTCTTCCCCAAAACCTCACCTACCTCCGGCTCACCTCCCCCATTCATGGTCGCCGCCCCCTCTTTCATTTCCGATCGTTTGTTAGACGCTTCATCGTCTACCTTTTTTTTCCCAACGTCCAGGTAAATGCAATTTCCTCTACTAATTTATTCTTATTTCCTTTGATTTTCTATTTCTTCTCTTTGATATCTTCTTATCTATTTGGAAAATAAAAATCCCTTTGGAGGTAGTATTACTGAACTGCGAATGGGGTGCTAAAATAATGCAATGCATATTTTGTATATTAAAATCAATAATTCAAACTCAATTTTATGTAAACCCTAACCATTAGTCTGTGATTTGCATATCCAATTGAATCACCCTTTTCTCTATTTCAATCCTCCGCATTGGAACTTTGTGATATTTTTATTTGTTCATCCCGTTTTGTCATTACATTTGTTCAGTTGGGAGCTATAGGATACTAGAAGCTGCTTCTCTAGGTTTGTTATTCTAAGTTGTGGTTTTCAAATGAATATCAGAGTTGTTGTTTGTTATTCCTATTCATATGCATATCCTTTTCTTAGATACTAGAAGTTGCTTTCAATCCATGAAGATGGTTGTTTTTTAGAGTTTTCTTCTCATGAATTACTTTATTTTTACTTCAGATTGCTTGCTTTTGTATGTTATATAATACATGTCATTATGTCCCTTTTGAAATGATACTTAGACTTAAATATGATGTCAATGATCCTTCTTGATTTTGAAGTTTGGGTAAATTTACTTGATTTACTTATTTATGGCCACTGGATATGGGCACCAAAGGGGGTTTATTTGCAGTGCTTATTTCTTTTATTTTTGATTTTGTTCCACAAATCTTTGATACCACAAGCTTAAAAATCTCTTTACGGAAATATTTATTTTTAAGAGATGTTTATCAGTTTTTTTTTTTTTTTTTTAATGATAGACAATTTCTTAGTCAGTTAGCTGCATATGAAATACCCCTCTACCAATAGCTCATATAACAGTGTCAATTGATTCTTTCTTTGTTAGGAATCGTTAATGTTTCTTTTTTGCAGATCTTAGGTCTGGCTGTTTAAATGAAGTATTGATTAACTAAAGTCCAGTTCAATTACTGATGGAATTACACCTTCATGTTTGCAACATCACTAAAGACTGAATCTTCAATATTAAATTTTATATGTATTGTTACCTGTTGTAATCATTTGTTTCGTAGTGGCTACTATTATATTGTTGGAACAGTGTCCAATTGAAAAGGAATGCTACCGAGAAGATTTCATGTAGTTGTGATAGATTCTTACTTCTAATAGCTTTGATATTTGTTATGATTCACCAGTGTTTAACCAACTTTCGTTTATAAAAATCATTGGTGGTAATTGTTGGCTGAACTGTATTTGTTTTTAACTTTGCTTACTGCTCATATATTCATTAGTTAGTTCCGTACAAGAAGTTCAATCTCCCAATCAAGGAGTTCCCATTATGTTATGCCATAGGACTGAAAACACTCAGTCTCCTTTACACTATCATTAGTATGGAAGAAGCAGGTGTTGATGGTGCAATATTTGTGCAGCCCATCAATAACCATTTCAATTATTCCTTGATGCCAGACGTCATTAGCACTTTATACTTATTTTTTTTTTTTTTTGTTGAAGGTTCAAGGGGAAGCCTCACATGATACAATGTCATATATATGTAGTTTGTGCAAGAAAAGTGGACATAACAAAAGGGGATGTCCATTGCGTAAAGAACAAGATGTTATCGAGGTAAACAATTTTAATTCATGTTATAATGTTATAATTTGTTGGTATGTTAACTGTGTTCTTATTTAGAATTTTTTTTTAATTTTTTGTTGCAGGTTGAAGTGGAAGGATCACATCGGAGAAGAACAAAAAAATGTAGTTTGTGCAACAAAAGTGGACATAACAAAAGGGGATGTCCAGTGAGTAAAGAACAAGATGGTATTGAGGTAAACAATTTTAATTTATCTTATAATGTTATAATTTGTTGGTATTTTAACTGTGTTGTTATTTATAATTTTTTTTTTTTTTTTGATTGCAGGTTGAAGTGGAAGGATCACATGGGACAAGAACCAAAAAATGTAGTTTGTGCAAGAAAAGTGGTCATAACAAGCGAGGATGTCATTTGGTTAAACAAATTGTTCCAGTAATTCCTGAATGTGAATTTTTAATTAATGATTGTGATATGTTATTGAAGAATTTGTCTCATGCTTTAAATGAGGCAGAGGCAAATACACTTTTGGCTGCAAATGAGGTTATAAAGAGACTTAGGTTGCACTATATTTTATTCTCAGTACTTTTAATATTTATGCACTAATGTTGTGTCTTTATTAGGTACTGAATGAAACTGTTGTTGAAGGTGAAGCACAAGGCAGTCCACTTCAGCGTCCAAGAGTTAGAAGGTCTGCAAGGCTCGAATGGAATCAATGGATAAAACCTAAGAAGATTGACACCAGTGTCATAGATTTGACAAAAGAGTAATTTCAACAACTTTTTCATTTTGGTTGTAAAAAACTTATATTTGGATATTTTGACTGAAAACAATTTAACTTTTGTCTTTTTTTTTGTTCTTCATTCCATATTATGACAACTTAATTGGCATATTTTGTATGGGATTAGCACTTTTCATGACATTCGGTTTTTGGTTGCAAGATTTATTCAGTTTTTGAGTTTCCTGCAGTGTGAGTCATTGTTTTTCACAGTGATTAACACAATTTTTTGCTAAGATTATATCTCATTATGAGTGCTCTGTTTTGCTATTGATTTATTTGATTTAGTTCACTTAATGCAGGTCTCACAATTTTTTATAATTTTTATGGATTGACGGCTATACAAAGAATTCACAATCCTAGAAAAACCATATTTAGTTAGGTTTAAGATTGTACAAGTACCAAACCAATATTTAGCGCTATTTCAAGTTTCAAAATTGTACAAGTAAAGTATCATCTTTAATTAAGATCATAACTGTTTCACTTTTATGTTAATAAAAAAATTAAATTTTTTAAGTTGTTTAACGTAAATTTTAAAAAGTGTTATTCCCGTGTGTTTAACACACGGGTGTTCCGCTAGTTAACAATAAACTCATTAGTACTTAGTACGGTGCAATAATCAAATTAAGAGGCGGTCTCCTGTGAGAACATGGGATCCGTCTCATGCATGAGACGGGTCGACCCATGACCCATGGGGCATGACCCGCCACGTGGCAGCCTTTTATAGGCCAATTTTTTTTATTTTTTTGAGCAAAAGTAATAGTTACCATCTCTTAATGTAATATTTGTATACATATAAAGTAACATTGGTCATAAGTAAACGTAATACTGTTTTAAAAAATAAAAGCTCGTTTTTACCCATTTTTTCAAATGTAATACAAACTATATGTATTATTTTTGAAATGTAATAACTTATGTATATGAATGTAATAGTTTATACAAGTAAATGTAACACTTTGATAGATGAAATTGTAACATATTTCTATAATAAGTATTACTTTTGCCAAACGAAGAAAACATAGGAAAAAATATTATTACTTTTCTGTATATATGTATTACTTTAATGTATACAAACTATTACTTTAAGTATTACTTTTGCCAAACGAAGAAAACATAGGAAAAAACATTATTATTTTTCTGTATATATGTATTACTTTAATGTATACCAACTATTACTTTAATGTATACAAACTATTACTTTAATGTATACAAACTATTACTTTATGTTGGCTGAAGGATTGGGCCAAGGCAAAATGTGGGCTGATTCCAGCTTGGGCGACCGCCCATTTCAGCTTGGGCGACCGCCCATATGCAAAAAGCTTGGGCGGAGGCGTGGATTGGCTTTGTTGGGCGGGTAATGGGTCAGGATTCGACCCGTCTCATGGATGAGACGGATTTTCATGTTCTCACACATGAGTTTTTGTCTCAAATTAAAAGCCTTCAATCGGGATGGGGGTCGTGTGGTACACCCCACAGTTCTATGCTCGGTACAAGTGAAGTGTGCGCTGGGCTCACACCCGTTCTCTTAGATATTAGCGGCAGTTGAAATTCAAACCACTTCTAAACAGAAAACAGTGCACCATCCTTCTCAACCTTGCTCCATCAATTCTCCCGTCTACTCTCACAACCCAGCCATGGAAGAAGGTTCGACCTTGAAACTGATATTCGACAAAGGTCCACGAAAGGGAACCCAAGAATTCAGACCCGGATCCGTCATCCGAATCGGCAGGGTCGTTCGTGGAAACACAATCGCCATCAAGGAAAGCGGCATTTCCTCCAAGCATCTCTCCATCCAGTTCGAATCCGGCGCCGGTCACTGGACCATCTTAGATCTCGAATCATCTAATGGCACGATTCTCAATGGAGCTAAGGTGGTTCCTTCACAGCCGGCGGCTATCAATGACGGAGACACCATTAAGATCGGTGAGTATACTTCGATTTCGGTCAGAATTGAAGTGGGTGAAATGAGTAGGTTGAGGAGAAACCCTAAGCGGCGGGGTAAAGTTGGAGATTCGGATAATTTGGCGGTTGCTGTTAGTAATTTTAGTCAGTGTGGTGGTGGGAGTGAGTTAGGGTTAGAGTCTGGTGGGGATTTGGGGGATAATTTGGTGGAGGTGGCTCCAGTGAAGCGGAATTTGCGAAGTAGGCCGCGAAAAGGATCTGGTAGTAAGAATGAGGCTGAAGATTTTGATACTGAGGCTAAGCAAGGAAATGAAATGAATGTCAGGAGGACTAGAAGCTCGAAGAAGAAGGGCCAAGGTGTTGAGTTCAATCCAACACTCCCTCCAGTACCTGAAAGTTATGCTAATGGAACTAATCGTAGAGAGTTGGAGAGTTTTGTTGGAGGTGAAGGTAGGGAGAATTTACATAATGATTCTTTGGAGAATGTAGAAAGTGGTGGTTTGGATGAACTTTCTGGGCAATATGGTTGTTTGATGAACATGGGTGCTATTCATGAAAGTTTACCAACTGGATCAACGGAAGCAGTTGGAGTTGACTTAAGGGAAGAAATGAGGGTGCCAAGTGAATTAAATTCAGGGGGTGAAGGTCGTGACGTTTTGAAGAATGATGATGTCCATGAAGGGGTGGAGTTGGAGAAAATGACATTAGGAGAGTGGTTTGATTATTTAGAGGTGTATTTACCTAAGCAAATATATGAAGAGACTGAGGCAATGATTCTGAAAATGAGACAGGAGGCCGCAAAATTCTATGAATTTAGATTGCAGCAAGAGAGTGCAGATAACAAGGGTAAATAACCAATGGACTAAACTGAGGATTTGAAGAATAAAGTTGAGCTGCTAGGTAATTGTACTGAATCTTAAGCTCCCAATGCATGTTTGTAAAAATGTGTGCATATTTACAAACTTATATTTATGTCTCTTTCTTTGATCGTTATATTCTTATAGCGGGAATGATCTATGCAACCTTACTGTTATTTGATAATTAAGTTTCGGAGATATTACTAGGATGAAAGTGATATGTTCCTATTTTGTTTGTTACATTGTTATAATTCATTATGCAGCAGTCATGTTTTTATGACCATGCCAGAATTTGTTAAGTCATTTGGTCACAAATTTGTAATGGATATCATGAATGAAAAATGTGAAAGAAAATTGACGAATGGAAGATTTCATTTTATCTTTCCGAATTGTATATTGAAAACTTACATCTCGCAAAGGAACAAAGACAAAAAAATGGCAACCTGGTGCTACAAGAGCTCCTACTTTGCGTGGGGTCTATGTATCAGCTAATTCTACTCTACATCACCAACTTCTAACAAACTTAAGAATGCTGATAATCACCTCTAATACAGCTGTCAAACCACTAGACTTCCAATATCTGATTCTAGTAATAATCTACGAACTAAACAACTAAATATTTACATAAAACAGTCATCCCTTATTATGTCCACACACTTTGAGCAACAGCCTTGTCATTATCATTAACCTCATCATCTATAATCTCAACCCCTTTCAGCCTTTCTAGTTAGGAGCGGAGAAGGTTGAACATTCCCAACTTAAAACTAAGAAAACAGAGTTGATTACTAACTCATGAGGGCTTTCGTAAACTTGGCAGCACTAAGCAAGCGGTTGATTAAAGGAAATGTGAGATATCACAATAATCGATGAGCAGCTTGTTAATGAGGAAGTCGAGGTGAGGCCATAAGTTGGTTCAAGATATGCACAGGATAAGAAATGTCTGGCCTTGTTATGGTGAAATATAACGATCTCCCAATGAGTGTCCTATAAGCATCTGGAGATGGTACCAAATCTCCTGTATTGGCTTGATGTTTTGGATTGTATTCCATACGAATTAAAACAGGTTTAGCATGAGTCATCCCTCTATCCCTCAAAATATTCAGAGTACACTATCTTTGGTGGCTATAAATGCCTGGCTTGTATCTGGAAATTTCAATCCCCAAAAGATAACGAGAAGAACCGAGAACCAATATCTTTAATATTAAACTTTGTATGAAGATAAGCCTTAATCTGAGTTGTTAATTTTTTTGATTACTATGTAATTAGGATGTCATCAACATATACAAGTACTGCGACGAACTCATAAGCATTAGCGAAATATATAAGTAAAGCCTCTGAAGAATTCTTAAACCACTGCCTCGGACCTTCTTTAGGCCTTAAAGAGATTTCTTCAATCAGCTCACTGCACGCGATGAATTTGAGACTGAACATAACTCTTTAGGAACTGTGTAGCTAGGTGGAAGAAGAGGAGGGGATGAAGCTATTGGAGAAGACTGTATGGGAGTAGAATTTGATTCAGTGGAATGATGGTAACTGAATCTAAATGAGATTGACCATAGCAGAGGAATCAGAATCATGAATTCATGATTTGTGAAATCAAAAGTTGATGAAGAAAGAAGAGAGAGATGATTTGAAGAAAGACCTGATACAGAATTGGAATTTCAACAGGAACATAGGAATACGACACTAATGTGTAGGATTTTGTGACAAAGGAAAGCGATCTTCATAGAAAACTTGCTGATGTGTACTCCGTACGTTGTTTGTACTGCTAACTTTACAAGGCTTCATTCCATCTGGAGTCATAGAGTCTGACAATTACGAGGTTTAGACAACCTAATAATCGGTATATAGGATTAAGGTGGCAAAGTGCTTTTCAGCTGCCAATGATAAAGATTAATTCTTCCCTATAAACATGTTTGTGTGTAGGTGAATAGAATGGTTATTCAAATTACAATGGTTGAGCAAGACACCAAATTTCTACTGTTCTGAGGATGTATTATTTAGCATCCTATGCTTCCATATTTTATAAGTATTTTTTTAATCTGTAAGTATAGCCTTAGTTGTTATTATTCACTAAGTTATTCATTCCATCTCTTAAGGAAGCATATTTGCCTTTTTTTTTATCTGGCAAAACTAGCATGCGCCCGATTCTAAACTTAAGATCACTCAATTTGGAAATGAACTTTATTTACTATAGCATTTTCAATAACACTTGGGTTACTGCTGATACAAAGTCTCTTAAGTTAATGGGCTTTTGGAAGGAAAATTACCCCGTATGCCCTTATTAGGGGCATGTTAGCCAATCCCTTTATATATTGTCCCATAAAGAATGCCATATTTCTAATGGTTGAAAATATTGAGATGAAAACCCCATCACAGTGGGATATTAATCACTGAAATTTTATTAGAATGATGTTTGAGGAATTAATGACTTCCTTTGGAAATAAAGTGAAGTTCTTTACTTGGACGAATTTTATCTTTATTTTACAACCACACATAATGCTTTTAAAAAGAAATCAGCACTAAAAAGATGACCCAAGTGCTTACATCATAAAAAGATGACCTAAGTGCTTACGAGCTGGTGTTGCATGTTCAAATAGTACGGAGAATTGGTTAAGCATCTAGAGGTGGCTCAGGATGGGTATCAGTAACACTGTTTGCAATGGACTTAGTAAGTCCATGCCTGGTAGTTGGTAGAAGGCGCTTATGCTTGCCTGCTTAGGTTCTTTTATGGATAAGCTTGATTTAAAAGATGGCCAACTGCTTTGAGCCTCTGTATCATGTTGGTTTTCAGGACTTTGTGTAATTTGATGTCCTCTAAGCGGGTGAAGTTGTGTCTGGTCCTATCAAGACACTATTGAAGCTTTTGTTCCATTCGTAGAGGAGTTTTAGTCGGGGTCTTAACATTTGTTTTCTCTGGAGCTCTATAAAATGTATAGTTGGAATGTATCAGTTCGTTTTTTTCTGGAGCTGTTGCACAGGCGGAAGATGTTTTGCACTGCGACTCTTATGTACTGCAACGTCAAGACAGCTTTAATCGCGATATACCAGTTCACACTGATGAAGATATTATTAATTCTTGCTCCCAATCGCATTCCAATTTTCTTTACAAGGTGGAATTCTTTTAAAATTTGATCTTTACTATGGTTCAAGCTTTAGTGATATTTTGTATGGCATATTAAAGTGGGTGGTAATGTTTTTGGTCTACACATACACACATCTCTGTTACTGGATCAGTTAATGTTAAACCATTTTGTGTGTGTGAATAAGAAAGAAAAAGAAAAGTGATCATAATCTATGTTTCTGAGTCAAATACTCCCTCCTCTGTTGTTACTGGATCAGTTAATGATTTTTTTTTCCTATTAATGGTCTTTAAGCAATTATTTTAGCTTGATTTAATTATCCTGATAAAAATGTAAAACTTGTTATTAATATTGTTGATGGTATATCAATTATAAGTTTTAGATAAGTATCGAGTAATTCAAATACCAATTATCTTTATAAAACAGTTGCAATATTTCCTAATTTTATACTACTTTGGCTATTATGGTATATTTTAATTGATATGTATGTAAAATCACGTATTAACAGTTTTACAGTGACACTGTATCAAATTTGAGTAGCTCTTATAAAAAACTAGCTTTTTCAAATACTTTGAAAAAACTAGTTTTAAAAAAATGTGTGGTGATATTTTGGTAATTATGGAACTTTATTTAAAATGCACGGTGAAATAATTAACTGACAATTTTGTAAAAACATTGATAGTGTTTTTCTGTGTTAGGTCTAATGTTAAAAAGTGTATGTTAGTGTTATTTTAGTCTCAGTATTATTTTTAAAGAATACATCAGTTTTAGCGTTAGAAAAATGTCATGTGCAGTGATAAAACATGACAGTTTTAGTTATAAAGAACGCCAGAAGTGTTAATAAGTTTAAGCTATTTACGAAAATGTCACCACCACGTGATTTAAAAAAAATATCAGTTATATACAAAAATGTCAACGTGCATTTTTAAAAAAGTTTTAGTTAGTTATGAAAATAACACCGTGCAATTTTTAAAACTATTTTTTTTTAAAATTAATAGAAAAAACTGATTACTTCTAAAATTTTAACGATAACTTTTTGAGCTGGGATCACTATGTAATTTTGCGGGACATCTAGTACGTAAAATAGACTTCAAACCATAAGATTAATTGAAAATTTAACTCGGTCAGTTTTCAACTTGAGTGGTCTCGAAAGCCCATCACTTTTCTAGTTTAATTTCTATTAACATATTTATATTAATAAAATCTTTAAATTATAATTCATTTTAAAATGCAACAAGAAATTTGAAAATTTTGAATTGCAATTTTAAATTAAATAAGGTAATAGTTTGAAAATTGTAGTTTAAAAGTTAAAAGCATGCATATTGGTGTATAAAATTTTGTTGCATAAAAACAATGTTAGTTTAAAATATTTTGGTTTATATAACATTTATTGCGTATACAATTCAAAAATATAGTTCATGATTATTTTATTGAGGAATATAAAGAAGATTTTAGAACCAAATAACTGAAAAAGTTTACTGTCATTCATTGATTCATGTAATGTATTCATTTGTATATTATTAGTTAGTTGAAAAGTAAAAAATAGAATAACAAGAAAAGAAAAGATAAGGAGACTAGTAGAGATTGGTGACTCCAAATTTGTCTATATGACTGAATACAAAGTTTTAGAAGATGTGATTCATTAAACAATTAAGTGATACCAAACTCCAAATTTGACTTTTTTGTTGAACTTTGACCACAAATATATGACAATTTAATTATGTTCATGAAATTTTAAAAATTTCTATTAATTCACCATTAATAATATTATCAACAACAATTTTTAGAATTTCATAAACATGATTAATTTCTCATAAATTTGTGATCAAAGTTTAATAAAAAAGTTAAATTGGACAAACATTTTGGAAAGGAGAGAGTATTTTTATAATATTTAGTAATTGATGGAGAAACGTTATTTGGTTACTGAACTTGCCTGTCCAAGTTTGTGTTGAGAAGCTTTTACACGGAATTCATTCATAATTTTCTGTTTTTCGTGGTACACAAGAAAATAAATAAATCGCTTTTCGCTTACTCGAATGTTGTTTTCATACAAAGTTTGACTGAGAGTTGATTTGTTTGACTAGTTTAGGTCTTTCAGTCAAACATGTCAGCCACACAAGTAGCAACTGTTTCTTCTGTAAATATCTGTGCTATCGTTTCCTAGAGACGATTTATTTTTTCAAAATATTGTTTTTTAAAAATTTATATATCAAAATAACATTTTAAAAAACTTAAGTACCAAAATGGTATTTTTCTTATTAATTTCGAAATTGGTAATTCCGAAATAATGTAATCCGAAACTACCAATTCCGGAATCTAATTTTTTTTTTTTCAAAGCTAAAATCTACAAAATAATATTTTCTCTAAAATACGAGCGATCGCGCCATATAAGGGGCGATCGCGCCAAATGTAATCCGCCATTATTAATTGAGTTAGTCTCCTGTGAGAATAAGGGGACCCGTCTCATGCATGAGACGGGTCGACCCATTTAAAACAGGTATTACGTTTTAAATGGCAGCTCATGCCTTTTAAAACAGGTATTACGTTTAGAAAAAGTAATAGTTACCATCTCTTAATGTAATGACTGTATACATATAAAGTAACATTGTTAATAAGTAAACGTAATACCTGTTTTAAAAAAACAAAAACTCGTTTTTTACCCATTTTTTTCAAATGTAATACAAACTATATGTATTACATTTGAAATGTAATAACTTATTTTAGTTATAATAAGTATTACTATTGCCAAACGAAGAAAACATAGGGAAAAACACTATTACTTTTCTATATATATGTATTATTTTTACCCATTTTTTCAAATGTAATACAAACTATATGTATTACATTTGAAATGTAATAACTTATTTTAGTTATAATAAGTATTACTTTTCCCAAACGAAGAAAACATAGGGAAAAACACTATTACTTTTCTGTATATATGTATTATTTTTACCCATTTTTTCAAATGTAATACAAACTATATGTATTATAATACAAACTATATGTATTACATTTGAAATGTAATAACTTATTTTAGTTATAATAAGTATTACTTTTGCCAAACGAAGATAACATAGGGAAAAACACTATTACTTTTCTGTATATATGTATTACTTTAATGTATACAAACTATTACTTTATATGCATACAATTATTACATTATGCTATAGTAACTATTACTTTTCACAAATCGAAAAAAACAAGAAATTCAGGGACTAAATTGGAAATATGGAAATTTTGGACGAATTTGATTTATAAAAATTCATGGGCTAAAGTGAAAAATAAAATCTCAAAGAGCGAGGTGCAAAAGATTTTTTTATAGTGGCCAAAGTGCGACGGTACAATTGCGAGACGAAACGAATACCAAATTGGTCCAAACTAGACGAGGCATGGTGGCCACTGCATGGCCATGGCCGAGACTGCTTGGGGCTGCTTGGGGCCAGTTGGGGCCAAGGATGGAGCAATTTGGGGCCAAGGCTGTTGGCTGGGCTGGACCAAGACATGGAATGACATGAGCGGGCGCTGTTTAGAACGGGTGTGGGTGTGGTCGAACCCATGAATCCGACCCGTCTCATGGATGAGACGGGTAATATTGTTCTCACGCAAGTTTTTGTCTTATTAATTTCGGATTCCCTTTTTTTTTTTTTAACAAAACTGATTTTAGGAAATTAATATTTTTTGTAAATAGAGAGCGATCACGCGTTTAATGGGGCGATCGCGCCTAATGTAATCCGGTATTGCTAATTCCGGATTTTTTAATTATTTTTTTAATACTGAAATAAGAAAATTATTTTTTTGAAAAATTCAAATTCGGAAATGCTAATTCCGGATTTGCTTTACTAATCCCTTCTCCCCCAACAACTCTGTAAACAACCCACGCAGAAACCAACGCTAGCCAGTGAAGTGAAGAAGAAGAAGAAAAGAAGGAAGGAGAAGAGGAGGTGAATTTTTTCCAAAAAAATCTGAAAATTCAAGAAGTTGATTAAGAAGTTCAAGAAGAAGAGAAGACAGGTGGTGGATTTTTATAAAAAAAAAAAGCTGAAAATTTCAAAGAAGTGAGCATAAGAAGATAAAAAAAAAAAAGAAGGTTTTAATTCTTCTTAATTTTTGTTTGAAATTTAAAATTAGTATTTATTTGATTTTTTTGTAAATGTAGTGATATTGTTAAATTAGGTTTTTGATAATTTTTTTTTTTCAATTTTTAGGAATAAATATGGCTGGAGTTCCACTTGTTTTCATGTGTTATTGGGGAGGAGATGATGAACACCCGTTTGAAGGTGAACATTTTGAAAGGGGACCAAAATGTGCACCTAGGGCTAAAACTCGGTGGAGTTACAAGAAGTTGATTAAAAAGTTAGCTAAAAAATTTGGGGTAGATCGAGCTATTGTTCAGATGCAAGTTACATATAGATATCCTCATCTTGTCGCTCCTGGGATTGCAAATTACATTCCATTTGTAATCGACAATGATATGGGTATTGAAGTCATGTTTGATGTTTCTGCTCAGTTTGGTGGGTTGAGTAGCTTACAATTGTATGTTAAGATGAATTTAGTTGATAATGTGAATGTTGAGGAGTTTGAAACCCATGAGGAGCCATTACAAAATGAGTATGTTAATGACATGGATACCTTTCAGATGGATTCTTTAAGCTGCTATAGTCAGAGGGATGCTGAAACAAGTACACAAATATATGTAGAAGAGGAAGAGGGAGAGGGAGAGGAAGAGGAAGAGGAAGAAGAGGAAGAGGAAGAGGGGGAGGAAGAGAGAGAGGAAGAGGGAGGGGGTGAGGGTGAGGAATTGTATAATGATGATGATAATGATTCTGATTATGAAGAAAATATTGGGTTGCTTCTAAATGAAGATCGTGACGATGGATATGATGATTGTAGTAGTCCTACTGATGATAGCGAGAATGAGGGTGAAGCTGGGGTGAGGGAAGATTTGGGGTTACATTTGGTTGCTTACGAAGAACCGCAACATCATGTGCATGAGAGAGTCGGGTATCAATTTTATCGTGATATTGGAGAAGGATCAGAGATATATGATGATAACCAATATAACTTTGTTTAATGGAATGTAGAACATGATGAAATTGCCAAAGGTATTATCTTTTCGAAGAAGACAGAGGTGCAGTATAAAATTAAGTTGTTTCATATTAAGAAAAATTTGCGCTTCAAGGTAAAATGAAGCACAACCCGAAAGTGGCTATTGAGTGTTTGGCGAAAGATTTTCCGTGCAATTTTTATATGAATGTGAGTTTGAAGAATGCCGGGTATTGAAAAGTTACCAAATACAAGGGTCCTCATTCTTGCTTGGGAACAGAAATTAGCCAAGATCATCAAAACCTAGATGCTAAGTTCATAGGGCAAGAAGTTTTGGAACTGGTTAAGGCTGATCCCGAGTTGAAGATTGCACTAGTGAAGGCGGAAATAAAAAAAGCCCATGGGAAGGAAGTTTCATATAGAAAGGCATGGCGTGGCAAACAAAAAGCTATTGCTTAGGCATATGGAGACTGGGAAGAATCTTACATAAGATTGCCACGTTTGTTAGCAGCCATCCAAAAGTGGAACCCTGAAACCATTGTGGAGCATTCTGATCCTCCTCCTCCTGGTGCTTTAGGTATGTTTGATCGTGTGTTCTGGGCATTTGGCACTTGTGTGGAAGCATTCTCTCATTGTCGTCCTATTATTTCCGTTGATGGCACATTCCTGCATGGAAGATATAGAGGGGTTATTCTTATTGCCATGGGTGTTGACGCAAATAATAGTCTACTTCCTCTCGCATTCGCTATTGTTGAAAAAGAGGACTACCGAAACTGGTGTTGGTTTCTGCATCTTCTTTGCAAACATATTGTTAAGGGTCGTGAAGTTTGCTTGATATCTGATCGGCATATTGGCACCCTTTCCACGGTTGGAGACAATGCCAACTGGCCACGAAATGTTGTCCACAGATGGTGGATGTTTCACTTGCGAGCTAATTTTCTTAAAGCTCACAAGGGCGTTGGATTAAAAGATCTTTTTTGGCGTGCTGTTAGCACCACCCAAGATAGAAAGCTTAAATGCTATCTGAGGCAAATAAATGGTATGAGCACTTGGATGCTAGAAAGTGGACAATGGCTCACGATGGTGAATATAGTTACGGCATTAAGACTACTAATTTGTCTGAAGTTTTTAATAGAGTTATGAAAGGAGCCCGGGGGATGCCTATTTCAGCAGTTGTTGAAACCTCATTCTATAGGTGTGTGGCATACTTTCAAGATAGACTCACTAAAGCAATTAGTGCTTTAGGGGGAGATCCTAATGGCATCCCACCACCAAATGCCACGCTACAATTCAGTGAGAGAATCGATCGAAGATACCGATACAACTTGACTAAGGCTGGGTATCGTCACGTCACAAGGTTTAATACTACGTCTGTGGGTATTTATAGTGTGACGACCAGGGTATGTGGTGGCAAAGGTGGACACATTCAAGTTGTGAGATTGGGTGATCGAACATGCACTTGTGGCATATGGATGCAATATCATTACCCTTGTTCGCATGTTCTTGCGTATTTCAAAATGCAAAGTGTCGATGGTATGAGTTATATTCATTCTTTTTACAACCTTGGCTCGTACTACAAGACGTGGAGTTGCTCTTTTCATCCAATCCACGACGAGGCCTATTGGAATGTAGATCATATTGTCCCACGTTTTTACCCTAACCCGGACCATCAACGTGACCAGAAGCAAGGGAGACCCAAGTCAAGGCGACTGAGAAACTCTATGGATTGGCAAGTTGCAAAAAAAAGAATCGTTGTGGGATTTGCAAGGTAGAAGGTCACACGCGAAGGAGGTGTCCAACTCTTTGGTTCTATCAAACGGGGGACCGACGGGAGGGGTGGTAGTGTTTCGTCCTCTTTTCGACATTATAACAGTAAACAAAACTCAAAAATACAGATATGAAGCTTACTTGGGAGTGGCCAGAATTTGGCCGGAATTATCGCCTTCAAAATCAAATGCTCACCCTTTGCCTCTTTCAAATACACCTCTTAGCCATGAATGAAGTTTTGAAACTGGTTGGTTGGTTGATTTTGTGGTTGAAAGTTGTTGATTTTGTGATTTGAGGGATAAAATTTTAGAGAGAGAGAGTGTAGTGGGCGGCTGGGTATGAGAGAAAAGAAGGGTTTGTTTGTTTGAGAGAGGGGAAGGTTTTTTGATAAAATTGGGTTCTTGGGAAATCCGCATAGGGAGCGATCGCCCGGTATTTAGGGAGCGATCACGCCCTTTCTCTGTAAAAAGAGGGCGACCGCTCGTCTTATGGGGGCGATCGCTCGACCTCTCAAATATTGTTTTTCCTTGCTTTGACTGTCCGTTCCACTCTTTTGAAATTTCAGTCAGTTTTTTAACGTTTTCAGTTAGTTTTTCAGAATTCCAGTTAGTTTTTTAGAATTTCCATCAGTTTTTTAACGTTTCCAGTTAGTTTTTCAGAATTCCAGTTAGTTTTTTAGAATTTCAGTTAGTTTTTTAACGTTTTCCAGTTAGTTTTTCAGAATTTCCAGTTAGTTTTCAAATAGTATTCTTTATTAAAAAAAAAAAGGCATATAGAGTACAAAAGTTAGCAGAAACTGTTAACCAGCGGTTATAACCGTTTGGACACGTCTATATATATAGTCCAAAGTCAATATTTTCTCTTTGTATTTTCTACAAGCCAAATTAATTTAGATGTTTAAAAACACATCCATGGCAAGCTTTCATGAAATAAAATTAACAATAATAAAAGAATAAGTATGAGGTTAGTGACCACATCCCGGTCACGTAGGATACCCGTCAAGGATAATCAGACGGGGTAAATTCTACATGAGGATTGCGAATCCTACTCCCTCTCCTCGGTACATGGCGACCACCTGATCTAGATTGTTGAGATGAGGATGAGGATGATCCAGCTGGATTTTCTGAGAACTGCACATGAGGCAAATGAAAACTAGGCCTAAATCCCGGAAACCCGAATGCCTGCCCAGGAGTCTGAGTATAATTGCTAGAAGAAGGGAAGGAGATCCCAGACGGTTGCGTGAAATCAAACTGATTCATCAATTCTGTAAAAGAATTACCCGGTTCTGTCGGAGTGAAGCCAAACTGATGCATCTCATCGTATTGATCCTCCATCTTTGGCTCATCCTCCAGCACGTATCAGCCATGTCTACGAACCAGATTTTGCCTCTGTGGCTCCTCTTCAATAGTATGATCAACTGTTGGAGGGGGAGCTTGGGCTTCCTGTCGTTCCTACTCCCTAATAGCTGTCAATGTATTTATGATATATTGACGGTTGTAATTGCGCAGTTCTTCCAATGATGTGGCATCCTCGTTGTATATGTGCATCCCTTGAAGACTTTGAATCTGTTCAAAACAATTAACTAAATTAATTAATACGGAAAAAATGGTAAATTTTTTTTGTAAAAGCATTGTATGTAGTATATAACTTACCACACCCTCAAAACTAGTTGAACGTGGCCTGAACCCTAGACCCTCCACATGAGACGAATTCTGGATGAACGAACGAGTAATTCTCCTATACCATATCATATAGGGATGATGGTAACTCATATCCACTTCACCATACTCTCGATCAACTACATTAATCGCTCGTTCATTCCATATTTCTATGTGCGGACCATGTTCTTGCATCCAGTTAACTGCTGACCGACCTCGCCGACTTATCTGATACAGGTCCAAACTAGTGCCGCAGTCATCAGGCACACCTTGAACCATCCCAAACTGTCGCATTATGCGATCTGGAAAGTGCCATTTAACCCTCTCAAAGCAGATGAGGGGCACCTTCGCCCTCCATATAGCTTGCCCCTGAAGACAGTAATTCGGAGCTATCACACCTAAGTATGGCTGCCACACAGCCTGATTCTCGTTCATATATAACAATTGGTCTCGGTAGCCTTGCAGGTAATGGGCAGTCAAAGAAGTATATGACAAGGGACCCTTCCACCTACATATGAAACAATTGACATAAAAAATAATGAGTAAAAAAGTGATAAAATACAAAACAGATCATTTACAAAATGAAGTAATTGAAATATACCTGAAACCCAATGGCAAGAGTCCATTAAGTGTGTCACCTCCATGTCTCATAGGTTGTGTACACAACAACCTCTCCCATGCCCAAATCTATAAAAAAATTATCATTACGTACAAAACAGATTAAGTCTACTAGCATAATGTAATCAAATATAATTGACATACCTGTACAATGGTCAAGAAGCCACCACACCCTTTCGAATCTTGCTGAGATGCTACACACATCTCCCTATACAAGAAGGCCAACGCTGCACTACCCCAACTGTACTCACCAATATTATTTATTTTCCTAAGAAGTGAGAGGTACATCAACTTCACTAGGTTATCAGACGAGTCGGGCATAATGTATGACCCCAATAACAGAAAAATATAGGCTCGAGTATATGTCTCAATCATATACTCGGATGCATTATTGGAAAGCTGATCGAAAAGAGGGAAGTGATCTAGAACCCATCTCATAGACACCATTCCACCTTTTTTGATGTATGCGGGAGATATTATAACCCCAAATAACTCCTCAACAATCTCAACCCATTCCTTCTTTCTCCTACTAGTTTCTGAACTAGTCACAGTCAATCCGTCTACATGAAGACCACACAACATACCAATATCCTCTAAGGTGATGGTCATCTCCCATACAGGTAAGTGAAAAGTGTGGGTCTCTGGACGCCATCTCTCAATCAAAGCCTCTATCAAGTGCCAATCATATTGTAAATGACCTAATAAATACATTCCGTAAAATCCAGCATTTATAAGCTTAGTTTCTATCCTCCAATCAACTCTAGCTGGAAGCTCTATACCACACCTAGGTCTTAAATTGGGCAACTGTTGTCCAACCCAAATATAGTTAGATCTATGTGTTTCCTGTGAAGTCAATACACGTGGATCGATTGGCCCAGGAACAATAAAGGGTTGTTGTTCATGTTGATTCATCTGAAACACATAAATTCAATATTAATTAAATTTAAATGGGACTTAAGATTTTGCTATATTTAAGCTCAAATTTTAAATTTAACACTTAAAAATTAATAATTAAGTAGAAAAACTGCAACAAGTTTGTCAAACTAATTTTAATAAGCACTTCATTTTAAACCTAACTTAAGAAAATTCTAACTAGGCTAAAATTGCTTTACAAATGTTTAATTCATTGACGATTACAATTAGGTACATAAATCATAATAGTTTTAACAATAAATTATATAAAAATGCACAAATAAACTCTTAGAAAAATTTATATGGCTAAAATTAAGAATTCAAAACAAATAAAAAGAAGAAATAAAACTAACCTTTCAAACTCTTTCTCTCAAAAAATTTCCTCTTCTTCTTCCTCTCAACAAATTTTCCTTTCAAACTCCTTCTCATTCTCCTTTTCCTTCTCCTTCTCCTTCTCCTTCTTTCTTTCTCTCTCAGGCAAAAGCAAGCTCAAAACTCTTCCTCTCCTTCAAATCTGAAAAACATCAACAACTTTTTATCTCTCTCTTCAATATTTGAATCCGAAAATGTCAATTTCAAAATTCAATTTAAATGAATCCGGAATTTGCATTTTCGGATTTGAAATACGTCTTTGGGCGCGATCGCCCCCACTTATCGCTCGATCGCTCTCTATTTTTTACAGAAAAAATTATTTTCTTAATCCAGTTAAAAAAAAAGGGATTCCGAAATTAGTAACGCCGGATTACATTAGGCGCGATCGCTCCCACCTATAGGCGCGATCGCTCTCTATTTATAGAAATATTATTTTGTTAAATTCAGTTTTGAAAAAAAAAAAGTAATTCCGAAATTGATAATTCTGGATTACATTATTTCGGAATTACCAATTCCAGAATCAATGGTCAAAGTACTATTTTGGTACTTAAGTTTTTTACAATGTTATTTAGGTATATAAATTTTTAAAATGCTATATTTTGGAAAAAAAATCCCTAGAAACTATGGATCCTAATACAATAACCAAGTCAAAAAATAAATGCAAAATTCTTTCTACTAATTAAAAGGGAATTTGTTTTAATATATTTCAAAAATTTACTTATTATACTAACCTCCTACATTTTAGAAACATTAATAAAATCTACATAAATTTTATTTTTAAATTCAATTGAGGGTTTGATTCCCCCAATATTAAAGTTGCAGTTTAACCGACCCCTAATGATGTGTTAAATTTGTACATTTAGAAAGTGCAATAATGGTAAAAGTAATAAAATATAATTATAAGTTAAATAATATAAGTAAAACAAATATTAATATAATGTATATGTGTAAATGTGGTTATATTGATATACTGTTACGATTCGCAAGAAGTTTCTCTCTCTACTCCTTCGTTTTCTCTCTTTAGACGGTCGCGACGGGGCGAAAAAGGCTAGATCCCCGTTCGCTCCCTCCCTCTTCTGGTCTTTCCAATCTGGATCTGGAGGAGTTCAAGATCTGATTTGATTTTCAGCTATGGTTTGCGTCTTCTAGGGTCTGCTAGGGGGCCACTCTATGGCTCCTTCTTTCGGGGTCTCTCTTTTGAGGCCTTCGCAAGAAGGCGCTGCACCTAATTCGGACATTCCGCCGCTGTCCCCTTCAAAGGCGAAATCTTTTGCAGGCCTTTTCAAGGAGGCTGTGCTCTCTACACCTGCAATTCCATTTATCCCGCCTCTACCCATCATGGTGATCCGGCATTGAAAATCCCTAGGGAGGTAATATCTTCTCTTGCTAAACCTTTCAATTTTACTTTGGTCGGCAAGTTTTCAAGGGGTAGACCATCCATGGATGATCTGCATTTGTGGTTTTCAAAACTTGGCCTTCACTCTGATTCTAAGGTTGGCCATTTAGATAGCAAACATGTCTTGATCCGTTTATCTTATGAAGCTGATTTTAATCGGATGTGGGCGAAGGAGCTGTGGTATATTGGTCGTTTCCCTATGCGGGTGTCTCGCTGGACACCATCATAGCGGCCTGATCAAGATTCCACACTTTTCCTGGTTTGGGTTGGTCTTCCAGGGCTTCCTATACATTTATTTAATAAGATGTGTTTATTCTCGATCGCTAGAATTTTTGGTGTTCCTTTGGCCATTGATCAAGCAACCACTAACCTATCCAGGCCAAGTATAGCAAAGGTGTTAGTTCAGATTGATCTTCTTAAGAAATTGCCTTCGAGAGTATTCCTGGAATGTGGCGATGATGGTGGTTTCTATCAAGTCCTTGAATATGATAATATTCCATCCTATTGCAAACATTGCTTTAAGGTTGGACACGCAATCCCCAATTGTCGCTTTGCTAAAACAGGATCAGGAAATCAACAACATATGCATGCTGAAAGTCTAATGGGAAAGGAGGTTGGTGTGGAACAACAAGTACAGCCTAAGAGAAACATTGACCCTAAGTCCATATGGAAGAAGAAAGAACACAATCAAGTTGGTCCTAGCAACCTAAATAAGGTGGTAATTCTGTCTTCAAAGCCTACGCCAAAAGCAGCAGTTGCTGTAAATTCTTGTGGTACTGATAAGGAGGTGCTTCCATTTGAGGTCACAAAGCCAACAGAAATTCCTGTTGATAATGTGGAAGACAACAATGTGATGATAGAGGTGAATGATAAAGGGTCAGAAATGATGGAAAAGAATTTTCAAGACCATGTTGAGACCTCTCCTATTTATGCTGATAAAGTTCAAGAGACTAACGATACTAATGGGTGCCATCTCCAAGGAATGAAGATTGTTGAAGATAAATCAAAGGGGTTGATTGGTTCGCCTGATGATATTGAAGTAGTTACAACTGGGGTTGATTCGGCTGTGGAGGAACATGGTCTTCGGGCTGATGCTTAAGAGTTCTCTCCTGCTAGATTACAGCCAGTTCTGGTGGAGGTTGTGTCGGGTATGCATATTTTAACCCTCCTAGATTAGCTTAAGATTTGATTGATACCATAATCTCCTCTCTATTTTAAGGACTTTAGGACCCTATGTAATGAAGCTTAGACTTCAATTTTTTAGCTAAGTCCATTTTATAGAATATGTTAAATTAGGCTTGAAGACTGGCGCAAGACTCATTGGATCTGAGGATGAAGTTCAAGTGTTCAGACCACCTTGTCAAAACCGCCTTGCAGAACCGCTCCTTGCAACTGCTTGGTGGAATCCTTGTCTGAAACTCCTCTTGAACTCCTAAGTGCAAACTGCTTGTGAACCGCACTTGTGCAGTTCCAATATCTCGACCGCACTTTGCAACCTCACCTGGTGAAACGCTTATATCTAGAACCGCTTCTACACCAGGACCGCTCCAATGATTGAAGACTTGAAGTGAACCATTTGACCGTTGTAATCCACGTCAGCAATATCAAATGTCAACCACCATATCTTGTCACGTGACTACTTTTCAGACAAGATCTGTAAGGATCTTGAAAAGGTGACAGATGTCCTAACCACCTTAATTGCAGTTGAGGTTTGATCAGCTTTACCTGCAACTACAGTTCCTAAGGACAAAAGTGGATATTGTGGACCAATGGGAAAGCATCAGTACAGTCCTTGCAACAGCTGTGTTCAACGGCTATATCCTTGATGCTTGGGTATAAATACCCCCAATCTTCACCATTTGAAGATTGCTTGAGAATTGATTTGATGTGAGTTCATACGAAGTTGAAGCCCTGCCCAGAAATTCTAAATCCTTTGAATCTTCATCTTCTACTTTAAGAAATTTATTCCAGCCCAGAAATCAAGCCTTAACACATCAAGAATCATTGTGCTCTCCATCTCTTAGATTCAAAGAGCCTTGATCTTGAATACAAACACACACCTCACTTGTTTAATCACATAAATTATTTATTTGAGATACACTGATTATAGTCTAGGATTTGTTCTTCATAGAAAAGATTTTAGATCTGAGTATTACTCATTGTACTTTGTAATCTCTCATATACTCAATATAAAATTTCCCTTAGAAAATCCAAGACTAACCATCTTGGTAGTGAACGTAGATCTTTTATAGATTGAACCACTTCAAATATTGTGTTATTACATTTCTGCATTTATTATTTATTGTGCTTACTGATTATCTATCTTTATCTCTGTTTGATCTTTATTATAGTTATCCTTAGTTGTGAATTGTGTTTGGAGTTAACTTTGTCAAAACCTCACTTTTATTTGTAAATCGCACTTACTAAAACTGCACTATAAACCGCTTTACAAACTGCACCTCAAAACCGCTTTGTATCTTCTAATATTCCGCTGTGCATTTTGCAACTCTACTTGCAATTTCTTATTAACTGCAAGCGGTTTTGTAAGCAAGAGGTTGAGTTTTAAAAAGAGGGCAAAAAATTTGTAACAGCTATTCACCCTCCCTCTAGCTGTTTTTCACCCTAGTTGCCACCTTTGGGACCAACAGGTTGCATCCTCTTCGGGAAAATCATCATCGAAATTGGATCAATTCAATGGGCCTAATCAGATTGCAAATGGTGAAGGGTCGGGCAACTTGGCTTTTGATCATGATCAAGAGAGGGAATCACCCTTGGTTGATGTTCAGGATGGAATAAACAATGTCCAAGTTGATATTCAATTTAATCAGGATTCGGAGAATTATCATAGGATTATGAGAGAAAGGGTTATCGCTAAGGTTCGGGCAATACAAGATGCGCCTAGTTTACGTTCCCCTGCAGCTTGTAAGTTGAACCCAAAATACTATAATACCGAGTTTATAAACCCAAAAAACCTAAAAGTAGCTCTTACTCCTCGGAAAAAGTGTGATTCTGATCCAGAAAAAGGAGGTCTCTCTGACACATCTCCCACGGCATTTGATGATACATCTCCCACGACATTTGAAGAAGCTCGTCTTTATGGAGGTATTGTGGGAGGAACTCATGTTGATCCTTGGGCGCCAAGGGCTGATAGCGAAAATTGAAAATATTTTTACGATGAAGATGACGGTTTTCAACCAGTAAAAGGAAAACGAGAAAAATCTGCTTCCAAAGCTAAAGCAAAGAAAAATAAGCCTAAGAGGCAATGAAACTACTCAAGGCAGTTTGACTGACCTTTTTTTAATTTTTTTAAAAAAAAATTTCATTGCACTTTGTAATTTTTATTTCATCTTAATAAAATTCTAGGGGGCATTGCCCTTTTCGTTTAAAAAAAAAGTGTAAATGTGTAAATGTTATTTCTATATAATTTAATGAAAAATATGTATAAATATTTTATTAATTTTATTTTTACAAAAGAATATTTAGGGATAATTTTTTTCCAAGAAAATAATATAATACTTCATTCAATGAGGACTGATTTTTTTTTTTTTTCAAATGATCATTCATTTAGGATGGAGAAAGAATTACAAATTATATGAAGGATAAAATTTGTATTTATACTTTATAAATAAAATACATAGGTCCTCTTAATAGACAATTAATATATTTAAGTTTGATATAAAAAATGAATAAGCAACTTAAGTTTTAAACCTATTGTATATCGATCCATTGTTGCTAAAATCTAAAATTTAATTATATAATCATCAAATGAAGGTAATAAAAGGCCCCTTAAGGGTAAGACTTAAAATTTGATTTTATAACTAATAAATAAAATAGTATGGACCTTGCATATGGACGAAAAAGTAAGGACCTTAATTATTGGTGTTAGTCTATGTTTAGCAAGTAAATATTTGTGTATATCTCTTAGTATTTAGACTTGTATTGTACCTATATAATAGGTTTTGTTAAATGTATTGTACCTATATAATAGGTTTTGTTAACAAAAACCTATTATATAGGTACAATACAAGTCTAAATACTAAGAGATATACACAAATATTTACTTGCTAAACATAAGGGATATATATCCTTATTATAGGGGATATATACAATCTCTAGATATACATAGACTAACAATTGGAGATAAAGAGTCAGAAATTGTATAGTAGAAAACAAAACAAAATTAATGATGCAAGAGGATTTGATCTCTGTACCAATGCAAAACTAACTACAATTTAAACGTCATAGGTAGCAATTTTATGTTATAATCTTCTGAAATACTCCCTCCGTCCTCAACTTAAGTGCACACTTTGACTTTTCACATAAATTAAGGAGGAAATATTATATTGAAAGTGTGAAAGTAAAACAGGAGAGAGAATGAGTGGAGGGAATAGTAAATTATAATGGTGTTGTGAGTATTAAAATAATGTAAGAGAGAGAATGAGTGGAGGGAATAGTAAAGATTCCTTTCAATTTTAGAAAATGTACATGTAAATTTGGGACGCCCAAAATAGAAAGTGTGCACTTAGGTTGGGGACGAAAGAAATACTCCCTCCGTCCCGGACCTACATGCCTAGTTTGACTTTTCACGTAAATTAAGGAGAGAGTATTATATTGAAAGTGTTGTGAGTGTGAAATAAAATAGGAGAGAGAATGAGTGGAGGGAATAGTAAATTATAATGGTGTTGTGAGTATTAAAATAATGTTGGAGAGAGAATGAGTGGAGGGAATAGTAAAGATTCCTTTCCATTTTAGGAAATGTGTACGTAGGTTTGGGACGCCCGAAATGGAAAGTGTGCACGTAGGTATGGGACGGAGAGAGTAGTCTTTAGTGCAATTTTACTTTTGTTCAAGTGATTCTTTACAAATGTTAGACATGTCAATGCTAAATTTATTGATATGTCAATGTGAGATTTATTATGGGATGAAGTTGTTGGTAACATAACTAGGGAAAGTAAAGTCAGACGAACGGCTTTATACAAAGTTTTTGCATGCTATGAATAAATACGGGAATGTAACCTATCAAGCAGCGTTCTAAAAAGCGACGGCCTAGGCTGGGCCTAGGCGCTAGGCGGTGGTCAGGCGTCGCGATTTCCTTCAAGGCGGGAAGATTAGGTGCTGAGCGGGCTAGGCGGTGCTGGGAGGGCAAGGCGGACTGGGCGAGCAAGGCGGGTTGGGCGGGTCTAGGCGGAAACGGGTCATATTTTTTTTTAATAAAGTCAAGTTAATTTTAGATACTCCTTCCGTTCCAAAATGTTTGTCCCATTTGACTTTTTTGTTGAACTTTGACCATAAATTTATGAGAGATTAATCATGTTCATGAAATTCTAAAAGTTGTTGTTGATAATATTATTAATGGTGAATCAATAGGAATTTTTAGAATTTCATGAACATAATTAAATTGTCATATATTTGTGGTAAAAGTTCAACAAAAAAGTCAAATGGGATAAACATTTTGGGACGGAGGTAGTATTTTTTAGGGGAAAATATCGAAAAGTCCCTTTAAAAAAATTTCATATCCAAAAAATTTTACAAATAATTATTCTATCAAACCCTGAAACTAGATTTTCAATATTAAAAAGTTCAAAATTTAACGATTTAACTGATTTCATTAATTTAATAATTTAAAATGATGAAAACTTGATTTCCTTTTCAATTATGAGTTTACAAAGATAAAATTTATCCATCTTGAACAATAATAGTAATAATAATTTACAAATAATTATATTACTATTATTATTAATATAATTGTAAAAAAATTAAAGTAATAATTTAAAATAATGTTGATAGTGATGATATATAGAAAATAATTCATGATTACTATAATTATATATTTTTTAATCTTTATAATTATAAGTTATAACATATAAATTTAATAAGACAATGTAATTGCTTTTCTAATTATTATTGGACATGGGATTAAGTATTGATGCCGCAGAAAATGTGCTTATCAATTTTCCTCCACGTGGCAGGACTGATCACCTGACTCCTTGACCTGAAATCAGAACCCACGACTAGCCGGATGTGTCTCCGGCTTAGACCCTCGGGCGTGAGAGTAAGTATGTGTATTGGAGAGCAAAAATGTATTGAACAAAGACGATATTCAGATAACAAAATTGTAGTTACCTCATAACCGTTGTAGTGGTAATGTATTTATAGTTGATGAGTGTGGTATTTTTGGTGGAGCTACATGAGCTTCGTGATTTATGGGACAGTTACACGTCATGGGAACGTGTCCGGAATGGCTCATGATTTGTAGGAAACCAGTTATGGAAAGAATAGAAGCACGTGTGCCTGTAACCGTTAGGTCGACGCTTGCTTGGCAGGTCGAGGTCGCCACTTGGGATTGGGTCGACCTGACTGACGGGTAGGATTGGACAATACCCGAATTGGAACCTGGATCGTAGGGTCGGACTAAGTTAGGTTGGGACCTGATAGGTCGGACAATGAACTTAAGTCGACTGATATATAAGATGGGCCATGAGCCATGTAATAATTTGGGCCTAGCCCACTGAGAATGTGGTGACAATAATTCTTTGAGGATTGGGCTTTACTCGCTTGGCCCAGCTCGACGCTTTTAGTATGTTCAGTGGCCCCCAACTTTCGAGTTGACTCTGTCGACTAGGAAGTTAAGGAAATTTTGACGAAGATTGTTGTGACTCGAAGGTCGCTACTCGTGCTGACATTTAGCCGATCAAAGATGATGTGTCACAATCCTGGACGTCCACGACGAACGGCCAGATCTGGAAGAGCGCCGTTTTTCTGTAATCATTATTGTTTTTGACGTTTGAGAACCGTCTTGGGAAACGCTTTCCGCATTTAATTAGGAAAATAAAACTTTTGAATTTTCCTTTTCCTTTTCAATTACTGAAAATATAAATACTAGAATCCTTCCCCGTTTAGAACTTTGCTTTCTCCAAACTCTGTTGTGACTCCGGCGAAAATAGCGAAACAGCAACTGGTTTAAATTGGGATTCCGTCTTCTACAATACCCCTTCTTCGCTCAATTTTTCAAGGTATTCCTCTCACCCCTTAGTATTAGGGTTTAATTTCTGCATTTGATTTCGCCATGGCTAGGACCTTCAGCATTGAACCTGGAACTTGGTATGGCTACTGTAGTGTCAACCGTAGAGTTTATAAACACTTGAATGGGGAATGGAGAGAGATGACGGTGGAGGAATGTTCCTCAATTTTGACCCACTGGGGTTTGCACTTTGACGAGCTAGGGTTGCCTGTAGGGGAGAATTTAGGTGTCTTAGAGTCAGCCGACCCAAGAGTTGTGTCCTTTTATCTTTTTTATGAACTCCTCGATCATATAACTGTGTTTTACGTCCATGGTTCCAACAAACCTTCTTTCATTAGGAACAGAATTGGATTTCCGGGGGAATCTAGGTCGCCCCTTAGTGTGTCTACTAGGTCCCTTGAGACTGCGTATAGAACTGATTCCCCTGTTTCCCCTTCTTCTTGTACAGATATGGCGACTCAAGGAGAAGCTAATGCCTCGACCTCATCAAGCCCACGTATCGTTGATTCCTTTGGGCCTTCAGTTGTGTCTGGGAGGAACGAAAGGGGCTACGTACCTCAAAGGCCATTCAGAGGGAAACAAAACTTTCCATCCCGGCTAGCAGTGATATACAACTTCTGTGAAGTGGACAAAGAGGAGTTTGATGTAACCCTCTATAGCAAGAAGGATTTCATGAATCAGTTTGGTCGCACCTATAAGGAAGATTCCACTAGGGTTGCTTTCTACTATGGCCAATTCGAGGCCGACCTGAGATTGCCCTTGGACCCATTCATAAACGAGTTTCTGGAGTGTGCAAATGCCCTGCCTCTTCAGTTGGGAGCCAACACTTGTAGGGTGTTAGTCTGTTTTGCCATGGTGTGCCGCTTTTTGGGGTATGAACCCTGCATGAGGGTGTTTAGAGAATTCTTTGGTGTGAAATTTGATAAGGCCAATGGGATAAGCACCCCATCTAAGCCAAATTCTCCTAAGTTGTTTATGAACCTTCCCAGTAAGGCTAGTGGTTGGAACTCGCATGTGGTGGTAGTGGAGAGTAGGTTAGGTTGGGAGTTCCCTTTACCCACTGCAGACTCCAAGGTAATGAGAGAGGAGGATCAATGGGAGCCTTACTGGCATGCTGATTTATTTAAGAAACTGGTCGAGTTGGTTGCCCAGAGACCCATCAGTTGGGAGGTTTTAGGGACCACTAAGAATAATTACATCCAGGCCGGAATGATGCTTGGAGATGGGGATGTAGTGCCACTGGTCCCCATAGTTAGGTGCACCATATATCCAGATTGGGTCACCCATGCTTTGGGTAGATTCGAGAAGAAGTGCACACTTTGCCAGAAGACACCCAACTACTGTAAGGAGAATGGAGAGCACGTTGGGGGTAAGGATTTATTCGACCCTTCATTGTCCGTATGTAGAATTTTTTAGGATTGTGCTCAAACTTGCTTGGATCTTGTACGTAACTCTCAGCTTGTAACTAATTTACTCTAGTGTAGATCTCGCAGCCTGTACATATCTAGCTTCTGCCTAGAATTTTTAGCTCATAGTTATCTTGCTCATATGTTGAACTAGTAGCTCGTACATTGAACTGTCTCGGTATGTTGAGCTAACACTTTATCGTTTTTGTTTTGTGCAGTTCTGACTCCTGCTCAAGAGGCTAATATGGGCCGAGCTATTGATGTGAGGAAGAGCAAGAGGAGCTGTGGGGCAGCCAATGCTAGGGAGAACCGTGAGGCTGAGGGGGCCAAGAGAAACGAGCTGCTGAAGTTGGTGGACCAAGACACTACTCAATACATCCCTGCTGAAGATAATTTGGAAGAGTTGAGGAGGGACAGGTTGATGGAGGTGATGCCCAAGGGGCTGAGGAGGTCGATGCTGCTGAAGTCGACAGATCTGAACAAGCCGGGGAGCCAGTTAAGGAGGTTGTCAGGGCTAGAACTCGGGCCCAAGCCAAAACCAAGTCTAAAGCTGAGTCTAAAGCCAAATCACATGTTATAGATGTGGATGAGGAGGAGGAAGAGGACGACGATGCTCCCCTGAGCAAGAAAATCAAAATTGGGAAGTCCAAGGCCAGCTCGGCAGCTGATCAGGTCGATGCTAGTGAGCCAATGGAAGCTGAGATTAGGGGCCCCCAGTCCTCTCCTATCTGAGTCTCCTACTCCGAGTTGGTTCAAGCTCGTGTCGACGAGTTAAGTGAAGTCGCTCCTTTGACCGGGATTAACTGCTTGGCTAGGGAATATCCCGAGCTGGAGTATGGCTAGGTAGTGGTAAGGAGGGGGGCTGACCAGGACTTGGTCAAGAAGTATACAAATAGGGCCTTGACTCCTGAAGCTTGCCGTGCCAGGGTCGGGCTAGCACACTCCGAGGTAAGTCTTGTTATTTTTTGTATTGCTGCTTTTACTCTTCTCGCTTATCCCAAGTCTCTACTTTATTTTGATCAACCTGACCCCCTTTCTTTACTCGTCCTTTCAGTCTCTTGCCATGATTGATTTATCTACCAGCTATTGGAAGGCTGCGGAAGAGCAGGAGAAGCTGGCTAAGACCATGCTGGCACGCAAGAATGAGGAGTTGAAGAAGCTTGAAGAAGACCATGCTAAGCTGAAGGGGGAGCACGTAAAATTGAAGGAGACTCACACTGACCTTGACTCAGCATATGACACCCTCAAGCTCGTGAAAGACAATGAGATCAAACTCAAGGAGGATGCCTGGAAGAGACTGGGAGAGGCTGATAAGGAGCTTGCTAAGCTCAAAGAAGAGAAGAAACACTACCAGAAAAAGGTCATTTAGCGACGGAAATTTCCGCCGCTAAAATTAAATTTCCGTCGCTAAAAATAATCACCGGCGGAAAAATTTCGTTGGTGGTCCGCCGCTACCAGCCCGTCGCAGTGCTCCAACGGGTCAATTTCCGCCGGTATTTTTTTATTTTACCGACGGAATTAAATTCCGCCGGTGAATTAATGGTTACAGCGACGGAAATTTCCGCCGTTAAATCAATTTAATTTAATTAAATTTTCATTTCAGTGGCGGAAATTTCCGTCGCTGTAATAAAAATTAATTTAATTAAATTAATTTCAGCGGCGGAAATTTCCGTCGCTGTAATAAAAATTAAATTAAAATGAATTAATTTCAGCGGCGAAAATTACCGTCGCTGAAATTATTTAATTTTAATTTAAATTTTATTACAGCGACGGAAATTTTCGCCGCTGAAATCAAAAATTAAATGATTATAGCGGCAGAAATTTCGTCGCTGAAATAAAAATTAATTAAAATAAATTAATTTGGGCCGGAAAATTCCAGCCGAAATTAATTTATTTTAATTAATTTTTATTTCAGCGACGGAATTTCCGCCGCTATAATCAAAAATTAAATTCGCTGAAATTAATTTCAGCGACGGAATTTCCGTCGCTGATTCTGAAATAAATTAAAAAAAAAATAATTTAAAATATCAATAAACCAAAATTTTTTGTACCTGATATAACATTTCAATTTATAAAACTAAAACTATAAAAACTAAAAATCAAATATCAGCGTACCAAATAAAAACTAAATATCACCGTACCACCGTACCAATTCGGGAGGGGGAGAGGGGGGGAGGGGGAGGGGGAGGGGGATGGGGGGAGGGGGAGGGGGAAGGGGGAGAGGGGGGGAGGGGCTCCCGCGGGTACCAAATGTCTCAAATGTTTACAAACAAGTATAAATTAATACAAAAATGTCTAAAAAAGTCCGCAATCAACTCGGGGGAGGCTGGAAATTACCCCTGGAAGTCCCCGGGCCGAGATGAGCCATCACCGCGCCAATTGTCTTTGAGTCTCGCATGTTGTCTTTGAATCTACTGCATGACGCCGATCATTCTCCTCCCGCATCTCGCGTCTCGAACCGCCAAAGCCTCCGCAAGCTTTGCCCGCTCGCGTTTCTCCTCCTCCAACGCAGCCTCCAGAGTGTCAACCCTCGGATCATACGTGGGCGGGGCATCACCCGCCGACGGCCGGTCGACGTCGACGGGCATTGCCGCCCGTAATCCCCCATCCCTAACACTCGGGCTCCTCTCTTTGGATGTCCCTCAGAGGTGACCGAGTGCCAAACATCAGGCACGAAGGGGACGGGCTCGCCGGGAGGCGTTCCTTCGGGAACAACGGCGGTTCCTATGTTGTCAGAGTCTAGAAGGGTATTACTAAATATGTAACAAACTAGGATACAGAAACTGTATCCTAATTTGTTTCATATAAGGTGCATCTAGGGTACCAGGATTGATATCAGGCGCTCAAACGTAGGCGACATAATCACCGTCCGCGATGGCGTCAATCGCCCCAAAATGAGATCTAGAACTAGATGTTCCTAAACTATTTCATCCACAGTTTTCTTACTTATTTGTTTGTAACTGAAGCAAATAATACTAAGTTTACACCTTGTCTAATTCCTCCCATTAGTGTTACCTCTCGAATGTAAATCATACTCCATTGAGTACTATGCTATGCTTGCCAAGGTTGGAGTCCACCACTACAACGGAAGTAAGTTAATTTGATGAGCCTAATTAGTTTTGTGTGATTGTTATTTTTGGTGAGATCATTAAGAGTCTAATTCACACTTCGATTCAAGATGCAATATGGTGAGATCATTAAGAGTCTTTAAGAAATGGGACGGAGCAAATATTATCAAAGTCTAAATATTAAATAGCAATGGAGGAGGTTAGTCTTGTTTGTCCTAATAACGTAGCACCACCGCCATTGATCATACACAACTAGCACAAGAAGTAAAATGGTTGTCCCTTTTCACTTCCACTATTATCACCTAGCTAGAAAATATATGCTTAACCACTTCTACACTTGGATAATGAAACCACATACTGAATTTCCAATTTGTAATCATTTCTAGCCGTTTTGGAAACCGCACTTCATACATTTCAGTTCTTTCAACAAAAAATAAATTGTCCTAATAGTCTTGGCTTTCGCACACACACACACCTCTCTTATATGCAAGTATACTTGAGGGCTTCAATCAAACAACATGGATGCCTCTCATGGGTAGATAGACCGAGGCTTCGCCATTAGTGCTTTAACTAAAGTTTCCATTTTTGTTTACCAACTAATCTACTTTTAGTCACAAAAGCCTGTTTATATATCTAGAGAACCTTCTAGACCCCACAATCAACATATACAGATAGATAAGATAGAACAATAACAGATTTACTAAACTAGCATATACTGTATCAATTATAGCGGCAGAAAAGGTAACATTATTTTGCAAACAATTCATCCATAATAACATTAATTTTCGCAAACAAGTCAAACCTAAACCTTGTTTTTGGAGTCACAGTATATATCAAAGATTGAAAAATTACTTCAAAAATTTAAACATAGCCTCTTAATAACAAGGTGAGTACTTTAGAATCAGATTAACACACACACACACACACACACACACACACACACACACACACACACACACACGTAATGCCACAAAAATGTAAAAGTGGGAAATAAAAAAAAAAAAGGTTGTACTACAATGAATCTTTCAGAAGGTTTGGCACAAAATCAAAAGGATTAATCAATATAATAGCCATGGCTAAGCTTTTTTCTTCCTCAAACAGAAAATTAAAAATAAAAATTGATCTCAGAAATTATAATTTCTGAGAAATCTATAACAAACCCATCTGGAAATCATTCAAATTTATCCAACACAAGATCTAGAAATCAAGATTAAGAGGGGGAATCGAAATACCTTGGTTGAGTACAGAGAAGAGAGAGAAAGACGGTGGAAGGAGGCGGACGGACGGAGACGACGGCTAGACAGCTCGAGACGGACGGAGACGGCGGAGAGGTGGACGGACGGCGGCGGCGTGAGCTGCTTCTTCTTCTTCTTCTTCTTCTTCTTCTTCTTCTAGGTCGCAGCGGGAAGAGAGAGAAAGCGGTAAGAGAGAGAGAGGGAAATGGCGTAATTGATTTCTGAGGGATAAAATCAGTATTTATAATTTCCCTCAGCGACGGAATATTCCGCCGCTAAATATTAATTATAGCGGCGGAAATTAAATTCCGACGCTATAATTAATATTTAGCGGCGGAATATTCCGTTGCTGATAAATCCGACGCTAACCTATACGTACGTTCACCTGGATCGATGACGTGACACGTCCACTGACGAAAATTTCCGCCGCTGATTTTAAACTCAGCGACGGAAATTTCCGCCGCTATTATTAATAAATATAATTGTTTTTATTATATTTTTGAAAAAATAAATAAATAATAAATATTTATTAATTTTAATTTAATAAATATCATTATTTTTATTTATATAAAATATGAAAGTTATTTTAAATTACTCTCAAAAAAATAAATATGAGTCAATAAATATTATTTTTTAAAAAATAAATAAATTCTAAACCCTAAACCTAATACCCTATATATACGTACACTATACACTATACATTATACCCTATACCCTATACACTATACCCTATACCCTATACCCTATACACTATACTTATATATCTCCTAAACCCTATACCCTATACTCTATACACTATACAATATACAATATATAATATATACTATAAATTATACAATTTATACTCCTATACCCTATACCCTATACCCTATACCCTATACACTATACACTATACACTATACACACTCCTTATACCCTATACATTATACTCCTATCTATACACTATACAATATACACTATATACCCTATACCTTAAGGGTTTAGGGGTTTAGGGTTTATAAGGGTTTAGGTTTAGGGTTTATGGTTGCTTAGGGTTAGGTTTGGTTTAGTATTCAGGATTTCTAAGTGGTTTAGGATTTTAAGTGTTTAAGTGGCTTTGGGGTTTTAGTGTAGTTTAGGGTTAGGGTTTTAAGGTTTAAGCTTTAAATGTGGTCCAGGGTTTAGGATTCAGATTTAGGGTTTAGGGTTTAGGGTTTAGGGTTTAGGATTTAGGGTTTAGGTTTTGGAGCTAGTGGTTTAGTGGCTTTAGGTTTGTGGAGCTTTAGGGTTTAGGTTTAGTGGTTTGGGTTAGGCTTGGGGTTTAGGGTTTAGTGGTTTGAGCCAGTGGTTTAAGATTTAGTGGTTTAGGGTTTTGAGCCAGGTTTAGGGTTTAGGTTTAGGGTTTTAGGGTTTAGGTTTAGGGGTTTAGGGTTTAGATGTTTAGGCTGGTGGTTTAGTGGCTTTATGGTTTAGTGGTTTAGAGCTAGTTTAGGGTTTAGGGTTTAGGTTTGTTTAGTGACTGAGTTTAGGGTTTGGGTTTAGGGTTTAGGTTTGGAGCTTAGGTTTAGGTTTTGGAGCTTAGGTTTAAGGGTTTAGGTTTAGTGGTTTAGGGTTTAGGGTTTAGGGTTTAGGGTTTGGAGCTATTCCCAAATTGGTAAATTGCATACAATTTTAAATTTTTATCCAAAATAAAACAAAAACAAGATTAGTCCAAAACTAGGAACTAACCAACTATTAGACAACATCTGGAGATTATTGTCTCATAAGTCATAACTAAGATATCTCGTAAAACAAAGACCCACATCATTATCCTCACCAAGCACACCGCACTCTCTCGGCCCCCACCACCGTGCATGTCATCATCTTCATCGTAAGCTTCATGCGCGCCTCGTTATTTTCTTCGCGCATCTCATCTTCAATGTTGACATCGTGAAGGGTTGTCTCCTCGCACTCATCAAGCTCCATATCCGTCATCTCGCGATGAAGGCTTAGGGAGGCGACACCTCAGGGGCCTTGCATTGTTCGAAGTCAAGGAATCTGGGAAGTCGACCGAGGAAGTGGATGTATAATTTGCCCTGTCATCACCCTTTCGCTTGAACTTTGGGTGCTCTTCTTCGTTGTACACAAAGACTATGTCTCCCGTAAGAGTGTTAGGAGCTTCATCGGCTTCTCCTGGGAATGTAATTTTGTCCATTTTGCATACCCTTCTCCACAACCACTTCCAAGACCTTATTCTCCTGTACAACCTTTTCGCCCTTGCATTGTGGGCGGTTCTTGTCATTGATAGTTTCTCGTACCCTTTACATTGCGGTTAGGGGTTGGGCTTGTAGGGGTTAGGAGTTTATAAGGGTTTAGGGTTTAGGGGTTAGGGGTTAGGGTTTGGGGGTTAAATTAGTCTTCATCGTAAGCTTCATCGCTGGTATGCGCCACTTTGCGCGCATCATCATTTTAGATATTGGCGTATCGAAGTTTGTTATAGGGTTATCTCCTCGCAATCCAGATAGTACCGATATACAGATAACAATCTGATAGATGAAGGCTTAGGCATGTTCAATGGTCAGGATACAGAGCAGGGTTGGTGGCCTCTCACATTGTGTCATCACCTCACCTATACGGGAATGCAGGTTTACGGCCAGCGATGGCATGTATAAGACTATGCCCTGTCATCACCCTGTGGCTTGAACTTTAAAGATCTTTACATGTGGCATCATTCATGTCTCGTTACATTTATTCTAATTGTCTGGGAAGTCTTCTATTCACAGGAATAGTCGGACCAGCTGGCGATAACCTTGACTCGTCATCAGTTTTCGGTGAACTTTTCGCCCTTGCATTGTAGGCGGCGGTTCTTGTCTGTTGATAGTTTCTCGAGTACAAAGACTATGTTCGTAAGAGGGGTTAGGGTTTAGCTTCCAGGGTTTATAAGGGTTTCCCCCGGGAATAGGGGTAATTAATGTATAGTGGTATAGGATGTATTAGTGTATAGTGTACCCTGATGTATAGGGTGGTATAGTGGCATCTTGGCATAGTGTATATCGATATGACTCGTATCAGGGCGCATAGTGTATAGTTTCATAGGGTATAGGGTACTAGGCGTGTGGTATAACGTATAGGGTATAGTGTATAGTGTATAAGGATAGTATAGTGGCATAAAGGTATAGGGTATAGGGTATAGGTGTTGTATGATGTAGGTATAGTGGTATACAGATAGTAGTATGTGGTATAGCTGTATAGTGTATAGGGGTATAAACAGATAGTATAAATAGATAGTATGTATATAACAGATATAGTGGTATGTGTGGCATATGGGTATAGGGTATAGTATATGTGGTATAAAAGCCAGATAGGAGTATAGTAATATATAAGGTGTATAGGCATATAGCAGATAAAGTGTATAGTGGCATATAGGGTATAGGTGCATGGGTATATGTGGTATAGGTATGTATAGGGTATATAGTGGTATAAACAGATAGGTATAGCGTATAGTATGGTATGTGGTATAGTGGTATAGCCAGTATAGTGTATAGTGTAATAAGGTAGGTATAGTGGTATAGTATGGTATAGGGTATGTGGCATAGTGTATATGTATAAACAGATTATATAGTGTATAGTGTATAACAGACAACAGATATGGTATATATAGTAGTATAGTGTATAGGGTATAGTGTATATGGTATAGTGATAACAGAGGCAGTATAGCGATAAATAGATAGTATAGTGTATAGTGTATAGTGTATAGGGTATAGGGTATAGTGTATAATGTATAGATAAGCTGTATAGGGTATAAGTATAAAGATATACAGATAAAGGTGGTATAGGGTATAAAGGTATGTAGTATACGTATAACAGTATAAATAGTAATGCAGATATAAGCATAGGGGGTGTGGTATAACAGATAGGTGGCAGATAACATTTATAGAGTTTAGGGTATATGGTATAGTGTATAGTGTATAGTGTATAGTGTATAGGGTATGTGGTATAGGTATTAGTATTGTGGCATGTGGCATGCTGCAGTATGGCATAAAACAGATAAACAGATGTGGTATAGTGGTATGTGGTATAGGTAGAATGTATGTGTATATAGTAGTATAGTGGTATACATATGGTATAGTGTATAAACAGTATAAATAGTATGTGGTATGTGGCATGGATATGTATGGTATATAGGTATAAACAGATAGGGTATAGTGGTAGAGGTATATGTATAAGCAGTATAGTGGTATAAAGTGTATAGCCAGATATGTGGTATATGGTATAGATAATGCGGTATAGGCATGTGGTATAGGGTATAGGTATGTGGTATAGGGTATAGGGTATAGGGTATATGTGGTATTTATTGACTCATATTTATTTTTTTAGTGTAATTTAAAATAATTTTCATGTTTTATATAATTATAAAGAATGATATTTATTAAATTAAAATTAATAAATATATATGTGGTATTTATATTTTCAAAAATAATATTTATTGACTCATATTTATTTTTATGAGAGTAATTTATGATATTTTAATGTTTTTTAAAAAATATTTATCATTTATTTATTTTTTCAAAAATATCATAAATATTTATGATATTTTAATGTTTTTTAGTTTGTTATTTTGTTATTTAGTTCTAAAAATAAACAAAAATTTCATTTTATTATCAGCAACGGAATATTTCCGTCGCTGATAAATAAAAAAATATTAACTTATCAGCGGCGGAAATATTCCGTCGGTGTTTAATAAAAAAAAAAACATTTAATTTCACCGTCAGAATATTTTCGACGCTGATAAATTAAAAAAAATTAATTATTCAGCGGCGAAAATATTCCGTCGGTGTAATATTCCAAAAAAAAAAATAAAAAATATTTTAATTTCACCGTCGGAATATTTCCGACGCTGATAAATAAAAAAATAAAAAATGATATATTTCCACTGGCGGAATAATTCCGTCGCTGATAAAGATTTAGCGGCAGAATATTCCGTCGGTAAATCAACCGCGAAAATAGTGGCGGTAATTAAACGAATATTCGAGGAATATTCGTTTTAGCGGCGGAATTTAGCGGCGGAATTAAATTCCGTCGCTAAATTTGACGCCAAAATAATTCCGACGCTAAAGCTTATATTCCGCCGCTATTTAGCGACGAAATGAGTCCGTCGCTGATAATTTCGTCGCTAAAACACCTGTTTCTGGTAGTGAAAAAGATGTCTGCAGATCTGGAGTTGGCGACCCAACAGTTGGAAGAGGTGCCTGTCACTTTAGCCAAGAAGCAAGAAGAGCTCGATGCTGCAAGACTCCAATGGGGGGTGGAGCTATCTGATGCCATCAAGACTGCCAAGGAGGAGGCTGTGAAGGCCTACAAGGAGAGTGACGAGCTCCACGATCACATCACTGACAAAGCCAAAGGATTTTTTGATGTAGGTCGGAGCCATATGGCTCGACGTATAGTGGTGGATCCTTCTGTCAGTATATCCGTCGAGCAGCTGTCCAGATGGGCATCAGAGGACCAGTACAATACGGCAGCTCGTCAGGGACATCACCTGGTGCCCTTTAATGATAATGACTTAGAACTTATTGCCAAGGATGATGAAGAAGCAGATGCTGAGCCATGGGTTCCCCCTCCAGTTGAGACTGTTAATTTTGACACCATTTTGGCCGAGCTCGAAGAGCCTGATTCGCCGGCTTTTGATGGTGACACTCACAGACATGGATTTTCCGAGTCGGGTAAACCCCTTGGCCCCCAGCAGCAAGAAGATTCCGTGAATGATCAAGCGACCACCAGTGACCAAGTTGAAGCTGATCCGTCTTCTTTAACTTAAATTTGAATGGCTATGTAATCGAACAAGTCCCAAACACTTTTTATTTTTTGCTTTTGTTACTGTTTGAATGCCTTGGCCCAGTTTTTTGGGAGGCATAATACTTCGTAACTTTTACTTGCTTAAGTCTGGGCCCGCTTTGGGAGACTTAATTATATTGAATCGTAGCTGACTTTCCATCCTTGTGTGTCGTATGCTTTTGATTCCAGCATTTGAGTGTCGAGCTAGATGTAATAGGACAGATAAGTCGCCCTAAGCTTAAGGCCGGCCTAGTTTTGTGGTGACTCAGTCGACCTTAGACTTGCAAAGATTTTTTGCAAACGAGATTGACTCAGAGTCGAACCTGTTTAAGAGATCAAAGCTGATCAAGGGTCGAGCTTATTAGAACGAAGTCGCCCAAGGGTCGGACTTGTTAAGAGAACAAAGCTGATTAAGAATCGAGCTAGTCAGAACGAAGCCAACTAAGAGTCGAGCTTGTTGGAACGAAGTCGACCAAAGGTCGGACTTGTTAAAGGAACAAAGCTGATTAAGAATCGAACTTGTTAGAACGAAGCTGACTAAGAGTCGAGCTTGCTAGAACGAAGTCGACTAAGAGTCGAACTTGTTAAAGGAACAAAGCTGATTAAGAATCGAGCTTGTTAAAACGAAGCTGACTAAGAGTCGAGCTTGTTGAAATTAGTGTAACACAATGTTTGGTCGAATAGAACTGCGATTTTTTATTGAAGTAGGAACATGCTTACATCAAATGGAAAGCTAGAACTATGACAAATTCAAACTTGGAAACTGCATTAACTTTGAACTGAACTAGAAATAGTATTTGATGAAGTGAGTAGCGTGCCATGGATGTTTCAACTCTTCACCTCCTGGGTGGGCAATCATGTAAGTCCCTTCCTTGACGACTCGAGTAACAATATAGGGACCTTCCCAGTTGAGAGATAGCTTGTTCTGTTGGGTTCTCCTTCCTGTTGCCTCGATCTTTCTAAAGACATGGTCACCCACTTGGAATGATCTCGTCTTCACCTTCTTGTCGTGGTAACTCTTTGTCCGCTGCTTGTAGTTGACCATTCAGAGGTAAGCTGTATCTCGCCTCTCATCGATTAAATCTAAGTCGATCAATCTGCTAGTGTTGTTCTGCTCTTGGTCGAAGAAGGTTACTCTAGCAGTAGGAAATCGCAGCTCGCCTGGTGCCATGGCCTCTGACCCATATGTAAGAGCGAATGGGGTTTCCCCCGTAGGCCCCCGAGTGGTTGTGCGAACTGCCCAAAGAGCAAGGGGGAGTTCGTCCAACCAGTTACTACGTCGACCAACTAAGCCCGTCTTTAGTGAAGATAGGATGAGTTTATTCGCTGCTTCAGCTTGCCCATTTCCTTGAGGATATGCAACAGATGACTGCCAATGCTTGATCCCTACTCTATTCATTTCTTCTTCGAAATCTCTGGAGAACTGTAAGCCATTATCTGATACTATAGCTCGAGGGATCCCAAATCAACACCAGGTGAAGTCATGTATGAAGTTGATGGCATTTTCCTCTGTGATGCGAGCTAGTCGCTTTGCTTCGACCCACTTGGTGAAATAATCAATGGCGACGATCACATACTTGCAGTTTCCCCGGGCGGGCGGGAAGGGTCCAATTAAGTCGACGTCCCACATGTCGAATGGCCAAGTAGCGATCACTGGAGTTTGCTTTGTTGTAGGCAGATGAGGTAGGTTGGCAAACCTTTGACATTGGTCACATTGCTGAACAAAGTCGTGAGTGTCAGCTCTCATGTGTGGCCAATAGTATCCCAAAGTGATCAATTTGTCGGCTAAAGTTCTGACCCCCGGGTGTCCACCACAAATTCCACTGTGCACCTCATGCATTAAATGAGTGATCTCCTGGGGGTGAATGCACTTCAGCAATGGTCTAGTGTAAGATCTCCTGAACAGCATGTCCCCTTGCACAACGTATCTCGGAGCTTTCTTTTTGATAGCTCGAGCTGTCTTCTCGTCTTCAGGGAGCTCGCCTGTCTCTAAGTACGCCTTCATTTCTTCGATCCAACACTTGTTATAAACCCAGTTCCTCAAAGTATCTTCCACACACTTAATTTGAACTCTTTCATACGCTGGGCTCTCAAGGTAAGACATGGGCTCTTCATGTGGCTCGTCTGAAGTAGCTAGCTTCGAGAGTAAGTCGGCCAACTCATTATCTTCTCGACCAATCCTTTGAATTTCCCAAAACTCTAAGTCTTTTATCAATTCCTTCACCAGGTCGCAGTATTTGATCAAGGTGGAGTTTAGCACCTCATACTCCCCTCTGACCTGATTGACTATTAACTGGGAGTCGCAATATGCCATGATTTTAGTCGCTCCAAAGCACTTGGCGTATTCGATGGCTGCAACCAAAGCTTCGTACTCTGCTTGGTTGTTGGAGGCATCAAACTTGAACCTCAATGACTCCTCATATACTGTCCCAGACTCTGGCTCGATCAGTACTATCCCGGCTCCACTGACGCTCTTTGTTGCCGACCCATCTGAGTAGACCTTCCAGCAATCGTCGGGTAGAGAAGTGACGAGCTGGGACTCTTGCTCCTTTCCCTTAGCTTTCTCCTTTTGAACTCGCACCTCGCTATCTTCCTTGGTGAACGTTAGCTCGACCAAGAAGTCTGCCAAGGCTTGGGCCTTCAACGCCTTTCGAGGTCGGTACTCAATGTCGAATTCCGTGAGGGCAATTGACCAATTGAGCAAGCGACCTGAACTCTCTGGCTTGTGTAGAATTTTTCTCAAGGGTGCATTTGTGAGCACCACAATAGGATGAGCTAAGAAATAAGCTCGCAGCTTCCTTGAAGCTACGACTAAGGCATATGCGACCTTCTCCGCATTGTAATACCTGCCTTCAACATCTGATAGGGCCTTGCTAACATAGTACACGGGCTTTTGAAGCCCCTCCTCTTCTCGAACTAACACTGCTGCAACTGAATGATCACCCACAGACAAGTATACAAACAAAGTCTCTCCAGTAGTCGGGCTGCTCAATAGGGGAGGAGTAGCGAGGTACTCCTTGAGCTGTTGGAACGACGAATGACATTCGGCCGTCCACTCGAAATTTTTCATCCCCTTTAAAGATTTGAAGAATGGGAGAGACCTTTCCGCCGACTTGGCTATGAAGCGACCTAGGGCAGCCACCCTTCCATTAAGTCGCTGCATCTCCTTTATACTTGTGGGCTCCTTCATGTCGACCAGAGCCTTGATCTTCTCTGGATTGGCCTCAATACCTCGCTGGGACACCATAAAGCCAATAAATTTGCCCGCTGCTACTCCAAATATCCATTTGCTTGGGTTGAGTTTCATATCGTTTGCTCGTAGATTGGCGAACGTTTCCTTTAGGTCGGCCACGTGACGTTCGGTCTTTATTTTGATGACCATATCGTCGATGTAGGCCTCCATGTTTCGGTCAATCTGTGAAGCAAAGACTTTGTTGACCATACATTGGTAGGTCGCTCCTGCATTTTTTAACCCGAACGACATCATGTTGTAGCAATAGATGCCTCCAACTGCTTGGAAAGCTGTCTTCACAATGTCATCCTCATGCATTTTTATCTGATGATAGCCTGAATAGGCATCTAGAAAGCTGAGGGTGGAGTGTCCAGCAGTAGAATCAACAAGCTTGTCGATCCGTGGTAGAGGATAGCTGTCTTTTGGGCAAGCAAGGTTGAGGTTGGTGAAGTCGACGCACATTCTCCACTTGCCATTCGACTTTTTCACCATGACCACATTGGCTAACCAGGTTGTATGGGTAGCCTCCTTTATGATACCTGCACTCAAAAGTTTTTGTACCTCGAGTTTAATGGCCTCCTCTTTGTCGCGGGCAAAGCTTCTCAGCCTCTGAGGTTTGGGCTTTATGGTCGGGTTGACCTCCAGCCTATGAACAGCGACCTCTTCCTTAATCCCCTTCATATCCTCTACTCGCCATGCAAAGACATCATTGCTTTCCTTTAGTAGCTCGATGATCTCTGCTCTTTCTTCGGTTGATAGCTGCTTTCCAATCTGAATCTTTTGCTCAGGATAGGAAGGGTTTGTGATTACCGATTCTAGCTCGTCCACAGCCTCTAGCTCTGGACCATCTCTGAACTGCAGAGTCTCAATGATGATCTCTCTAACCCTCTGTCTTTCCTCGACCCCCAGGTGGGGAGCTTCCTCAGCGATCATGTTATCCAACTCATTTGCGATCTCACTGGTGGTGGCCCCCGAGTTATTGTCGACTTGGAGGCATAGCTCGCCTATGAGGACTTGGTCGACCATAACTGTATCTGGATCTACCGTGGCGAATTCAGAGTGACGTGTCGACTCAGTCATGAACTCGTCATGTGATCGATAGGTCGACTCTTCCACGCTGGTGATGGTAGATAGATGAGTAGTTTTGGTGACCGACTGAGATAGCTTTAAGTATCCTTTCGCAGTTTCAATCTCTAGCTCCCTCTTCTTTCTTTCTCGAAGAACATGATCAAGGTATGCTCGAGCTGTGCCTTGTACACAGCCGACTCCAGCTGGTGTGGGGAATTTAACTCGCTGATGGGGGATTGAGGCCACCATTCCAAGTGCGACCTGGCCAGGGATTCCAAGAATAGCAGCATAATCACTATTCACATCTATGACAATAAATTTTACCTTGGAAACGACCCTGTAAGGATGTTGGACTAGGTCAACGTCTAGCTCGATCTGTCCTTTGGCTTCGACCCGGTGGTTGGTGAAGCCTTCCAATCTGCTGTCATACCTTTCGAGCTGCTCATTCGAGAGACCCATTTCCTGGAATGTTTTATAGAACAGAATATCCTTGCAGGCCCCCGTGTCGACTAAAAGTCTGCTCGTCGTACATCCGTCAATGAGTCCTGGGATGACGAGAACTTGCTCTCTAGCCGCCATATTAGTAGCTAGCTCGTTCGGGTAAAAGCTAATCACCTCATCCCTGACGTGGCTCCTTGGCGGCACATGTGGGGCTTTGTTGAGCAGAAAAATCTTATGCTTGATGGCTGTGTTGCTGGCTTGTTCAGTGATAACTCCCAGATTTAATCTAGGCTGCATTGGTTCTGGATGTCCACCCGCAGGTCGCTCACCACCGCATGTTTGAGGCCTTTTCACGTATGCGTCGAGCCTTCCCTGATCGACCATCCTCTGAATGATACGCTTCAAACTCATACAATCCTCAGTAGTATGGCCCGTATCCTTGTGATACTCACAATACTTGGTGTTATCCCTTCTGAACTTATTTGCTGGGTTCATTGGGGCAGGTGGGCCTATCTCGACCGTGTTCATTATTTCAGTTCGACTCACCGTTAGGGGAGTGAATGCCTCGGGCACTTTCTCAGTCGCCCTGGTTCTATTCTTGCCATTCTTATTGTTTCCCCCATTCTTGACTGAGTCCTTCTTATCATCAGTGACCTCTACCTTGGGGACTTTCCCATTCTTCTTCTCTTTTCTCTCCTCTGCCAATGCCACATTGTAGGCTTTCTCGAACAGCTCTTGTCGAGTTGTTACAGTTCGAACCGTCAGCTCGTAGTCCGTATCTGCAGAAGTAATTCCACTCCTGAAACAATTGATCACCTCTCTGTCTGTGAGGTCCTCCTCAATCTTGTCGACCATCTCCTTAAACTTGGTGTAGTAGCTCATTGAGCTTTCATTTTTCCCTTGCACCAAGTTGTTTAGATCGGTGACTGTCATCTTCCGAGCTCCAGCAGTCGAGAAGCGATCCAAAAATTTTGTTCTCATATAAGTTCAGGTCGAGATGCACCCTAATATTTCTCCTGGAGAGGCAATCTGAAACCGGGAGGAGGTCGACGGTCAATCAACTCCTTGGATAAGGGACGAAGAGCAAAATCTTTGTGCTCACTCTTTCCAGCACCTTCCTTCTTATCAGCCTCCCACTGCTCGAATTTTTTCTTTCATAGGAGCCACTCTCTTGCATCTGGCCTGTCGTCCCTAGCATGGGAGACATCATTTGACCTTTGCCTCTCTTCTTAGGGATGCTCTCTCCCAGAGTTGGCACTGTGTCTGTCTCTTCTAGGGGGAGTTATCTCTCTGCCCCTCTTATCCCTGTGAGAGGGCGACCTCACTGACTAAACTGGCGACCTGCGCCTTTCCTCTCTAACGGGCGACCTACGCCTGTCATCTCTAACTGGCGACCTGCGCCTATTTCCTCTAACCGGCGACCTGCGCCTATCTCCCCTGTGGGACTGCGACCTCTGCGTCCTGGCAGGGGAACCACGCAAGCTTCGATTAGCCTCTAGCTGTGTTCTCAGATCTGACTGGGCTTCTTGTTCTCTATTCCTGTTGAGGCTGGCCCTTAGATCGTCACTCGGAACATGAATAGGGGATTGAGGCCGCTGCACTATCCTGTGCTCGACATTCTGTCCCACGGTCTCATTCGGCCTAGCACTCCTAACAGGTTTCCTGTTAGAAACCTGGGAGGGAGCTACCCTCTCTGACCTTCTGTCAGCCTGCTCTGCCTCCTCCATGGCTATTAACTCTGCTAAAATTTGGGCTCGCTCCAACAACATCTCCTTTTTGCTTAAGGGATTGGATGAGGGACCTGCCCTGCTTCCAGCGTTCATTTTCCCTGTTTGACGCTTTGGTGGGGGTGGTGCTCCTTGCCCCTCCATAGGTCGCTTGTCTTTCCTCCCATCTGGCAATCCCCTGCCATCAGCAACACTATTAGATCGAGTTGCTCTAGCGTGAGGACGCGGTGGAGGGGGAGGAGGCAAGTTAGCATTCCCAGTGTTGGTATTAGCATTGGTGTTGGTGTTGACATTCCCTTCATTGGATTCGTCCGAAGCGTCAGTAACATGTCCGTTCGGGGTTACCATGGTTGTGGATTGAAAACAATTTTCGAGGTCAAGTTATGCACGATTCCCGGCAATGGAACCAAACTGATGCCGCAGGAAATGTGCTTATCAATCTTCCTCCACGTGGCAGGACTGATCACCTTACTCCTTGACCTGAAACCAGAACCCACGACTAGCCGGATGTGTCTCCGGCTTAGACCCTCGGGCGTGAGAGTAAGTATGTGTATTGGAGAGCAAAAATGTATTGAACAAAGACGATATTCAAATAACAAAATTGTAGTTACCTCATAACCGTTGTAGTGGTAATGTATTTATAGTTGATGAGTGTGGTATTTTGGTGGAGCTACATGAGCTCCGTGATTTATGGGACAGTTACACGTCATGGGAACGTGTCCGGAATGACTCCTGATTTGTAGGGAACCAGTTATGAAAAGAATAGAAGCACGTGCGCCTGTAACCGTTAGGTCGACGCTTGCTTGGCAGGTCGAGGTCGCCAATTGGGATTGGGTCGATCTGACTGACGGGTAGGATTGGACAATACCCGAATTGGAACCTGGATCGTAGGGTCGGACTAAGTTAGGTCGGGACCTGATAGGTAGGACAATGAACTTAAGTCGACTGATATATAAAATGGGCCATGAGCCATGTAATAATTTGGGCCTAGCCCACTGAGAATGTGGTGGCAATAATTCTTTGAGAATTGGGCTTTACTCGCTAGTATGTTCAAGTATATATCTTATTATTATTACTTTTTATAATAATATTTTTTTAATTATTATGTTTTAATTATTTCTGAATATAATAAACCCAGCATTCTAAAAGTCAGAAGCGCATGTGACACTTCACTATTCTTAGAAAACAAATTTTCATCTTTATAAAAGTTTCAAACATAACGACATTCGTTAAATAGTTAATTTTTGTAATTTTTGGCTTTGAAAATTGAATTTTGTGACTTTTTAGATTGAATAATCATTCTTAGAATTTTTTGGATATGAAAGTTTTTCAGAGGGGTTTTTTGATATTTTTCCTATTTTTTATCCTCTCTTACATCTCCGTTAGGCTCTATCTCTCGGTTACTCGACGAAATCGTGTCTCTACTCTCTCCTCTTCGCCGTTCTCTCTCCCTTTGTCCATCATTTTCATCGTTCTTTTTCCTCGTCTCTGCGAGTCGACTCCACCATCTCCATCATCGACTATAAATTCATTAAATTGTAAGCCCTCTCTTTCCCGTCTCAAAGAAATTGGGTATTTGATTGCTTTGTTTAAAAAGTGTGAAGTAATGGTTCTATACTTTTTGGCACATGAAAATGTTGTATTGTTGTTGACTTATATTCTTCTTATTGGTAACATTGAAACTGAAAGTTCATTTTATATGGAATATATTTATAAATTTGTCTAATTTCTCGGCCCCGCCTAGGCTCCCCTTAGGCCCCTAGGCACTAAGCCGGCTCCACCACCTAGCATCTGCCTAGCGCTTTTTAAAACCTTGAGATTACCTGAACTTGATAATTTATAAATTTTTATTTATCATTACCGGCTTATCCTTAAATATTGAATGTAAATCCTATCCTACCTACCGCTAATACAAATGTCCATGTAAAGATGTTCTTTAAAACTTGATTAGCCCGGACTTTTCATATCGGGCCTAAACTCGATCTGGTACAAAGGCCAAGTATGATGTGACATATTCAAAATCGCGATAAAAAAGACCTTCAACAAGATGACCGCGCCAGCCATGATCGTGATGTCCAAGACCGCGCCAACTCTGTTGATCACAGTCTCATACCAGACTCCCGGTTTTACCATTAGACTCCCGGTTAAAGTCAAAGCTAGTGAGATGAAGGTCCGTACCTACACTGACACCAAGAGCCGGCTTATCCCCATCACATTAAATGGTGGCTCAGCCGCCTACAATGCATAAGGTGCCGCACCAACTACCGCCTGCTTCTTCTGTCCTTGTTCAATCAAAGATAACAATGTATCAAAAGACGAAGCATTGGGAATACTTTTGTAAATCAGAAGAAATGCGAAAGTGATATCCTCGAAGCAACAAAGTGAATGCCCTTTTAAACAAAAATTAATTATTATACTCCGTATTATAATATTTTCTATTCAAAATAATGTTGCCTCCTGTTACAAAAATTACTCAATTCGCAACTAATTTTGCTGATAAATAACAATTAAATGACCATCCGGACTTTTCCATGCAGTACAACTGTACAAGTCATAAGTCATGTTAACTAAAAAGGACCCTTTAGGCATCTTTCAACATCAATCCTCTATAAATTCATTACATAAATCAACCATTTCTCACAATGAACATGCAATTGCAAGCCATGGATAACAAAGAAATATCTCTTCCTCTCCACCATTGCCATGTCCACAAACTTACTCAATTCATGAACAGATCCTTCTTCTTTCTCCAATCCATACTCATTTCCATACTAATCTACTATAGATTCTTAAACCTCACCCACAAAACAAACACACAAATTCCATTTCTACCCCTCATTCTAATCTTTCTCTCAGAACTCACTTTCTCCTTCATTTGGCTCCTTTCCCAGGCTTTCCTATGGCGCCCTGTTTCTCGAACCGTGTTCCCGGAAAGGTTGCCGCAGAACGAGAAGCTTCCTGCGATTGATGTTTTTATATGTACTGCAGATCCGAATAAGGAGCCGGCGGAAGGGGTGATGAATACGGTTATATCGGCCATGGCGTTGAATTATCCGGCAAAGAAGATTAAGGTTTATGTTTCGGATGATGGTGGAAGTTTTGGTACTTTGAAGGCTATGGAGGAAGCTTGGAGGTTCGCTAAGGTGTGGCTGCCGTTTTGTAGCAAGTATGGGGTTTTGAGTAGATCTCCCCAGGCTTATTTTTGTGGAAATGATGATGATTGTACTACGGTTGTTGGTGCTACATTCATAGCTGAAAAGGACAAGCTTAAGGTACTTTCTTTGTCATTATTATTATTACTAGATTTACCCCTGCGATGCACGGACAGTTACTAACGAATAACTGATCGAAATTAAAATAAATACAAAAGGAAATAGAGATGTTTGTATACATTGAAAAATAATTATTTGAAAATTATATTGTCAATACAAATATCAGATTGAAGGTCACTAAAATAAATCTAGTGTTACATCCGTACGATGCACGGGAAGTTATTAATACTTAAAAAGAAGAAAATTAAATAAAATAACTAAATGAGAGAAAATTTTTTATACATTGTTAAACAAAACTTTAAAAGACAACATTGTCGGTCTGCATAATCGAAAGAGGAAGGAAGATCATCATTACATATCAATATATTCGGACAATCAGGATTGTGAACTTTTGCTCATGCGAAATATAATTGAAAACGACAAATGACATAGTATCGATTTAAAAGGAGGACAACTTTGACTTTTATTAATAGTCATAGCATAAAAGAAAAATAATAATAAAAATATCTTTTAATGAAAAATATACACTTTATCATACAATTTAAAATATTTATTTTATAGACAATAATGAGACATTAATCAGAAGTAAATATAATATAATAAATGAGTCATTAAACTCAGAAATAAACAATTTTTAGAAAATGAAAATTGTATAAGTCTTAAGGGCATTTACCAAAAAGAACTTTTAAAATATGGATATTAAAAAGAAAAACAAAACCACACAAGTTGATTGTTACAAAAAAACTCCCTGAATATTATGAAAAACAATTTTTTTTAAATTTAAATTTAAATTTTTAATTTTTAATTTTTAATTATTAATTTTTTAATTTTTAATTTTTAATTTTTAATTTTTAATTTTTAATTTTTAATTTTTAATTTTTAATTTTTAATTTTTAATTTTTAATTTTTAATTTTTAATTTTTAATTTTTAATTTTTAATTTTTAATTTTTAATTTTTAATTTTTAATTTTTAATTTTTAATTTTTAATTTTTAATTTTTAATTTTTAATTTTTAATTTTTAATTTTTAATTTTTAATTTTTAATTTTTAATTTTTAATTTTTAATTTTTAATTTTAAATTTTAAATTTTAAATTTTAAATTTTTAATTTTTAATTTTTAATTTTTAATTTTTAATTTTTAATTTTTAATTTTTAATTTTAAATTTTAAATTTTTAATTTTTAATTTTTAATTTTTAATTTTTAATTTTTAATTTTTAATTTTTAATTTTTAATTTTAATTTTAATTTTTAATTTTTAATTTTTAATTTTTAATTTTTAATTTTTAATTTTTAATTTTTAATTTTTAATTTTTAATTTTTAATTTTTAATTTTTAATTTTTAATTTTTAATTTTTAATTTTTAATTTTTAATTTTTAATTTTTAATTTTTAATTTTTAATTTTTAATTTTTAATTTTTAATTTTTAATTTTTAATTTTTAATTTTTAATTTTTAATTTTTAATTTTTAATTTTTAATTTTTAATTTTTAATTTTTAATTTTTAATTTTTAATTTTTAATTTTTAATTTTTAATTTTTAATTTTTAATTTTTAATTTTTAATTTTTAAAATGAACGGACACCAAGTATCCCATTTAAAATGAAAAATAAAAAAATTCAACTGCATACAAGCGGCGTACAAGCGCTTCTGTACGCGCGTGTATGGCACGCGCCACTTTTCAGCCAAAATTATATACTAATTAATATAGTTGTACTATTTCCTCCGTCCCAAAATATATAATAAATTTCTATTTTGTAGAAAACCAATAAATAGTGTTATTTTTTACATCCACGTTTGATTTTTTTTTCTTTATTTTCACTTGAGAATTAAGGCATGTTTTTATAAATATATTATACTTCTAAAACATAAGCTAAATGCATAATTAATATTCATAAATTACCTATATATATTTATTATGTTTGTCCTATACTTTTACGTATGTACTTTTGACTAAAATTTATTATTTCAAAAAAATAAAAAGTAATTTATTATTTAGATGGGTTGTATACAAAATTGTAAAAAAGGTTTAACTAATCAACTTAAAACAAAATGTTTTTTAAAATAAATTTAAAATAAATAAATTATTAACTTATAATTTTTTAACTTAAATATAAGAATAGGAGAGAGAATGAGTGGAGAGAATAGTGATTTAAGGTTTTCTTTTTGGGAAAGTGGCTTTTTAAATGGGACGCCCAAAAAGGAAATAAATGGCTCTTTCATTTGGGACGGAGGAGTATATTTGAATTAATTTTTTGGATAAAATAAATAAATTTTTAATGCATGAAATTTTAATATTTATAGGTCAATATTTAAATATATCTATAAAATAAATCATTTTTTAACTCTTGAAATAAAACCTTTGTGAAAATACCTAAATTTTTTTTTTAAAAAGTCTTAAGATTTTATGAATATTACAACTATACCCTAAAGTTGGAAGACTTGGTTGCCCTTTATGAAATAATGTGTGAACCATTTTGCCCTTTGTAAACAAAAAAATAAATACTCCCTTCGTCCCGCTCGAAAGGGCACAAATATCTTTTTTGGGCGTCCCATTTAAAAGAGCACAACCCCAAAAAGAAAAGTTTTTATTATTTTTATACTCTTCCTATCCCACTCATTATCTATAACTTACTTTACTTTTACACTCACAACATTCTCTCTCCTAACTATTCCTCTCACTCATTCTCTCTCCTATTTAATTTTTTATACTCACAACATTTAACCCTTTTCTCTTTCTTAGATCACTTTCCTTATTCATTTTTTAATTTTCGTGCTAAAAGGCAAAATTGCTCTTTCGGACGGGACGGAGGGAGTACCATTTATTAGTATATGAACAAAATTAATATTATTATTATTATCATCATTTATAATAAATAAAAATACTTCACACTTAATTAATTTTGAATAAACAGATATTTACAAATTAAGATGGAAAATTAACAAAAGATAATTAAGAAATTTATATTAAAAAAAAGGATTTTTTTTTCTGTGTCCAAATCAAATGAAAATAGTCTCTATTTAAAGAGAATTTTTTTTTATGAATTTTGGCGTAAAAAAAAATATTAAAAAAATTAATTTATTATAAAATAATTTAGGTAAAAGAAATGGGTTAAAAATAAAAATTCAAAATTCCAATAACCCACGTGTCACAACCAAAAAAAGCCAAAAAAAAATCCTCGCGTTGCTGTTGTCGCGCGTGTAGTCACGCGCCAGCGAAATGACGTAAACGCCCTTCTCCATATGGACGACATGTGGCCAAATTTAATTAAATTTTTTTTTTTAAAAAAAAGCCCCCAATCATATCTTGCCATGTGTCGTTTCAGTCCAATTTAATTACCATTTGGCACGGCGTGAATTGACTAAAATGCCCCTCATAGTCCCTTTATTTATCACTATCTTGTTATTATATATATATAGATTAATTTTATTGTTGTTATCATCATAAAATATTTGTACTTGAATCCAAACCGAAAAAGATATACTCCCTCCGTCCCACGATTATATAGAATTTTTGATTCGGCACGGAGATTAAGATAAAAGTGATAAATGTAATATGTTGTGAGTGTAAAAGAAAAATAGGAGAGAGAATGAGTGGAGAGAATAATAAATTTAAAAAGTGTTGTGAGTAGAGAGAAGTGGGTCTCATTTCCATTTTGAGAAATTATTGATTATTGTGGGACGCTCAAAAGAAATTTTTTTTGATATATTTGTGGGACGCAGGGAGTATACTCCCTCTGTCTCGCTCGAATTACTATATGTTGCCATTTTGAGTAACGTATTCAACTAAAATAAGACAACCCTTATAAATGAAAATATTTTATGACAAAAACTTATGTGAGAACACTATGACCCGTCTCATGGATGAGACGGGTCATTTTTGACCCATGACCCGGCCCATTAAATCAGATCCAACCACGTTAACGTAGAAGATCTTCAGAAAACCCAATCCACACCCACGGTTATCACACAGACCTCACCCCTCTCTCTCTCCTCTCTCTCTCTCTATACGCAGAAGGCGTAATTTCGGCCAAGCTTCTTCACCAAATCCTTCTCCGGCAACGAGCCCCCCAATCTTCGTCCTCACCTAGCTTCTCCTCACCGGAATCCTCCCCAACCTCAACCTTCACCACCGTCAAACCTTCCCCTACCTCAATTAGATCCTCACCGATTCAACCTCTCCCGATATCCCTCTCAATCAACAACAACCTCCTCCTTCGCCTAGGCAAAGCTCAAGTCCAACCCGAGCTCTCCCTCTCTCCCATTCACCGCGTGAATCGTGGCCGGGAGAGGTTTAGTGTAGATTTGGTCGGAGAAGACGGTGAGGGTGACCGGATATGGGAGGTAGACCGGTGGTGGTGAACGCCGATTTGGTACAGAGAGGGGCTCGGCGTTGAAGACTGTTCTGACGGCGTTGAAGGCTGTTCTTCGTTAAATTGAGGTTGAGGGAGGTTGAATTGGTGAAGGTTAGGAAGGGGATTAATGGTGGATTGGAAGAGGAAGGTGATACGGTTGGCGTTGATTTGAAGAGGAAGGTCATTATTTATTGTTCGACTTAAACAATTTTTAAGTTTGAATTTTCGGTTTGTGAAAAGTAATAGTTACTATAACATAATGTAATGATTGTATGCATATAAAGTAATAGTTTGTATACATTAAAGTAATACATATACTCCCTCCGTCCCAGAACAATCTTCACACTTTTCCTTTTGGGCGTCCCAAAACTTACTTCACACATTTAAAACTTACCTAAAATGGAAATGAATCTTTACTATTCCCTTCACTCATTCTCTCTCCTACATTATTTTAATACTCACAACACCATTATAATTTACTATTCCCTCCACTCATTCTCTCTCCTATTTTATTTTCACACTCACAACATTTTTAATATAATACTCCCTCCTTAAAATTCGTGCAAACAGTGTTTGTGAATTAAGTTTGGGAACGGAGGGAGTATACAGAAAAGTAATAGTGTTTTTCCCTATGTTTTCTTCGTTTGGCAAAAGTAATACTTATTATAACTAAAATGTAACAAACGTGTTATTTATATGTAATAGTATTTATACATAATTGTAACACATATGTATAGATATCTATATGTTTTCAAACAATAAGTTACAATGAGTTCAAATTTATCATGATACATGTAAAAGTATTACATTATCTATAGAAATATGTTACAATTTCATCTATCAAATTGTTACATTTACTTGTATAAATTATTACATTCATATACATAAGTTATTACATTTCAAATGTAATACATATAGTTTGCATTACATTTGAAAAAATAGGTAAAAACGAGTTTTTGTTTTTTTAAAACAGGTATTACGTTTACTTATGAACAATGTTACTTTATATGTATACAGTCATTACATTAAGAGATGGTAACTATTACTTTTTCTAAACGTAATACCTGTTTTAAAAGGCATGAGCTGTCACCCATGGGTCGACCCGTCTCATGCATGAGACGGATCCCCTTGTTCTCACAGGAGACCAACTCATATTTTATTTAGTAGGACTCATTTTCACACTTACGATAATTTTTCAATTATTATTCGTTACCTCACTTTTTCTCTCTTAACTTACTTTTCAATACTCAAAACATCTAATCCACTAACACTTTTTTAATTTTTATATCGCAACTAAAAATCCTATTTCAAGTAAAACGGAGGGAATAGATCCATAGCCGTATTTTCATAACTCAAACTCAAAGGGAATAGATCCATAGCCGTATTTTCATAACTCAAACTCATGACCGAGCTTTAAGTCAAAATAGCACTTGCCAACTTATATAAAATCTGGAAAAAAAGCGCCTCTCGATTATTCTGAAGTACTACGATTGTCGTTTATCCTACTTTTTCATATACCAACAAAGGCTATATGCCTATTTATTTATGCAAGATTAAATTTAGGCTATGGATTAATCTGTGGTGTGGACTGTTGTCACCATGTTGTAATGCTCACCAAATCCTTAATATTTCCTCCTTTCCGAAATTTCAAAATAAATGTATAAAAGGTTTTTAATTTTAATTAAATATTTTTAGAAATTTATTTTGAGATGGAAGACAATAATTTGATTCTTTTGACAAAGCATATCCTAAAAACTAAGTATTTTATTAATATTATGTCCTCTAACTTGGAATTTATTTACTGGTGCAGGAAGAGTATCAAGTTTATATAGAGCGGCTTAGAAGCATCAGTGTAAACGAAAGCAACAAAGTGGTCAATCGAGATCACCCTCCTTTGGTTCAGGTAATTTTATTAAGGCATCACTCAACAAATTTATAGAAGGTTAAATTTCCCTTCCTATCCCCATGTTTAAGACCAATTTCATTTATTTTATCTTTTTATTTCTCTCCATTATATAATACTCCCTCCGCCCCACAAAACATTACCCTTTTACTTATTTTGGGCGTCCCACTTTCCTAAAAAGGAAATTTTTAATCTTCTTTATTCTTGGGGCCTCTTTTAAATGCATGCCATGGCCAACACTTTTCAAATTTACTATTCTCTCCACTCATTCTCTCTCCTCCCACTCACAACATCTACTTTAATAACATTATTCCTTATTTTCCGTTCTCATTAAAAAAGTAATGTTTTATGGGACGAAGGGAATATATATTTTCTCTGTTTCAAAATATACTATATCATTTCGGAATTTGACACATGTTTTAAAAAATGCAATTAATATCACAATTTTCTAATATAAGAATTGAAAATACCCTTATTAATTGTTTCTCTCTCATACATTATTTCACACAACACTATAATCAATGCTATGGAAAAAGTTTCTATATAGGGATAAAATTGAGATTTAAAGTTTCAAGCCCTAAAATAACAAATATTTTGAACTAAAATTTACTTTACAAAACGACATCTATTTTAAAACAGATGGAGCATATATATTTAAAGTATTTATATGCATGGAATTGCAATAATATCATGTGTACGGAACACATCCGTGATACTTGTTTTCTCCTTGAAAAATCATGACTCTATCAATAAAAAAACAACATCATTTGTGTAAATTATACTATATTTGTCCTAAAATAAACAAATTTTTTTTAAATAGATATTTATTTTTAGCACAGTAACACAAATTAATATAAAATGTATAATTATTTGACAGGTTATTGATGATAAGTATTTGAATGGCACTAGTAAGGAACAAGAGATGCCTCTTCTAGTTTATGTCTCCCGTGAAAAAAGACCTTCTCATCCCCATCATTTCAAAGCCGGTGCCCTAAACACCCTTGTAATCTCTCTCTCTCTCTCTCTCTCTCTCTCTCTCTTTATATATATATGAAAATTTTACATTAATTTTTATTTAGAAACAATCATTTTTCAATTAAATTTTACACATATGTGAAAATTAACAAATTAATTTGCAGCTACGCGTGTCGGGGTTGATAAGCAATTCTCCATACATATTAGGGTTGGATTGTGATATGTATTGTAATGATCCAAATTCAGCGCGCCAAGCAATGTGTTTCCATCTTGACTCTAACCTATCTCCTTCACTAGCCTTCGTTCAATTCCCTCAACTCTTTAGCAACATCAGTAAACACGATATTTATGAGAGTGAGTTACGATCGACGTTCAAGGTATGCCTTATATATTTGCATGAACATTTTTGATTATAACATAAGAAGTTTATTAAGTATTTTTCATGTCATTAATTTGCTTCATTATTCATTAATTTTCAGACATTATGGCATGGGATGGATGGGATTAAGGGTCCAGTCCTTTCTGGCACTTGTTATTATCTAAAGAGGGAAGCTATTTATGGAATTCCATTTCAAAAAGGTAAGCAAACACTAGGAATAAATACTTCATCTCTCATATTAATAAGGGTCGCGTTTTCCTAATTAGTATATGTGTCATCTACACTGATATGTTCATCTACTCTGTAGGAAGCGATTTAATGGAACTTAGAAAGTCATTCGGTTCATCAAATGAGCTCGTTAAATCACTCAATCGAACGTATGAGCCTAACGTGACTGAGGAAAAGCACTTGAACAATGCATTGCTACAAGACACTCACTTGGTAGCCTCTTGTGGCTATGAAGACAACACGAAATGGGGGAAAGAGGTATATATACATAACTATTAAGGAAATTGATGCCTTGTTTGGTTAGTTTTTTATTTTTAAGCTGTTTTTCGTTTTTTGAATCTGTTCATGTTATTATTATTGATCCGTTTCAATTGCATGCGGTTGCTTATGAGGTTTGGTAGGGTACACTACACACGTTAATGGACCCTGCCGACCTGACAGCTGGTGGATAACCAACTGGTCAATGGGCAAGTTGCCAGGTCTTGCATGTCTGCAAATAGAATAATGAATGACAATATCCGAACGACGCCTAATAGGGCTCCTCTCTCTCTCTCTCTCTCTCTCTCTCTCTCTCTCTCTCATTGAAATTCACTCACATCCCCCTTTCACTTTGGCTAATTGGCAGGTAGGGTTCAGGTACTTATCGGTGGTGGAAGATTGTTTCACAAGTTTCAATTTACACTGCGAAGGTTGGGTATCTGTTTATTTAAATCCAGCAAGACCAGCATTCTTGGGTGCTGGTGTAACTAGTCTTAACGACCTCTTAGTTCAAGGGACGCGATGGAGTGCTGGATTAGTTGAAATTGGTCTCTCAAAATTCTCTCCAATTATATATGGCTTATTAAGAATGTCCATTATCCAGAGTATGTGTTATGGATACCTGGCTTTCTTTCCTCTCAATTTCTTGCCCTTCTGGATTCTTGCCACAGTTCCTCAACTTTGTCTACTTAATGGCATCCCTATTTTTCCAGAGGTAATAGAATTCCTTTTTACATTATATATTACGAGTAAATTGAAAAACAACTTTTTTATAATACTAGGTAAAAAATTTTAAAGACTTTAAACTGTCAATTTTACTATTAAAACTATCAACTTTACTCTTGAAAATTGCCAGATATTATTACTGAGCAAATCTGACAGATTTAAACGATATACCGACAGTAAAACTTATAATTGATAAATGTGTACATATTAAAACATGACAATATAAAAACTGACTCTTGCGAGGGTTCTTAAAAAAACTGACAATAATTATGGGATAAACCTTACTTCATATGCAAGTAATGATTTATTAATATATTCTTATCATATGTATACCTTGCAGGTTAAAAGTCCATTCTTCATTGTGTTCTCATTGATATTCTTCTCTTCTCATATTCAACACATACGAGAAATCATCTCAACAAGAGCTTCATTTACACTCCGGATATGGAAAAATGAACAAAGAGTATGGATGATAAAGGCAGTCACAAGCCAATTCTATGGAAGTTTGCATGCAATTATGGAGAAAATTGGCTCAAGAGAAGCCACTTTCTTACCAACCAATAAAGCCATCGATGATCAACAAGTTAAACTCTATCAAATGGGTAAATTCAATTTCCAAGCGTCGCCTATGCTACTAATTCCGGTCTGCAGTCTAGTCATTCTAAATTTGGTCGCTTTCATCGGAGGAATGGTTAAAGTGATTTCAGCAAAGAACTTCCATGAGATGTTTATACAAGTTTTCATTTCATTTTATGTGGTGATAATGAGTTGCCCCATACACTACCAGAAATCACATTTTAGGCGACAAAAAAAATTGGTCGCCTTATCCTGAAATCCGTCGCCACAAACATACGGCGACCAATTTTCGTCGCCAAAGATTGGCCACACAAACCTCTTGGCCTCAGGTTTTAGGCGACGAAATTTACGTTTGGTCGCCTAAAAGTGTTCTTTGGCGGCAAAGTAACTTGGTCGCCTAAAAGTGTTCTTTGGCGACAACGTATATTGGTCGCCTAAAAATATTTTTTGGCGACAAAGTATTGGTCGCCTAAGTAACCAAATTAAGGCCACGAACTACATTTGGTCGCCTAAAAGTTTTCTTTGGTGACAAAGTATTTTGGTCTCCAAGTAACCAAATTAAGACCACAAATTTACATTTGCTCGCCTAAAGGTGTTATTAATTTTTTTAAATTTTCTTTTTTCAATATTTATTTTTGATAAATCAAAATTATATATATATATAATTTTGTAAATTATATATATATATATATATATATATATATATATATATATATATATATATATATATATATATATATATATATAATTTTGTATTGACAAATCGGTCAAGTTCTATTATTGACAAATTAGTCCCTTAAACTTCCCTTATACCACAACCACCATCAACCACCACCAACCACCATCTCAATCACCGGCGCCACCATCCCTCTACCATCACCACCATCACTAACAACAACACCAAAAAACCAAACCCATTAATTTTAAACAAAATTAGTATAAATTAAGTTTCTTCAAAACAAAAATCAAAACGAAATTAAAGAAAACAAATCTGAGAGAGAGACGGAGTGTGTGGAGAGATTGAAGAAATCAAAACGAAATTGAAGAAACGCCGTTTGGTCGCCGTCGCTGGGAGATGATGACGGAGAGACGGAGACGGAGAGAAGGAGATGGAGATGACCCGGATACGTGGCGAAGACGGCGTTGGGGAGGCGTGAGGGTGATGGAGAAGCGGCACAGTCGAGGGGGAGAGCCGAATTGAAGGGGAAAGGGAGGGGTGGGATTCCGGCAGTGATGGGTCTGCGTCTGTACGTTGTGGAGAGATAGAGAGAGAGAGAAAATGAGGAGGCGTGGAGAAAGAAATTGAGGAGGATTTGGTTTTGTTTTGTGAAAAGATTTGAAAGTGTGTGAGTAAGAAATTTGGACCGTTGATTTAATAGGAATGGATGGTTGAGATGGTGATCCAAGTGAAATAATTTGTTAAAATGTGAGCCATTGGATTCAACTTGAATGTGTTATTATATATGGCTAAGATGAAGATCCATGTGAAAGAAAATGACTTAATAATAAATGATAATAATGATACTTAGTTTTTTTATTTGAAAAAATATTCAATTCATTTAAAATCTAATAAAATTATTTAATAATAATAATTGTATAATAAATGTAAATGCTTAGTACTACAATAATAATTAGTAATAACATTATAATAATTGATATAAAAAATAATTAATAATAATAATAATAATAATAATAATAATAATAATAATAATAATAATAATAATAATAATAATTTAAACTATAAAATAATAGTATGCCTAATATTAATAATAATAATATTTATTATCAATAATATTTATTAATGAATTATTAATAATATAATTGATTAATTAATTAATATTAATATTAAATATATAAACAGTAATAATGGCACATATTTGTAACTCAATTTTCATTTGGATTTTTAGGAATATCATAGAGAAGAAAAACACTTTAAATGTCATTTAGAATGTAGAAAAAAATTAAAAAAAAAATAAACGAGGTAGCCGTATACCAATTTCACAAGATCGGGACACATTCCTTAAAACCCTAAATAATGGCACATATTTGTAACTCAGTTTCCATTTGGATTTTGAGGAAAGTCATAGAGATGAAAACACTTTAAATGTCATTTAGAATGTAGAAAAAAATTAAAAAAAAATAAACGAGGTAGCCGTATACCATTTTCACAAGATCGGGACACATAAAACCTTAAAAACCCTAAATAATAGCACATATTTGTAACTCAATTTCCATTTGGATTTTGAGGAATATCATAGAGATAAAAAACACTTTAAATGTCATTTAGAATGTAAAAAAAATTAAAAAAAAATAAACGAGGTAGCTGTATACCATTTTCACAAGATCGGGACACATTCCTTAAAACCCTAAATAATGGCACATATTTGTAACTCAGTTTCCATTTGGATTTTGAGGAAAGTCATAGAGATGAAAACACTTTAAATGTCTTTTAGAATGTAGAAAAAAATTAAAAAAAAATAAACGAGGTAGCCGTATACCATTTTCACAAGATCGGGACACATAAAACCTTAAAAACCCCTAAATAATGGCACATATTTGTAACTCAATTTCCAATTGGATTTTGAGAAATATCATAGAGATTAAAAACACTTTAAATGTCATTTAGAATGTAGAAAAAAATTAAAAAAAAATAAACGAGGTAGCCGTATACCATTTTCACAAGATCGGGACACATTCCTTAAAACCCTAAATAATGGCACATATTTGTAACTCAGTTTCCATTTGGATTTTGAGGAATATCATAGAGATTAAAAATACTTTAAATGTCATTTAGAATGTAGAAAAAAATTTTAAAAAAATAAACGAGGTAGCCGTATACCATTTTCACAAGATCGGGACACATTCCTTAAAACCCTAAATAATGGCACATATTTGTAACTCAGTTTCCATTTGGATTTTGAGGAAAGTCATAGAGATGAAAACAATTTAAATGTCATTTAGAATGTAGAAAAAAATTAAAAAAAAATAAACGAGGTAGCCGTATACCATTTTCACAAGATCGGGACACAAAACCTTAAAAACCCTAAATAATGGCACATATTTGTAACTCAGTTTCCATTTAGATTTTGAGGAATATCATAGAGATTAAAAACACTTTAAATGTCATTTAGAATGTATAAACAAATTAAAAAAAAATAAACGAGGTAGTCGTATACCATTTTCACAAGATCGGGACACATTCCTTAAAACCCTAAATAATGGCACATATTTGTAACTCAGTTTCCATTTGGATTTTGAGGAAAGTCATAGAGATGAAAACACTTTAAATGTCATTTAGAATGTAGAAAAAAATTAAAAAAAAATAAACGAGGTAGCCGTATACCATTTTCACAAGATCGGGACACATTCCTTAAAACCCTAAATAATGGCACATATTTGTAACTCAGTTTCCATTTGGATTTTGAGGAATATCATAGAGATTAAAAACACTTTAAATGTCATTTAGAATGTAGAAAAAAATTTTAAAAAAATAAACGAGGTAGCCGTATACCATTTTCACAAGATCGGGACACATTCCTTAAAACCCTAAATAATGGCACATATTTGTAACTCAGTTTCCATTTGGATTTTGAGGAAAGTCATAGAGATGAAAACACTTTAAATGTCATTTAGAATGTAGAAAAAAATTAAAAAAAATAAACGAGGTAGCCGTATACCATTTTCACAAGATCGGGACACAAAACCTTAAAAACCCTAAATAATGGCACATATTTGTAACTCAATTTCCATTTGGATTTTGAGGAATATCATAGAGATTAAAAACACTTTAAATGTCATTTAGAATGTAGAAACAAATTAAAAATAAATAAATGAGGTAGTCGTATACCATTTTCACAAGATCGGGACACATTCCTTAAAACCCTAAATAATGACACATATTTGTAACTCAGTTTCCATTTGGATTTTGAGGAAAGTCATAGAGATGAAAACACTTTAAATGTCTTTTATAATGTAGAAAAAAATTAAAAAAAAATAAACGAGGTAGCCGTATACCATTTTCACAAGATCGGGACACATAAAACCTTAAAAACCCCTAAATAATGGCACATATTTGTAACTCAATTTCCAATTGGATTTCGAGAAATATCATAGAGATTAAAAACACTTTAAATGTCATTTAGAATGTAGAAAAAAATTAAAAAAAAATAAACGAGGTAGCCGTATACCATTTTCACAAGATCGGGACACATTCCTTAAAACCCTAAATAATGGCACATATTTGTAACTCAGTTTCCATTTGAATTTTGAGGAATATCATAGAGATAAAAAAACACTTTAAATGTCATTTAGAATGTAGAAAAAATTAAAAAAAAATAAACGAGGTAGCCGTATACCATTTTCACAAGATCGGGACACATTCCTTAAAACCCTAAATAATGACACATATTTGTAACTCAATTTCCATTTGGATTTTGAGGAATATCATAGAGATTAAAAACACTTTAAATGTCATTTAAAATGTAGAAAAAAATTAAAAAAAATAAACGAGGTAGCCGTATACCATTTTCACAAGATCGGGACACATTCCTTAAAACCCTAAATAATGGCACATATTTGTAACTCAGTTTTCATTTGGATTTTGAGGAAAGTCATAGAGATGAAAACACTTTAAATGTCATTTAGAATGTAAAAAAAAAAATTAAAAAAAAATAAACGAGGTAGCCGTATTCCATTTTCACAAGATCGGGACACATTCCTTAAAACCCTAAATAATGGCACATATTTGTAACTCCGTTTCCATTTGGATTTTGAGGAAAGTCATAGAGATGAAAACACTTTAAATGTCATTTAGAATGTAGAAAAAAATTAAAAAAAATAAACGAGGTAGCCGTATACCATTTTCACAAGATCGGGACACATAAAACCTAAAAAACCCTAAATAATGGCACATATTTGTAACTCAATTTCCATTTGGATTTTGAGGAATATCATAGAGATGAAAAACACTTTAAATGTCATTTAGAATGTAAAAAAAAATTAAAAAAAATTAACGAGGTAGCCGTATACCATATTCACAAGATCGGGACACATTCCTTAAAACCCTAAATAATGGCACATATTTGTAACTCAGTTTCCATTTGGATTTTGAGGAAAGTCATAGAGATGAAAACACTTTAAATGTCATTTAGAATGTAAAAAAAAATTAAAAAAAATAAACGAGGTAGCCGTATACCATTTTCAGTAGATCGAGACACATAAAATCTTTAAAATGCTAAATAATGCCACATATTTGTAACTCAATTTCCATTTGGATTTTGAGGAATATCATAGAGATGAAAAACACTTTAAATGTCATTTAGAATGTAGAAAAAAATTAAAAAAATGATTAATTAGAAAAAATCTAAACAAATGAAAGTATATAGAAGAAAAGTCAAAAGATGGACGGACTACCCTATATTTATTTTTTATTTATTTTAAAATTTTTTATTGACTAGATAATAATATTTTAGCCTTTTTTAATTAGTGGTTTTTTTTAAAAAAAGTTATATAAAAAAAGATAGAAAAAAACTAAACAAATGAAAGTATATAGAAGAAAAGTCAAAAGAGGGACGGACTACCCTATATTTATTTTTTATTTATTTTTAAATTTTTTATTGACTAGAAAATAATATTTTAGCCATTGTTAATTAGTGGTTTTTTTTTTTAAAATAAGTTATATAAAAAAAGATAGAAAAAAACTAAACAAATGAAAGTATATAGAAGAAAAGTCAAAAGAGGGACGGACTACCCTATATTTACTTTTTATTTTTTTTAATTCTTTATTGAATAGAAAATAATATTTTAGCCATTGTTAATTAGTTGTTTTTTTAAAAAAATGTTATATAAAAAAAGATAGAAAAAAACTAAACAAATGAAAGTATATAGAAGAAAAGTCAAAAGAGGGACGGACTACCCTATATTTATTTTTATTTTTTTTAAAATTTTTTATTGACTAGAAAATAATATTTTAGCCTTTGTTAATTAGTGGTTTTTTTTAAAAAAAGTTATATAAAAAAAGATAGAAAAAAACTAAACAAATGAAAGTATATAGAAGAAAAGTCAAAAGAGGGACGGACTACCCTATATTTATTTTTTATTTTTCTTAAAATTTTTTATTGACTAGAAAATAATATTTTAGACATTGTTAATTAGTGGTTTTTTTTAAAAAAAGTTATATAAAAAAAGATAGAAAAAAACTAAACAAATGAAAGTATATAGAAGAAAAGTCAAAAGAGGGACGGACTACCCTATATTTATTTTTTATTTATTTTTAAATTTTTTATTGACTAGAAAATAATATTTTAGTCTTTGTTAATTAGTAGTTTTTTTTAGAAAATGTTATATAAAAAATGATAGAAAAAAACTAAACAAATGAAAGTAGATAGCAACTTTAAAGGCGACCAAGAGACAAAATAGTGGCCTAAACTCTGTTTAAGGCGACCAAGATTCCAAACAGTCGCCTATATTATGTTTGAGGCGACCAAAAGAAAAATTTAGTCGCCTAAAAACTGTTGTTTTGAGGCGACCACATATTAATAGTCGCCTAAACTCTGTTTAAGGCGACCAAGATTCCAAAAAGTCGCCTAAACTGTCTTTAAGGCGACCAAGATTCAATATAGTTGCCTAAATTATTTTTGAGGCGACCAAAGCAAAATTTAGTCGCCTAAACTCTATTGTTTGAGGCGACCACATGTGAATAGTCGCCTAAAATATGTTAAGGCGGCAAATATTTTATTTGGTCGCCTAAAATATGTTAAGGCGACAAAAATGTTGGTCGCCTAAATGCGGTCGCGAAAGAGTAACTTATGGCGACTAGGCTTTGTTTTGGTTGCCTAAAGATTGTTTAGGCGACCAATTTTTTTTTGGTCTCCTTAGATTGGTCGCCTAAAATGTGATTTCTAGTAGTGATAATTGAAGGTATGATATTGAGGAAGGACAAGGGGAGAATTCAACCTTCTATAAGTCTAGTTTCAGCTGCAATTGCTTCAATTATTTTATCTTTAGGTTCTTTGATTTCAATGTACTAATGATACATATATATTATTCTAAAGTATTTATTAGTCATAAAACACAGTAATTTCAATATAATTTTTGTATGATCAAATACGGGTGAATGGCAAACCTATGCAACATACTATCACGTTTTGTTGAATGTAATGGCTCGATGTCCTGGCAAAGGGCCCGGCGCCCTCGTGGATGCCGAGGCGGGCGCCTGGAAGGCAGTGGCCTGGGGCGTGGGCTGAAGGTTTGAGGCGGCCGCATGGCCTGGCCGAGGCGGGCGCATCATGGGCAGAAGGTTGGCCGTGGTTTGGCGACATCCCAGGCGGGCGCCTGGTCTTCCTTGAGGCGGGCGCCTCGCGGCGTCAGGAGGGTTTTGGGCTGACGGGTTCTCTGTTTTATTTGGTCTTAGTGGGCTAGGGTTTGTAACTAATATATATATAGTTTGTAATCCTATGTAACTGTAGTAAAACATAGTACATAATAATACAGAGGCAAAGTTCAAAATCCCAATTACATCTCTTTCTCTTTCGATTTCTCAATTGTGTTCTTGGTTATTGTTAATTTGCTTTCGCTGCATTGCACAACATGTTTGTTACATTAAATGCAACTTACTAAGAATTGATGAAATATTGCAACATATTTCGATTAATTACAAATAATGCAATTTTTGTACTCTTTAATACGTGCACTAATGCAGTGTAGTTCTCAATTTTGTTACCAAATAATGCAATTCCCTTGCATTATTTGTGACCCGACCTAAAAATATGTTTTATTATATTGTTAAAGTAGAATATGTTTGCTGGTGATCGAATGTAGCTACATGATATAGAACCGATTGGAGGTTACCTCGGACATATCCCGCAATTTACCTCCATCAGTCACTGAGGGGCTGGTGGCTGGTGGTCCAGGACTTAGTCCGACGAAGCTGGGAACCTGGGTATCAATTTTTTTTTTTTTAAAATAGAACCGATTGGAGGTTATGTCGTGCAAGAATTTAGGATAAAAAGTGTTATTTACTTCATCTTCTTCATTTGTCCCAAAATAAACAAAGATCAATTTTTTTAGAGGCTTTGACCAATAAGCCCTTCAGATAAATGAAAACGAATAATAAAATCAGACATTTTTTAAACTCGCCAATAAGTCCCTGTATTTTTGCTGGACCAAAATACCCCTATGACACACTCACGCATGCGCCCACCCATCTCCTCCCATCCATCCATGCGCCAGCACTTTTCTCTCTTTCTCTCTCTTCTTTTTTTTTTTTAAGCTTTTCTTCTTATCTACTATCTTTCTCTCTCTTCCTTTTTTTCTCTTAAATTTTTAAAATGCAATATCTCAAAATCTAAAAGTCGAAAAAATAATCTGAAATCACTGTTTTAATCGCATCGCCAAGACGAATCAAACAAGTTTACTCATCATATATTTCAAAAATTATAAATAAAATAAAATTATACTCCCTCTTGTAAAAATCTGAGAAAATTATTTATCATTTGTTCACACATGAGTAAAACTGTATAATGATTATCACATTTATAGACTGAGAAGTCTATTTCACAGTTTTGATGTAAATATCTGTATAATTGTTTTCACATTTATAAACTGAGAAGTCTATTTCACAGTTTTGATGAAATAACTGTATAATGGTTTTCACATTTATAGACTGAGAAGTCTATTTCACAGTTTTGATGTAAATAACTGTATAATGATTTTCACATTTATAAACTGAGAAGTCTATTTCACAGTTTTGATGTGTATTTATGTATAATGGTTTTCACATTTATAAACTGAGAAGTCTATTTCACATTTATAAACTTAGAAGTCTATTTCACATTTATACAATTTTGAGAAGTCTATTTCACAGTTTTGATCTAAAATAATTGTACAATGGTTTTCACATTTATAAACTGAGAAGTCTATTTCACAGTTTTGATGTAAAATAACTGTACAATGGTTTTCACATTTATAAATTGAGAAGTCTATTTCACAATTTTGATGTAAAATAACTGTACAATGGTTTTCACATTTTAAACTGAGAAGTCTATTTCACAGTTTTTGATGTAAAATAACTGTACAATGATTTTCATATTTATAAACTGAGAAGTCTATTTCACAGTTTTGATGTAAATAACTGTATAATGATTTTCACATTTATAAACTGAGAATTCTATTTCACCTTTTTAATGTCAATAACTGTATAATGATTTTCACATTTATAAACTGAGAATTCAATTTCACAGTTATATAAAAATGTGAAATGTTTTGACAGTTTTGATGACTTAACTGTATAATGGTTTTCACATTTATAAACTGAGAATTCTATTTCACTGTTTTGATGAGTATAACTGTATAATAGTTTTCACATTATAAACTGAGAACTCTATTTCACAGTTATATAAAAATGTGAAATACACATCACAGTTATTTCACAAACAACGCATAAGGATAAACAATTGTGAAAACCTATAAAACATTAATGTGAAATAGAATTCTCAGTTTATAACATAAACCAACACAGTTATAACATAAAAAAAAATTATATTTCACATTTATTTACACCAAAACTTGTGTCCAGAGCAATGGAGTCCTGTGCAAAACCATTTACTGCCAGCCCCGTTATCATTGAGTTCCAAGTAACCACATCCTTTTGAGGCATCTTTACAAAAACTTTACGAGCTTTTTCCATATTCCCGCACCTGGAATACATGCCCAAAAGTGATGATGCCAAATAAAGATTTGAGCCCAGAGCATGAGTCTCCACATAGTTGCCAATGTACTCGCCAGTTTCTGCAGATCCCATTTGAGCACAAGCTGATAGGACTGTAACTAGAGTTACATCATTAGGTTTAACTTGATTCCTTCTCATTTGCTCAAAAAGTTCTAATGCCTCGCTGGATCTACCATTTTGAGAGTAACCAGCAATCATGGTAGTCCATGCAATAACATCCCTTTCAACCATCTGATCAAACAATCTGCGTGCCTCATCCACGGCCCCACATTTCACATACATATCGAACAATGCGGTTGAAACAATCAAGTTGAGACACAATCTTTTATCATCGATATACTTCTTAACTCTAAAACCCATTTCCAAATCACCAAGTTTAGAGCAAATAGTTAGCAGTGTCACAGCAGTGTACTCATTAGCATAACAACCGTCAGTATGCATTTGTTCAAAAACTCTAAATCCCTCAAGATAATCCCCATTATGTACATAACATGAGAGCATAGAGTTCCACGATGTAACTGTTCTGTCTGTCATTTTGTCAAAAATCTCTCGGGCTGCCAAGGGATTCCAAGACTTGGAGTAACCAGAAATCAAACAATTATAACAAACTGGATCCTTAACCAAGATTCCATCAAAAACTCTCCTGGCAGAATCCACATCAAGAGTCTTTACATAAAAATCAATCAAAGATGTCTGGACAAAAACACTTGAATCCAACCCAAAACATGTAACTAAAGAATGAATTTGTCTGCCCAAATATATAAGCATAAAAGAAGAACATGACTTTAAAACAGGCGCGATGGTGTAACTATCCATCCGGGTATCCTTACGGTGCATTCTAAGGAATATTTCAATTGAATATTCATGAAAAGAGAGTTTGGAGAAGGCAGATATGACGGAGTTATACAGTGTTCGGGTTGGTAGGGGAATTTGATCGAACACCTTGCGGGCACATTGTTAAAAGACAGATTTAAAAGCTTTACCGTGTATAATGGAATGAGATTGGGGTAATTTACGGTGATTAGACCGTGAATTTGCTTGAATTTGTGTAGGGGAATTTGATCGAACAGAAGCGTATCCAGAAATTTCGCGAAGAAGAGAAGCGCGAGGCTGAGGCCAAAGCCCTGCGGCAAAGGCAACAACAAAATCGACATAATTCCGATAAGAATTTGTCTTCGAATAGCAAATCAAACTCAAATATCCTCAAATCGAAGCCGATGGAGATGCGGTATTGCGGTGGCCAACGGAAACTGGAATTGCTTTTTGCGCACAGTGAGAGAAAGCGCATAGAGAGAGAGAAATAGAATGAGCGGGGAGGGAGAGGGGTAGTTTTGCCATTTAAATTTTTATAAAAAGGGTCAGGGACTCTACGAACATTTTGATTTCAAAACCTGGATCCTAAGGTAGAATTCGAAATGTACTGTTTTTATCGGTAAATTCCACCTTATTTCAAGGTCTTATTGATAAAAATTCTTTTTTTTTTTTATGATAAAAAATGACGATTTACTAAGCACATTTGGATGTGTGGTTCCATGAGTACATGTTTTTTTTTTTTTTTTTTTTTTTTTTTAAGATATAAGATAGAAATCATATGCTTAGCCTTAGTCTTAAACTCTCACCGCACAATAAATGTCATAATTTTTCTTTTAGTCCGTCTAAAATTAAATGTCGTATTTTGAAATAAAAAAATATTTAGTGTAGTTTTATTATTGTACAAGCAATATACAAATTATTAATTATTTTTGTTAAAAAAGTTGATAAAGTTAAATGCGAAATTTGTTTTGAGACGAATAAAATAATTATGGCCATTTACCAAAAGCTACTTTTGAAGATGGATATTACAAAAAAAATCACACAAGTTGGACAATACAAAAAGCTCATTGAATATTAAAAAAAAAACTCCTTTTTTCAATTTTTTTAAATGACATTTATCAGTTGTTACTAATTGATATATTCATTTTATAAGTTTTTTTATGACTGATAAATGATATTTTTCTGTCAAATAACTGATAAATGCATTTATCAGTTTTTTAAATTTTTTTTTGTGATTGGTATTTTGGTTAAACAACTGATAAATGTATTTATAACTAATAAATGTATTTATCAGTTATTTGAGTTGGTCTTATAAAAAACGCATTTTTTTGGCACTTAGAAAAAAATGTGTTTTGTGCTTTCCCGTTTGTGCCAGTTTCAGTTTAACAAAGTGCCAATGTGACAAAGTGCCAGTGCATGTGTAACAAAGTGCCAGTGAAAAAAGTGCCAGTACCAGTTTAACAAAGTGCCAGTGTAAACTGGCACTGACACTTTGTTAAACTGACACTGGCGCTTTTTAAACGGGCACTTTTGTATACATGAACTGGCACTCTGTTACACTAACACTGGCACTTTGTTACACTAACATTTTTGCTGGCTCTCAAAAACACAAGCACTGATATTCAAAAACACATGCACTGGTATTCAAAAACACATGACACTGGCACTCGAATTAAAATGCACTGGCACATCAAATCCCCCCAACCCCTTCGTCCTTCTTCTTCCACGACGCACCAGCCCATTGTTGGACAATTGCTATGGCTTCTTTAAGACTTAACGAAAAAACTGACAGCAAAAGTAACGGAGATTGAAAAACAAAGAAATTCAAGTCGAGTCTTGTATTTAATACAATCTCCGTAAGAGTTATTTGTCCCGCACTGGTGCTTACGGTTGTATGACAAAACTCTAGTAAGATAAAACGACTTACTATTAGTTATAAGGAGCACTCCAATATAACTAATCTAACGAACAACAAAGGTTTTAGAACTTTGGACTTGAAAGATTGAATGCAACAATATGCAATGATTTGGGTTATGTTATTCTATCTCTCTAGAGGGTAAAATGCTCAAAATGACTGTATATGTAAATTGAAATTCGGAGGGGAAGTATATAAAGAGAATCAAAGGGTTTGGTGGATTTTCCCTTGAAAAGTCATAACTTTTCGGGTATAACAGCACTTGCACGGCCGTGTCCAATGAACTGCACGGCCGTGCAAGGCAATATGCACGGTCGAGTTCATGGCTCTGCACGGTCGAGTGGCAAGGCAAGGCACGGTGCACGGCCGTGTCCTAGACACTTGCACGGCCGTGCGAAGCTTCTTCACCGCTCGTCAGCCCTTTAGCCACAACAAGTCCACACCAATTTTGGGACCAACCCAAAGCACACTTTGACCCAATATTTAAGTTACAAATCATTTGTCATTAATTTCTCATTCACACGGAAATGTTTTTGAGACATTAAATGAGTTATATATAATCTACAACAAATGTAGATTATCATTTGTAACTAGTTCCGTTAACACATAACGAACTTCCGTTAGAAACTAGATCAACGTTAAGTTAAACTTAACTTTCCGTTATCCATTTCCAACAATCCCCCACATGAATGACAATTAATGCATGTATGCAAATTCGTCCAAAGTTCCAAATAACTATTATTACATCGGGATAGATAGCTTGTGGCCTTGAATCTTCCCTAGTGAAATATTATCGGATATACTAGCCATTTGGTAGCGAGTCGCTTTGAACCGTGACCGTCGGGTGTATACCAAGACAATAATACTCACATAATAACAGCTCTAACAATTGTTGTTCTCACGTTTTGTCCATTTTGGCCCTGGACCGTATCTCATTCATAAGCGTTCATTTAGAGGCGGCCTTATTACCTCTCACTTATATAGGTGATTCTCACTATAAGGAGTATCATGCACTACTCCACCCGTAGGTATAGAAATCATTAAAAGTTTTCTCAACTTAACCTTACCACTGCTGCATGTGCTTGTACTTGGATGTTCTGGGAATGAGTATTCAACATCTCCGGGTTAATAAACCGAGTTGTTGTTTCCAAGTAACTCTACTAGAACTTATAACTTGGTTGTCTCATTGAACCAAGGGCCTGGGATCTCCATTTCTCAAGGTTGAGTGTCCGCTATAAGTCCTTTTGTTGTGGGTTTTAGACCCATTCCCCTTAACAGTTTATACAGTTGATCTCTATTTATACCTTTGGTAAATGGATCCGCTAAGTTATCACATGATTTTACATAATCAATGGTGATAACGCCATTCTTAATCAACTGTCTAATGGTATTGTGTCTACGACGAACATGTCTAGACTTACCATTGTACATACTATTCTGTGCCCTTCCAATTGCTGATTGACTATCACAATGGATTAGTACAAAGCAGTAATGTTTGCTCCAACAAGGAACATCCTCCAGGAAGTTCTTAAGCCATTCTCGCTTCTTCCCAGCCTTTATCTAACGCGATAAACTCAGGATTCCATCGTGGATCCGGCTATACACGTTTGTTTGGAGGATTTCCATGACACTCGCTCCTCCACCTATAGTGAATACATATCCACTTGTGGATTTAGAGTCTTTCGTGTCCGATATCCAATTGGCATCACAGTATCCTTCTAATACTGCTGGATATTTCTTGTAAAGTATTCCATAGTTTAATGTATACTTTAAATATCTTAGTACTCTCATTAGTGCTTTCCAATGATCAAGTACTAGGATTGCTTGTGAACCTACTTAGTTTGCTCACCGAATATGCAATGTCCGGACGAGTACAATTTGTTAAGTACATCGATCGCCAATTATTCTTGCATATTCCAAGTTGAGAAACCGGTTCCCCTTTGTTCTTGGCTAAATGTAGAGCCAAGTCTACAGTGTCTTAGCTGGAGGGTCATCAAAGACATTGAATTTCCGAAGAACATTCTCTAGGTAATGGGATTGTGAAAGAACTAATCCTTCGATGTTCTAGAGATCTTTATCCCTAATATTACATCGCCTAATCCCATGTCTTTCATGTCAAAGTTCTTCTTTAACATGCCTTTGGTATTCATGATTAAATCATGATTACTTCCCATTATGAGCATGTCGTCTACATAAAGACAAACGATAACGAATGATTCGTATGTTCCTTTAATGTAGACACATTTGTCACATTCATTGATCTTGAATCCATTTGATAACATGGTTCTATCGAACTTCTCATGCCATTGTTTAGGTGCTTGTTTTAGTCCATACAAGGATTTTACAAGTTTACACACCTTTCTTTCTTTACCAGGGAACCACGAACCCTTCGGGTTGTTCCATGTAAATTTCTTCATCAAGTTCTCCATTAAGGAAAGCAGTCTTCACATCCATTTGGTGTATCTCAAGATTATGCACCGCCGCAATAGCTATGAGAACACGAATAGATGTGATCCTTGTGACAGGGAGTATGTATCGAAGAAATCATATCCCTCTTTTCTGTCTAAAGCCTTTGGCAACTAGCCTAGCTTTGTACTTTTCGATAGATCCATCCGCCTTATACTTCCGTTTAAGGATCCATTTGCAACCTAATGGTTTGCAACCTGGAGGAGATCAACTAATTCCCAAGTATTGTTGAGCATTATGGATTCTATTTCACTGTTAATAGCTTCCTTCCGTAACGAACTATCCTGGACCGGACAAAGCTTCTTTAACAGCTTGATGGTTCGTTTTCTAACATGTAAGATAGAAAATCAGGACCAAAGGTCTTTTCCACTCTTGCCCTTTTGCTACGTCTCGGTTCTTCATCTTCTATTTGAGAAGGACCGGATGTAGACTCATGTGTTCTCTTATTAGAACCTACATCTTTCCTGTCCTTAACCGGAAAAATGTTTTCAAAGAATACCGCATTCCTTGATTCTATAGTAGTTCCTACGTGCATATCCGGAATGTCCGATTTATGCACTATAAACCGATAGGCACTACTATTATTGGCATATCCAATAAAAACACAGTCAATGGTCTTTGGGCCAATCTTGACTTGTTTAGGCTTAGGTACTTCAACCTTGGCCAAACACCCCCACACTTTAAGGTATTTAAAACATGGCCTACGATTATGCCACATTTCATAGGGTGTTTTGTCAATACCTTTCTTGGGTATTTTATTAAGAACATAATTAGAAGTGAGTATTGCTTCCCCCACAAGTTGTCCTGTAAGCCCGAACCGATCAAAAGCGCGTTCATCATCTCTTTGAGAGTACGGTTTTGCGTTCAGCAACTCCATTAGATTGAGGGGTATATGGAGCCGTTGTTTGATGAATTATGCCGGATTCCCAACATAATCCTTCAAACGGTGCTTCATATTCTCCACCTCTATCGCTTCTAATTTTCTTAATTTTCAAGTTAAGTTGATTCTCAACTTCTTTCTTATAAGTCTCAAAAGCCCCTAAGGCTTCATCCTTACTTCTTAAGAGATAGACATAGCAATACTTAGTGCAATCATCTATAAATGTAATGAAGTACTTTTTGCCTCCTCGAGTTTGCACTAGTTTTAAATCACATATGTCGGTGTGAATTAACTCGAGAGGAGTCGTGTCTCTTTGTATGGCATTAAATGGTGACTTAGTCATTTTTGCCTCAACACAAACTTCGCACCTATTAGTCGAGTCGGATTTAGTCATTTGGATTAAATCTTGTCTCGCTAATTTCTTAATGGTGTCGAGGTTTACATGTCCTAATCTATCATGCCATAAATTAGAACTTTCCGACAAGTAAACATAAGGAACACAACTTTTATTCATCGCACCTTGGCGGATTACAGTCATTACATTCATTTTAAAAAGGCCATCCTCGAGGTAACCTTTTCCAAGAAACAACCCATTCTTGGTTAGTACAAATTTGTCGGATTCGAATACTAGTCTAAAGCCGGCCTTACTAAGCAAAGCGCCGGACACTAAATTTTTACGGATGTCTGGAACATGCAGCACATCCAACAAGGTTACTTCTTTTCCGGAAGTCATCTTCAAAATCACGTTTCCAATGCCTTGAACATCGGAGGTCGCTGAATTTCCCATGTAAAGCTTTCTTCCGGAGATGGGAGTATAGGAGGAGAAACTTTCCTTGTTACCACAAATATGGCGGGTAGCACCGGTATCTATCCACCATGATTTAGGGTTCTCCTCCAAATTTGCAACGTTGGCTTCAAAGACAACCGCTGCAAAGTCTAGGTCCATATGGTCAACATTGTTCGCCTCTTTCTTCGGGAGACGACAATCCCTTGACAAGTGGCCCGGTTTGCCACAATTATAGCAAGACCCCTTGAACCTTTTAGAGGTCTTCTTCTTCCCCTTCTTAGCATTCCCTGGCATTTTCAGAATGCTTTCTCTTTGTGCCACTCGTGCTAGCCTCGGCGAGATTGACCTTTGCCTCCATCTTGCCTTTAGCAACTTTGGCCTCATTCATTCTATTGTTCTCTTCTATTTGAAGACGAACAACAATGTCTTCCAAGGACATCTCCTTGCGTTTATGCTTGAGATAGTTCTTGAAGTCCTTCCACGAAGGAGGCAACTTTTCAATGATAGAAGCCACCTTAAATGGATCATTCATGATCATCCCCGGCATCAAGCCCATGTAGAATGATTTGGAATTCATCTACTTGAGTTGTTACCGATTTGGAATCGACCATCATAAAGTCAAGATACTTACCGACGACAAATTTCTTTGACCCGGCATCCTCGATCTTGTACTTCCTTTCCAAAGTGTCCCACAACGCTTTGGCTAACTCGACTGTACTATACACATTGTATAGTGCATCGTCAAGTCCATTTAAGATATAATTCTTACAAAGAAAATTACCGTGAGACCAAGCCTCCTTTGCCATTTGCCTTTGGGGGTCCGGATCACCTTTTTCTACCGCCGGAGGATCTTCCTTTAAGAAGCGGTGCAAGCTTAGGGTGGTCAAGTAGAAGAGCATCTTCTGTTGCCATCTCTTGAAATCCACACCGGTGAATTTCGCGGGTTTCTCACCATGACTGATGTGATGAGTTGTAGGAGCGGGAGCAACGTTGTTGAATGTAGTATCTCCTTGCGGTGGAGGCGTCACATTCCCTTGACTAGATGAAGTGGTGTCTTTCTCGTTTGCCATATCTTGATAATCTTGAAGAAGCGTAAAATAACTCTTACGATTGTTGGACAATTGCTATGGCTTCTTTAAGACTTAACGAAAAAACTGACAGCAAAAGTAACGGAGATTGAAAAACAAAGGAATTCAAGTCGAGTCTTGTATTTAATACAATCTCCGTAAGAGTTATTTGTCCCGCACTGGTGCTTACGGTTGTATGACAAAACTCTAGTAAGATAAAACGACTTACTATTAGTTATAAGGAGCACTCCAATATAACTAATCTAACGAACAACAAAGGTTTTAGAACTTTGGACTTGAAAGATTGAATGCAACAATATGCAATGATTTGGGTTATGTTATTCTATCTCTCTAGAGGGTAAAATGCTCAAAATGACTGTATATGTAAATTGAAATTCGGAGGGGAAGTATATAAAGAGAATCAAAGGGTTTGGTGGCTTTTCCCTTGAAAAGTCATAACTTTTCGGGTATAACAGCACTTGCACGGCCGTGTCCAATGAACTGCACGGCCGTGCAAGGCAATATGCACGGTCGAGTTCATGGCTCTGCACGGTCGAGTGGCAAGGCAAGGCAAGGCACGGTGCACGGCCGTGTCCTAGACACTTGCACGGCCGTGCAGAAGCTTCTTCACCGCTCGTCGCCCCCTTTAGCCACAACAAGTCCACACCAATTTTGGGACCAACCCAAAGCACACTTTGACCCAATATTTAAGTTACAAATCATTTGTCATTAATTTCTCATTCACACGGAAATGTTTTTGAGACATTAAATGAGTTATATATATAATCTACAACAAATGTAGATTATCATTTGTAACTAGTTCCGTTAACACATAACGAACTTCCGTTAGAAACTAGATCAACGTTAAGTTAAACTTAACTTTCCGTTATCCATTTCCAACACCCATGAGTTTTTCAATCCCAAACAAAAACCAAACAATCCACCAACCCCTTCGTCCTTCTTCTTCCACGACGGCGATTAGTGAAGGAGTTTCAAATGATTGCTGAATTACATGTCGACGTCTTCTACTAAAAACCCTTTTCCCCAATTTCCTCATCCTCTGCCTCTCAAACCGATTATTCACCCAATTTGCCTGACATTAACACCGGCATCTATGGAAGTGATGAATTTAGAATGTTTAGTTTCAAGGTGAAGCCATGCTCATGGGCGTATTCACATGATTGGACGGAGTGTCCGTTTGTTCACCTAGGCGAGAACCAAGAAGAAGAGACCCATCGAAGTTCAACTACAGCTGCGAGAGCGCGACGGGCAAAGTTTTACGGTAATTTTAAAACACGTATTTTTGTAAGCTTAAGAAAAAAATGCGTTTTTTACAAGTTTTTGACTATTTTATTATATAAATGCAAAAAAGTAGTTTTTTATAAAATTATCACTTACGTTTTTTTAAAATAGTATATTTTTTTATGGAGTTTTTGGTAAAAACTCCAAATATTAAGGAAAAAATAAAAATAGTACCCTGAAAATGGGTCAATACTGGTGGTGCACAAATCACAAAATCAAACGAAGCTCAGACTTCTTTGAGCAGAAAAACATAATAGCAATGTTAGTAGCATACAAAAAAGTCACAAAATTTTACTAATAAAATAAGTTGACGATATTTTATTAATGAATCCGCTACACTATACAACAATAAAATGTAAAATCTGTTCATAATTTATGGAGAAACGGGGCCCGACTTGTCGCGCGACAATGCAGGCCAGAACACGTTCTCCATAAGTATGGCACGACTTTTTTTCTGGATATCTGTCCCAAGGTTTCTGGATATCTAGAACCTTATGAAAGTGATATCCAGAATCAGAAATTTGGCCTTGGCCTTTACCCCAAATCTTTTTTTCTGGATATCCGTTCCAAAGCTTCTGGATATCACTATTCAATGTTCTGGATATCCAGAACCTTATGAAAGTGATATCCAGAATCATAAATTTGGTCTTGGCCTTGGATTTGGCTTCAAATCTTTTTTTTTTCTGGATATCCGTCCCAAAGCTTCTGGATATCCAGAACCTTATGAAAGTGATATCCAGAATCAGAAATTTGGCCTTGGCTTTGGCCTTCGCCCCAAATTTTTTTTTCTGGATATCCGTTCCAAAGCTTTTAAATATCACTATTCAATGTTCTGGATATCCAGAACCTTATAAAAGTGATATCTAGAATCATAAATTTGATCTTGGCCTTGGCCTTGGCCCCAAATCTTTTTTTCTGAATATCCATTTCAAAGCTTCTAAATATCCAGAACACGTTTCTCCATAAATTATGGAGAAACGCGTTTCTCCGTAGACCGACTCACAATAAAATTATTACAATAGAATTTTGTGAGTAGAATTCTAATTTATAATTATTTTGTATCCCTATTATTATTTAAAACATAAACTCAATCATAACTTTGCCACCATTGACATCTTTTTCCATAGTCCTAAGATTTTCCACTCTGTCCATTTCTTCCCCCATTTGACAGATGTCAAAAGTGGTGTCCAAATATAGCAAGTCTTCAAGCAAATGGGCGTAAGGTGACAAAGTGTCCCATAAGAAATAATAAATGCCATTTTCGGTTTCTTGTATCTCTTGTTTTTTTTTTTTTTTTGATAAAAATAAATAAATATAGAGCTATTTTATTGTTATACAATTTAAATTATGTACAAATAAATAAAACATATTTCATATATTGAAATTAAAACGTTTAAAAGTTTAATGTAGTATTCCATCCGTCCTGTAATAAGGTTCATAGTTTGATTTTACACAGGTATTAAAAAAAATAAATGTTATGATTATTGTTTTGGTCAATTTCTTGTATGTTTTGAAACTGAATTTTAGTGGAATGATTTTGGGCACAAATGAAATATGAGAATAAGGAAATTCAAGATGTGACACCAAGATGTAACGAGGAAAGTCCTTGATCAACTGATCTCCGGCACAAAACCTCGGGAGGTTTTAGAAAACCTACCTAAAATCAGAGATGTTTATAATATTTCTTGAGTGATTACAAAGTGAAAGTACAGAGAGAGTTACAAAATTGCTATCCATGACGCCTACCCCTAGCTCTCCTTTTATACCCCCAAAATAATAGAAAATTAATAAGTAACCGAAAATTCCTATAAATTCCGATCAGTTTGCTGAAGACAAGGGACCGTTGCCATGATTTAATCTTCCGTTAGAAATGCATTTGAAATATGTAAGGCTTGGTTGTTGATCTTTGCGTAGTGATTGTCTCCTAAAAAATAGGAACGGTTGAACCTGCATCTTCAAGTTGTCAAAAATAGGATGTTATGTTAAAGATCACTACTACATTTCTGACCTAATGTAACGCATGTAACGCATCTAATGTAACGCCAAGAGCTAATGTAACGCAACTAATGCAACGCCAGAGCTAATGTAACGCACCTAATGCAACGCCAGAGCTAATGTAACGGCTAATGCAACGCCAGAGCTAATGTAACGCATCTAATGCAACGCCAGAGCTAATGTAACGCATCTAATGCAACGCCAGAGCTAATGTAACGAGTCTAATGCAACGCCAAAATCCTAATGTAACGCCTAAATTACTAATGCAACGCCAAAATCCTAATGTAACGCCTAAATTACTAATGCAACGCCAAAATCCTATAACCTATACCCTATACCCTACACTATACCCTATAACCTATATCCTATATCCTATACCCTATACCATATACCCTATACCTTATACACTATACCCTATACAATATACCCTATACCCTATACCCTATGCCCTATACACTATACCCTATAACCTGTAACCTATACCTTAAACCCTATACCCTATACCCTATACACTATACCCTATACCCTATACACTATACCCTATACCCTATACCATATACCCTATACCCTATATACTATATCCTATACCCTATACCCTATACCCTATACCCTATACACTATACCCTATACACTATACACTATATCTTATACCCTATATCCTATACCCTATACCCTATGCCCTATACACTATACCCTATAACCTATATCCTATAGGGTATAGGGCATATGGTATAGGGTATACCCTATAGGGTATAGGGTATAGGGTATATGGTATAAGGTATAGGGCATATGGTATAGGGTATACCCTATAGGATATAGGGCATATGGTATAGGGTATACCCTATAGGGTATAGGGTATACCCTATAGGATAAAGGGTATAGGATATAGGTCATATGGTATAGGGTATACCCTATAGGGTATAGGGTATACCCTATAGGATATATGGCATAGGGTATAGGGCATATGGTATAGGGTATACCCTATAGGGTATACCCTATAGGATATAGGGTATAGGATATAGGGTATAGGGTATAAGGTATAAGGCATAGGGCATATGGTATAGGGTATACCCTATAGGGTATAGGGTATACCCTATAGGGTATAGGGTATAAGGTATAGGGCATATGGTATAGGGTATACCCTATAGGGTATAGGGTATACCCTATAGGGTATAGGGTATAAGGCATAGGGCATATGGTATAGGGTATACCCTATAGGGTATAGGGTATATCCTATAGGGTATAGGGTATACCCTATAGGGTATAGGGTATACCCTATAGGGTATAGGGTATAGGATATAGGGTATAGGGTATAAGGTACAAGGCATAGGGCATATGGTATAGGGTATACCCTATAGGGTATACCCTATAGGGTATAGGGTATAAGGTATAGGGCATATGGTATAGGGTATACCCTATAGGGTATAGGGTATAAGACATATGGCATATGGTATAGGGTATACCCTATAGGGTATAGGGTATACCCTATAGGGTATAGGGTATACCCTATAAGATATGGGGCATAGGGTATAGGGCATATGGTATAGGGTATACCCTATAGGATATAGGGTATAGGATATAGGGTATAGGGTATAAGGTATAAGGCATAGGGCATATGATATAGGGTATACCCTATAGGGTATAGGGTATAAGGTATAGGGCATATGGTATAGGGTATACCCTATAGGGTATAGGGTATACCCTATAGGGTATAGGGTATAAGGCATAGGGCATATGGTATAGGGTATACCCTATAGGGTATAGGGTATAGGATATAGGGTATAGGGTATAAGGTATAAGTATTATTATTAATAAATTTAAAATGATTAAATTAATGAGTATTATTATTAATTAATAACATTATTATTTTTGATATTATGTATTATTACTAGTTATTTTAATATTATTATTAAGTATTATTATTAATTATATAATAATAATTATTAATATATTCAATTATTTGTTAAGTATATAATATAAAAATATTTACTTTTTTGATATTATGTATTATTACTAGTTATTATTAATATTATTATTAAGTATTATTATTAATAAATTTAAAATGATTAAATTAATGAGTATTATTATTAATTAATAACATTATTATTTTTGATATTATGTATTATTACTAGTTATTTTAATATTATTATTAAGTATTATTATTAATTATATAATAATAATTATTAATATATTCAATTATTTGTTAAGTATATAATATAAAAATATTTACTTTTTTTGATATTATGTATTATTACTAGTTATTAGTAATATTATTATTAAGTATTATTATTAATAAATTTAAAATGATTAAATTAATGAGTTTTATTATTAATTAATAACATTATTATTTTTGATATTATGTATTATTACTAGTTATTTTAATATTATTATTAAGTATTATTATTAATTATATAATATAGTGTGAAACAAATACTATGTGTGAAACAAATACTATGTGTTGTGCAATTTTTTGATTGGATCTAAAAATTTCACCCGGATCATGAATAAAACAGCATCTAACCATTCAATACATTCAATCCAACGGTCCACATCTATTCTAAACAAAACCAATAAATCCCTCTTTCTCTCCTCATTTCTCTTTCTTTATTTTCATTTTATCAAAATAAACAAACCCATTTCTCTCATTCTTCTCTCTCTCGTCAAATGCACCGTTTCTCATGGATTCCGACCGTCTTCTTCTCTCCTCAACCCGTTTCTCATTTCTCTCATCAACCTTCTTCTTCTCTCTCATTCTTCTCTCCGTCAAACAACTCATGCCTACCCGTCTCCCAACCTTTTTCCATGGATTCCGACGAGCCCTTCATAATCTCCGGCGAGGCTCAACCATCTTCTTCTCTATCTCCGACCCCCAACGCCGGCTTCTTCTCTCTCTCTCCCCCAACGCCGTCTTCTTCGTCTCCGACGAAGCTCAATTGTTCCATCTCTCTTGCTCTAGCGTCGTTCCATCTCTCTCGCTCTCTCGAAAATTTCACTGCACCTATACTATACCCCCAAAATGCTTAGATTCAGGCGATTGTATTTTGTGTATTTTCGATTCAGAACTTGTTCCCAGTATCCTCAATATGGCTGCGATTTTTAATGAAAGAATCAAATGATTAGAACATTCGATTCAGGCGTTTCCAAGGAAAATCCTTGCTGTGGATTTGGGTATTTCGATTTATTATTGTATTTTGTGTTTTATTTTGATTTGTACAATCTTTTGTTTGATTTGTGGTTGTGGATGGTTGTGGACGGTGGTGGACGGTGGTGGACGGTGGTGGATGGTGGTGGAGCAAAGTGTTACTTTTGAAAAATGTAAGAATTGATTTGAATATAAAAAAAGTTAAGGGACTAATTAGAGAATAAAAAACATTAAGGGAAAGATTTGAGAAAAAAAAAAGTTAAGGGATTGTTTGAGAATAAATATATATATATTTTTTAAAATATATTTATTTATATATATATATATATATATATATATATATATATATATATATATATATATATATATATTGAAAAAAGAAAATTAAAAAAATTAATAAAATTGTGAAATTATGTAATAAATTTTAGGGATTCATCTAATTTTGGCGTTACATTAGGTATTCAACCACTTTTTCAATTGGCGTTGCATTAGGTTCTTTTTGGCGTTGCACTAGGTGTTCATATAGTTTTAAAATTGGCGTTGCATCAGGTATTTACCTGATGCAACGCCAAAGCTCTGGCGTTACATTAGCTTGCTATGTCGTTGCATTAGACCTAATGCAACGCAAGAGAATGCAACGGCCATTTGGCGTTACATTAGGCCTAATGTAACGGTTTTTGGGCCCTAATGCAACGAAAATTGGCGTTACATTAGGTCAGAAATGTAGTAGTGGATGTTGAAGAATCAAGATGCTAAAGAACCATACTAGCCAAGATGTCAATGCTGTCTTGAATATAATTCTACCCCAAACAATTGCCCCCAGTTTTTTGAATCTTTAGGTGGAGCCAAAGAGTCAGAAAATTTTCAAAACGCTTTCCACTATTCCTCATTTAAGCGATGTGACATTTGATTTGACGGTTTATAAAAGGTAGCTATTTAAGTAGGAGTAGGGCTCTCATAACCGCCTATAACCTCCCATAAATAAACCAACCCTCTTGGTGATTCAAAAGTTATTCCAGAAGATTCTTCCATAATTTGATCAAATGCTGTTATAGGCTATAACAGTTGCCAAGATGATGGCTAAGGAGATCAAGTTGTGGAATGGAAAGGCCGATACTTTGCACATGGATAGGACGGAGTACGAGGAAGATCTAAAGTCAGCTTTCAAGATGCTGAAAGAGAAGAAAGAAGAAATTAAGGCTAAGGATAATGAGATTTCAAAATGGGTAGTTAGACTTGCTAAGGCTGGTAGGAGACATGCGAAGGAGATGGAGATGCTTCGTGATGACATGATGACTGAGGCTGCGAAATCAGTCTTTGAGGCTAGGATCGAGATGATCAAGGAGTACCAAGCTGGGGAACACATAAATGTGAATGTGGGCCCAAAATAGCGGATTCGTGAACCGTGTTTTGATTATAGGGTCACCGCTTCACCTCAGTTTGAAGACATCCGGTTTATTGAAAAACGGAGTCGCCACGCCATTTTGATTTCCTCAAAATTTTGAAAAAAAGGAATAGGGTCTGGAGGTTAAGTTACTCCTTGGGAAGAACGTTTGGCGTTCACCCAAGAAGCCTTGCTAAAGGCAAGTCTCCCTAGATCCGATTTTTGTGCTTGTTTTGTGCTCTCGTACATCCGTCAATGAGTCCTGGGATGACGAGAACTTGCTCTCTAGCCGCCATATTAGTAGCTAGCTCGTTCGGGTAAAAGCTAATCACCTCATCCCTGACGTGGCTCCTTGGCGGCACATGTGGGGCTTTGTTGAGCAGAAAAATCTTATGCTTGATGGCTGTGTTGCTGGCTTGTTCAGTGATAACTCCCAGATTTAATCTAGGCTGCATTGGTTCTGGATGTCCACCCGCAGGTCGCTCACCACCGCATGTTTGAGGCCTTTTCACGTATGCGTCGAGCCTTCCCTGATCGACCATCCTCTGAATGATACGCTTCAAACTCATACAATCCTCAGTAGTATGGCCCGTATCCTTGTGATACTCACAATACTTGGTGTTATCCCTTCTGAACTTATTTGCTGGGTTCATTGGGGCAGGTGGGCCTATCTCGACCGTGTTCATTATTTCAGTTCGACTCACCGTTAGGGGAGTGAATGCCTCGGGCACTTTCTCAGTCGCCCTGGTTCTATTCTTGCCATTCTTATTGTTTCCCCCATTCTTGACTGAGTCCTTCTTATCATCAGTGACCTCTACCTTGGGGACTTTCCCATTCTTCTTCTCTTTTCTCTCCTCTGCCAATGCCACATTGTAGGCTTTCTCGAACAGCTCTTGTCGAGTTGTTACAGTTCGAACCGTCAGCTCGTAGTCCATATCTGCAGAAGTAATTCCACTCCTGAAACAATTGATCACCTCTCTGTCTGTGAGGTCCTCCTCAATCTTGTCGACCATCTCCTTAAACTTGGTGTAGTAGCTCATTGAGCTTTCATTTTTCCCTTGCACCAAGTTGTTTAGATCGGTGACTGTCATCTTCCGAGCTCCAGCAGTCGAGAAGCGATCCAAAAATTTTGTTCTCATATTAGTTCAGGTCGAGATGCACCCTAATGCCAAGCCATTGAACCATGTAAGGGCTGCCCCTGTGAGGGTGATAATGAGTGCTTTGCACATCATGTCGTCCTCATTGGAGACAAAGCACATTGTTGCTTTTAGGTGCTGTATGTGGCTCTTAGCATTGGTTGCACCCGAATATTTCTCCTGGAGAGGCAATCTGAAACCGGGAGGAGGTCGACGGTCAATCAACTCCTTGGATAAGGGACGAAGAGCAAAATCTTTGTGCTCACTCTTTCCAGCACCTTCCTTCTTATCAGCCTCCCACTGCTCGAATTTTTTCTTCTATAGGAGCCACTCTCTTGCATCTGGCCTGTCGTCCCTAGCATGGGAGACATCATTTGACCTTTGCCTCTCTTCTTGGGGATGCTCTCTCCCAGAGTTGGCTCTGTGTCTGTCGCTTCTAGGGGGAGTTATCTCTCTGCCCCTCCTATCCCTGTAAGAGGGCGACCTCACTGATTGAACTGGTGACCTGCGCCTTTCCTCTCTAATAGGCGACCTGCGCCTGTCATCTCTAATCGGCGACCTGCGCCTATTTCCTCTAACCGGCGACCTGCGCCTATCTCCCCTGTGGGACTGCGACCTTTGTGTCCAGGCAGGCAAACCACGCAAGCTTCGATTAGCTTCTAGCTGTGTTCTCGAATCGATCGGGCTTCTTGTTCTCTATTCTGTTGAGGTGGCCCTTAGATCGTCACTCGGAACATGAATATGGGATTGAGGCCGCTGCACTATCCTGTGCTCGACATTCTGTCCCACGGTCTCATTCGGCCTAGCACTCCTAACAGGTTTCCTGTTAGAAACCTGGGAGGGAGCTATCCTCTCTGACCTTCTGTCAGCCTGCTCTGCCTCCTCCATGGCTATTAACTCTGCTAAAATTTGGGCTCGCTCCAACAACATCTCCTTTTTGCTTAAGGGATTGGATGAGGGACCTGCCCTGCTTCCAGCGTTCATTTTCCCTGTTTGACGCTTTGGTGGGGGTGGTGCTCCTTGCCCCTCCATAGGTCGCTTGTCTTTCCTCCCATCTGGCAATCCCCTGCCATCAGCAACACTATTAGATCGAGTTGCTCTAGCGTGAGGACGCGGTGGAGGGGGAGGAGGCAAGTTAGCATTCCCAGTGTTGGTATTAGCATTGGTGTTGGTGTTGACATTCCCTTCATTGGATTCGTCCGAAGCGTCAGTAACATGTCCGTTCGGGGTTACCATGGTTGTGGATTGAAAACAATTTTCGAGGTCAAGTTATGCACGATTCCCGGCAATGGAACCAAACTGATGCCGCAGGACATGTGCTTATCAATCTTCCTCCACGCGGGGCAGACCGATCACCTTACTCCTTGACACGAAACCGGAACCCACGACTAGCGGGATGTGTCTCCGGCTTAGACCCTCGGGCGTGAGAGTAAGTATGTGTATTGGAGAGCAAAAATGTATTGAACAAAGACGATATTCAAATAACAAAATTGTAGTTACCTCATAACCGTTGTAGTGGTAATGTATTTATAGTTGATGAGTGTGGTATTTTGGTGGAGCTACATGAGCTCCGTGATTTATGGGACAGTTACACGTCATGGGAACGTGTCCGGAATGACTCCTGATTTGTAGGGAACCAGTTATGAAAAGAATAGAAGCACGTGCGCCTGTAACCGTTAGGTCGACGCTTGCTTGGCAGGTCGAGGTCGCCAATTGGGATTGGGTCGATCTGACTGACGGGTAGGATTGGACAATACCCGAATTGGAACCTGGATCGTAGGGTCGGACTAAGTTAGGTCGGGACCTGATAGGTAGGACAATGAACTTAAGTCGACTGATATATAAAATGGGCCATGAGCCATGTAATAATTTGGGCCTAGCCCACTGAGAATGTGGTGGCAATAATTCTTTGAGAATTGGGCTTTACTCGCTAGTATGTTCAAGTATATATCTTATTATTATTACTTTTTATAATAATATTTTTTTAATTATTATGTTTTAATTATTTCTGAATATAATAAACCCAGCATTCTAAAAGTCAGAAGCGCATGTGACACTTCACTATTCTTAGAAAACAAATTTTCATCTTTATAAAAGTTTCAAACATAACGACATTCGTTAAATAGTTAATTTTTGTAATTTTTGGCTTTGAAAATTGAATTTTGTGACTTTTTAGATTGAATAATCATTCTTAGAATTTTTTGGATATGAAAGTTTTTCAGAGGGGTTTTTTGATATTTTTCCTATTTTTTATCCTCTCTTACATCTCCGTTAGGCTCTATCTCTCGGTTACTCGACGAAATCGTGTCTCTACTCTCTCCTCTTCGCCGTTCTCTCTCCCTTTGTCCATCATTTTCATCGTTCTTTTTCCTCGTCTCTGCGAGTCGACTCCACCATCTCCATCATCGACTATAAATTCATTAAATTGTAAGCCCTCTCTTTCCCGTCTCAAAGAAATTGGGTATTTGATTGCTTTGTTTAAAAAGTGTGAAGTAATGGTTCTATACTTTTTGGCACATGAAAATGTTGTATTGTTGTTGACTTATATTCTTCTTATTGGTAACATTGAAACTGAAAGTTCATTTTATATGGAATATATTTATAAATTTGTCTAATTTCTCGGCCGCCTAAAGCCTCCCCTTAGGCCCCTAGGCACTAAGCGGCTCCACCACTCCAAGATCTGCTCTAGCGCTTTTAGAACCTTGAGATTACCTGAACTTGATAATTTATAAATTTTTATTTATCATTACCGGCTTATCCTTAAATATTGAATGTAAATCCTATCCTACCTACCGCTAATACAAATGTCCATGTAAAGATGTTCTTTAAAACTTGATTAGCCCGGACTTTTCATATCGGGCCTAAACTCGATCTGGTACAAAGGTCGAGTATGATGTGACATATTCAAAATCGCGATAAAAAAGACCTTCAACAAGATGACCGCGCCAGCCATGATCGTGATGTCCAAGACCGCGCCAACTCTGTTGATCACAGTCTCATACCAGACTCCCGGTTTTACCATTAGACTCCCGGTTAAAGTCAAAGCTAGTGAGATGAAGGTCCGTACCTACACTGACACCAAGAGCCGGCTTATCCTCATCACATTAAATGGTGGCTCAGCCGCCTACAATGCATAAGGTGCCGCACCAACTACCGCCTGCTTCTTCTGTCCTTGTCCAATCAAAGATAACAATGTATCAAAAGACGAAGCATTGGGAATACTTTTGTAAATCAGAAGAAATGCGAAAGTGATATCCTCGAAGCAACAAAGTGAATGCCCTTTTAAACAAAAATTAATTATTATACTCCGTATTATAATATTTTCTATTCAAAATAATGTTGCCTCCTGTTACAAAAATTACTCAATTCGCAACTAATTTTGCTGATAAATAACAATTAAATGACCATCCGGACTTTTCCATGCAGTACAACTGTACAAGTCATAAGTCATGTTAACTAAAAAGGACCCTTTAGGCATCTTTCAACATCAATCCTCTATAAATTCATTACATAAATCAACCATTTCTCACAATGAACATGCAATTGCAAGCCATGGATAACAAAGAAATATCTCTTCCTCTCCACCATTGCCATGTCCACAAACTTACTCAATTCATGAACAGATCCTTCTTCTTTCTCCAATCCATACTCATTTCCATACTAATCTACTATAGATTCTTAAACCTCACCCACAAAACAAACACACAAATTCCATTTCTACCCCTCATTCTAATCTTTCTCTCAGAACTCACTTTCTCCTTCATTTGGCTCCTTTCCCAGGCTTTCCTATGGCGCCCTGTTTCTCGAACCGTGTTCCCGGAAAGGTTGCCGCAGAACGAGAAGCTTCCTGCGATTGATGTTTTTATATGTACTGCAGATCCGAATAAGGAGCCGGCGGAAGGGGTGATGAATACGGTTATATCGGCCATGGCGTTGAATTATCCGGCAAAGAAGATTAAGGTTTATGTTTCGGATGATGGTGGAAGTTTTGGTACTTTGAAGGCTATGGAGGAAGCTTGGAGGTTCGCTAAGGTGTGGCTGCCGTTTTGTAGCAAGTATGGGGTTTTGAGTAGATCTCCCCAGGCTTATTTTTGTGGAAATGATGATGATTGTACTACGGTTGTTGGTGCTACATTCATAGCTGAAAAGGACAAGCTTAAGGTACTTTCTTTGTTATTATTATTATTACTAGATTTACCCCCGTGCGATGCACGGACAGTTACTAACGAATAACTGATCGAAATTAAAATAAATACAAAAGGAAATAGAGATGTTTGTATACATTGAAAAATAATTATTTGAAAATTATATTGTCAATACAAATATCAGATTGAAGGTCACTAAAATAAATCTAGTGTTACATCCGTACGATGCACGGGAAGTTATTAATACTTAAAAAGAAGAAAATTAAATAAAATAACTAAATGAGAGAAAATTTTTTATACATTGTTAAACAAAACTTTAAAAGACAACATTGTCGGTACAACTGTCGAAAGAGGAAGGAAGATCATCATTACATATCAATATATTCGGACAATCAGGATTGTGAACTTTTGCTCATGCGAAATATAATTGAAAACGACAAATGACATAGTATCGATTTAAAAGGAGGACAACTTTGACTTTTATTAATAGTCATAGCATAAAAGAAAAATAATAATAAAAATATCTTTTAATGAAAAATATACACTTTATCATACAATTTAAAATATTTATTTTATAGACAATAATGAGACATTAATCAGAAGTAAATATAATATAATAAATGAGTCATTAAACTCAGAAATAAACAATTTTTAGAAAATGAAAATTGTATAAGTCTTAAGGGCATTTACCAAAAAGAACTTTTAAAATATGGATATTAAAAAGAAAAACAAAACCACACAAGTTGATTGTTACAAAAAAACTCCCTGAATATTATGAAAAACAATTTTTTTTAAATTTAAATTTAAATTTTTAATTTTTAATTATTAATTTTTTAATTTTTAATTTTTAATTTTTAATTTTTAATTTTTAATTTTTAATTTTTAATTTTTAATTTTTAATTTTTAATTTTTAATTTTTAATTTTTAATTTTTAATTTTTAATTTTTAATTTTTAATTTTTAATTTTTAATTTTTAATTTTTAATTTTTAATTTTTAATTTTTAATTTTTAATTTTTAATTTTTAATTTTTAATTTTTAATTTTTAATTTTTAATTTTTAATTTTTAATTTTTAATTTTTAATTTTTAATTTTTAATTTTTAATTTTTAATTTTTAATTTTTAATTTTTAATTTTTAATTTTTAATTTTTAATTTTTAATTTTTAATTTTAATTTTTAATTTTTAATTTTTAATTTTTAATTTTTAATTTTTAATTTTTAATTTTTAATTTTTAATTTTTAATTTTTAATTTTTAATTTTTAATTTTTAATTTTTAATTTTTAATTTTTAATTTTTAATTTTTAATTTTTAATTTTTAATTTTTAATTTTTAATTTTTAATTTTTAATTTTTAATTTTTAATTTTTAATTTTTAATTTTTAATTTTTAATTTTTAATTTTTAATTTTTAATTTTTAATTTTTAATTTTTAATTTTTAATTTTTAATTTTTAATTTTTAATTTTTAATTTTTAATTTTTAATTTTTAATTTTTAATTTTTAATTTTTAATTTTTAATTTTTAATTTTTAATTTTTAATTTTTAATTTTTAATTTTTAATTTTTAATTTTTAATTTTTAATTTTTAATTTTTAATTTTTAATTTTTAATTTTTAATTTTTAATTTTTAATTTTTAATTTTTAATTTTTAATTTTTAAAACGGACACCAAGTATCCCATTTAAAATGAAAAATAAAAAAATTCAACTGCATACAAGCGGCGTACAAGCGCTTCTGTACGCGCGTGTATGGCACGCGCCACTTTTCAGCCAAAATTATATACTAATTAATATAGTTGTACTATTTCCTCCGTCCCAAAATATATAATAAATTTCTATTTTGTAGAAAACCAATAAATAGTGTTATTTTTTACATCCACGTTTGATTTTTTTTTCTTTATTTTCACTTGAGAATTAAGGCATGTTTTTATAAATATATTATACTTCTAAAACATAAGCTAAATGCATAATTAATATTCATAAATTACCTATATATATTTATTATGTTTGTCCTATACTTTTACGTATGTACTTTTGACTAAAATTTATTATTTCAAAAAAATAAAAAGTAATTTATTATTTAGATGGGTTGTATACAAAATTGTAAAAAAGGTTTAACTAATCAACTTAAAACAAAATGTTTTTTAAAATAAATTTAAAATAAATAAATTATTAACTTATAATTTTTTAACTTAAATATAAGAATAGGAGAGAGAATGAGTGGAGAGATAGTGATTTAAGGTTTTCTTTTTGGGAAAGTGGCTTTTTAAATGGGACGCCCAAAAAGGAAATAAATGGCTCTTTCGCTGGGACGGAGGGAGTATATTTGAATTAATTTTTTGGATAAAATAAATAAATTTTTAATGCATGAAATTTTAATATTTATAGGTCAATATTTAAATATATCTATAAAATAAATCATTTTTTAACTCTTGAAATAAAACCTTTGTGAAAATACCTAATTTTTTTTTTTAAAAAGTCTTAAGATTTTATGAATATTACAACTATACCCTAAAGTTGGAAGACTTGGTTGCCCTTTATGAAATAATGTGTGAACCATTTTGCCCTTTGTAAACAAAAAAATAAATACTCCCTTCGTCCCGCTCGAAAGGGCACAAATATTTTTTTTGGGCGTCCCATTTAAAAGAGCACAACCCCAAAAAGAAAAGTTTTTATTATTTTTATACTCTTCCTATCCCACTCATTATCTCTCTTACTTTACTTTTACACTCACAACATTCTCTCTCCTAACTATTCCTCTCACTCATTCTCTCTCCTATTTAATTTTTTATACTCACAACATTTAACCCTTTTCTCTTTCTTAGATCACTTTCCTTATTCATTTTTTAATTTTCGTGCTAAAAGGCAAAATTGCTCTTTCGGACGGGACGGAGGGAGTACCATTTATTAGTATATGAACAAAATTAATATTATTATTATTATCATCATTTATAATAAATAAAAATACTTCACACTTAATTAATTTTGAATAAACAGATATTTACAAATTAAGATGGAAAATTAACAAAAGATAATTAAGAAATTTATATTAAAAAAAAGGATTTTTTTTCTGTGTCCAAATCAAATGAAAATAGTCTCTATTTAAAGAGAATTTTTTTTTATGAATTTTGGCGTAAAAAAAAATATTAAAAAAATTAATTTATTATAAAATAATTTAGGTAAAAGAAATGGGTTAAAAATAAAAATTCAAAATTCCAATAACCCACGTGTCACAACCAAAAAAAGCCAAAAAAAAAAAATCCTCTGCGTTCAAGCGCTGTTGTCGGCGCGTGTAGTCACGCGCCAGCGAAATGACGTAAACGCCCTTCTCCATATGGACGACATGTGGCCAAATTTAATTAAAATTTTTTTTTAAAAAAAAAGCCCCCAATCATATCTTGCCATGTGTCGTTTCAGTCCAATTTAATTACCATTTGGCACGGCGAGAATTGACTAAAATGCCCCTCATAGTCCCTTTATTTATCACTATCTTGTTATTATATATATATAGATTAATTTTATTGTTGTTATCATCATAAAATATTTGTACTTGAATCCAAACCGAAAAAGATATACTCCCTCCGTCCCACGATTATATATAATTTTTGATTCGGCACGGAGATTAAGATAAAAGTGATAAAGGTAATATGTTGTGAGTGTAAAAGAAAAATAGGAGAGAGAATGAGTGGAGAGAATAATAAATTTAAAAAGTGTTGTGAGTAGAGAGAAGTGGGTCTCATTTCCATTTTGAGAAATTATTGATTATTGTGGGACGCTCAAAAGAAATTTTTTTTGATATATTTGTGGGACGCAGGGAGTATACTCCCTCTGTCTCGCTCGAATTACTATATGTTGCCATTTTGAGTAACGTATTCAACTAAAATAAGACAACCCTTATAAATGAAAATATTTTATGACAAAAACTTATGTGAGAACACTATGACCCATCTCATGGATGAGACGGGTCATTTTTGACCCATGACCCAGCCCATTGAACCAGATCCAACCACGTTGACGTAGAAGATCTTCAGAAAACCCAATCCACACACACAGTTATCACACAGACCTCACCCCTCTCTCTCTCCTCTCTCTCTCTCTATACGCAGAAGGCGTAATTTCGGCCAAGCTTCTTCACCAAATCCTTCTCCGGCAACGAGCCCCCCAATCTTCGTCCTCACCTAGCTTCTCCTCACCGGAATCCTCCCCAACCTCAACCTTCACCACCGTCAAACCTTCCCCTACCTCAATTAGATCCCTCACCGATTCAACCTCTCCCAATATCCCTCTCAATCAACAACAACCTCCTCCTTGCCGGCAAAGCTCAAGTCCAACCCAAGCTCTCCCTCTCTCCCATTCACCGGCGAATCGTGGCTGGGAGAGGTTTAGTGTAGATTTGGTCGGAGAAGACGGTGAGGGTGACCGTATATGGGAGGTAGACCGGTGGTGGTGAACGCCGATTTGGTACAGAGAGGGGCTCGACGTTGAAGACTGTTCTGACGGCGTTGAAGGCTGTTCTTCGTTAAATTGAGGTTGAGGGAGGTTGAATTGGTGAAGGTTAGGAAGGGGATTAATGGTGGATTGGAAGAGGAAGGTGATACGGTTGGCGTTGATTTGAAGAGGAAGGTCATTATTTATTGTTCGACTTAAACAATTTTTAAGTTTGAATTTTCGGTTTGTGAAAAGTAATAGTTACTATAACATAATGTAATGATTGTATGCATATAAAGTAATAGTTTGTATACATTAAAGTAATACATATACTCCCTCCGTCCCAGAACAATCTTCACACTTTTTCTTTTGGGCGTCCCAAAACTTACTTCACACATTTAAAACTTACCTAAAATGGAAAGGAATCTTTACTATTCCCTTCACTCATTCTCTCTCCTACATTATTTTAATACTCACAACACCATTATAATTTACTATTCCCTCCACTCATTCTCTCTCCTATTTTATTTTCACACTCACAACATTTTTAATATAATACTCCCTCCTTAAAATTCGTGCAAACAGTGTTTGTGAATTAAGTTTGGGAACGGAGGGAGTATACAGAAAAGTAATAGTGTTTTTCCCTATGTTTTCTTCGTTTGGCAAAAGTAATACTTATTATAACTAAAATGTAACAAACGTGTTATTTATATGTAATAGTATTTATACATAATTGTAACACATATGTATAGATATCTATATGTTTTCAAACAATAAGTTACAATGAGTTCAAATTTATCATGATACATGTAAAAGTATTACATTATCTATAGAAATATGTTACAATTTCATCTATCAAATTGTTACATTTACTTGTATAAATTATTACATTCATATACATAAGTTATTACATTTCAAATGTAATACATATAGTTTGCATTACATTTGAAAAAATAGGTAAAAACGAGTTTTTGTTTTTTTAAAACAGGTATTACGTTTACTTATGAACAATGTTACTTTATATGTATACAGTCATTACATTAAGAGATGGTAACTATTACTTTTTCTAAACGTAATACCTGTTTTAAAAGGCATGAGCTGTCACCCATGGGTCGACCCGTCTCATGCATGAGACGGATCCCCTTGTTCTCACAGGAGACCAACTCATATTTTATTTAGTAGGACTCATTTTCACACTTACGATAATTTTTCAATTATTATTCGTTACCTCACTTTTTCTCTCTTAACTTACTTTTCATACTCAAAACATCTAATCCACTAACACTTTTTTTAATTTTTATATCGTAACTAAAAATCCTATTTCAAGTAAAACGGAGGGAATAGATCCATAGCCGTATTTTCATAACTCAAACTCAAAGGGAATAGATCCATAGCCGTATTTTCATAACTCAAACTCATGACCGAGCTTTAAGTCAAAATAGCACTTGCCAACTTATATAAAATCTGGAAAAAAAAGCGCCTCTCGATTATTCTGAAGTACTACGATTGTCGTTTATCCTACTTTTTCATATACCAACAAAGGCTATATGCCTATTTATTTATGCAAGATTAAATTTAGGCTATGGATTAATCTGTGGTGTGGACTGTTGTCACCATGTTGTAATGCTCACCAAATCCTTAATATTTCCTCCTTTCCGAAATTTCAAAATAAATGTATAAAAGGTTTTTAATTTTAATTAAATATTTTTTAGAAATTTATTTTGAGATGGAGACAATAATTTGATTCTTTTGACAAAGCATATCCTAAAAACTAAGTATTTTATTAATATTATGTCCTCTAACTTGGAATTTATTTACTGGTGCAGGAAGAGTATCAAGTGTATATAGAGCGGCTTAGAAGCATCAGTGTAAACGAAAGCAACAAAGTGGTCAATCGAGATCACCCTCCTGTGGTTCAGGTAATTTTATTAAGGCATCACTCAACAAATTTATAGAAGGTTAAATTTCCCTTCCTATCCCCATGTTTAAGACCAATTTCATTTATTTTATCTTTTTATTTCTCTCCATTATATAATACTCCCTCCGCCCCACAAAACATTACCCCTTTTACTATTTTGGGCGTCCCACTTTCCTAAAAAGGAAATTTTTTAATACTTCTTTATTCTTGGGACCTACTTGTCATACTCACAACACTTTTCAAATTTACTATTCTCTCCACTCATTCTCTCTCCTCCCACTCACAACATCTACTTTAATAACATTATTCCTTATTTTCCGTTCTCAACAGTAAAAAAGTAATGTTTTATGGGACGAAGGGAATATATATTTTCTCTGTTTCAAAATATACTATATCATTTCGGAATTTGACACATGTTTTAAAAAATGCAATTAATATCACAATTTTCTAATATAAGAATTGAAAATACCCTTATTAATTGTTTCTCTCTCATACATTATTTCACACAACACTATAATCAATGCTATGGAAAAAGTTTCTATATAGGGATAAAATTGAGATTTAAAGTTTCAAGCCCTAAAATAACAAATATTTTGAACTAAAATTTACTTTACAAAACGACATCTATTTTAAAACAGATGGAGCATATATATTTAAAGTATTTATATGCATGGAATTGCAATAATATCATGTGTACGGAACACATCCGTGATACTTGTTTTCTCCTTGAAAAATCATGACTCTATCAATAAAAAAACAACATCATTTGTGTAAATTATACTATATTTGTCCTAAAATAAACAAATTTTTTTAAATAGATATTTATTTTTAGCACAGTAACACAAATTAATATAAAATGTATAATTATTTGACAGGTTATTGATGATAAGTATTTGAATGGCACTAGTAAGGAACAAGAGATGCCTCTTCTAGTTTATGTCTCCCGTGAAAAAAGACCTTCTCATCCCCATCATTTCAAAGCCGGTGCCCTAAACACCCTTGTTATCTCTCTCTCTCTCTCTCTCTCTCTCTCTCTTTATATATATATGAAAATTTTACATTAATTTTTATTTAGAAACAATCATTTTTCAATTAAATTTTACACATATGTGAAAATTAACAAATTAATTTGCAGCTACGCGTGTCGGGGTTGATAAGCAATTCTCCATACATATTAGGGTTGGATTGTGATATGTATTGTAATGATCCAAATTCAGCGCGCCAAGCAATGTGTTTCCATCTTGACTCTAACCTATCTCCTTCACTAGCCTTCGTTCAATTCCCTCAACTCTTTAGCAACATCAGTAAACACGATATTTATGAGAGTGAGTTACGATCGACGTTCAAGGTATGCCTTATATATTTGCATGAACATTTTTGATTATAACATAAGAAGTTTATTAAGTATTTTTCATGTCATTAATTTGCTTCATTATTCATTAATTTTCAGACATTATGGCATGGGATGGATGGGATTAAGGGTCCAGTCCTTTCTGGCACTTGTTATTATCTAAAGAGGGAAGCTATTTATGGAATTCCATTTCAAAAAGGTAAGCAAACACTAGGAATAAATACTTCATCTCTCATATTAATAAGGGTCGCGTTTTCCTAATTAGTATATGTGTCATCTACACTGATATGTTCATCTACTCTGTAGGAAGCGATTTAATGGAACTTAGAAAGTCATTCGGTTCATCAAATGAGCTCGTTAAATCACTCAATCGAACGTATGAGCCTAACGTGACTGAGGAAAAGCACTTGAACAATGCATTGCTACAAGACACTCACTTGGTAGCCTCTTGTGGCTATGAAGACAACACGAAATGGGGGAAAGAGGTATATATACATAACTATTAAGGAAATTGATGCCTTGTTTGGTTAGTTTTTTATTTTTAAGCTGTTTTTCGTTTTTTGAATCTGTTCATGTTATTATTATTGATCCGTTTCAATTGCATGCGGTTGCTTATGAGGTTTGGTAGGGTACACTACACACGTTAATGGACCCTGCCGACCTGACAGCTGGTGGATAACCAACTGGTCAATGGGCAAGTTGCCAGGTCTTGCATGTCTGCAAATAGAATAATGAATGACAATATCCGAACGACGCCTAATAGGGCTCCTCTCTCTCTCTCTCTCTCTCTCTCTCTCTCTCTCTCTCTCTCTCTCATTGAAATTCACTCACATCCCCCTTTCACTTTGGCTAATTGGCAGGTAGGGTTCAGGTACTTATCGGTGGTGGAAGATTGTTTCACAAGTTTCAATTTACACTGCGAAGGTTGGGTATCTGTTTATTTAAATCCAGCAAGACCAGCATTCTTGGGTGCTGGTGTAACTAGTCTTAACGACCTCTTAGTTCAAGGGACGCGATGGAGTGCTGGATTAGTTGAAATTGGTCTCTCAAAATTCTCTCCAATTATATATGGCTTATTAAGAATGTCCATTATCCAGAGTATGTGTTATGGATACCTGGCTTTCTTTCCTCTCAATTTCTTGCCCTTCTGGATTCTTGCCACAGTTCCTCAACTTTGTCTACTTAATGGCATCCCTATTTTTCCAGAGGTAATAGAATTCCTTTTTACATTATATATTACGAGTAAATTGAAAAACAACTTTTTTATAATACTAGGTAAAAAAATTTTAAAGACTTTAAACTGTCAATTTTACTATTAAAACTATCAACTTTACTCTTGAAAATTGCCAGATATTATTACTGAGCAAATCTGACAGATTTAAACGATATACCGACAGTAAAACTTATAATTGATAAATGTGTATATATTAAAACATGACAATATAAAAACTGACTCTTGCGAGGGTTCTTAAAAAAACTGACAATAATTATGGGATAAACCTTACTTCATATGCAAGTAATGATTTATTAATATATTCTTATCATATGTATACCTTGCAGGTTAAAAGTCCATTCTTCATTGTGTTCTCATTGATATTCTTCTCTTCTCATATTCAACACATACGAGAAATCATCTCAACAAGAGCTTCATTTACACTCCGGATATGGAAAAATGAACAAAGAGTATGGATGATAAAGGCAGTCACAAGCCAATTCTATGGAAGTTTGCATGCAATTATGGAGAAAATTGGCTCAAGAGAAGCCACTTTCTTACCAACCAATAAAGCCATCGATGATCAACAAGTTAAACTCTATCAAATGGGTAAATTCAATTTCCAAGCGTCGCCTATGCTACTAATTCCGGTCTGCAGTCTAGTCATTCTAAATTTGGTCGCTTTCATCGGAGGAATGGTTAAAGTGATTTCAGCAAAGAACTTCCATGAGATGTTTATACAAGTTTTCATCTCATTTTATGTGGTGATAATGAGTTGCCCCATAGTTGAAGGTATGATATTGAGGAAGGACAAGGGGAGAATTCAACCATCTATAAGTCTAGTTTCAGCTGCAATTGCTTCAATTATTTTATCTTTAGGTTCTTTGATTTTAATGTACTAATTTGTCATAAAAGTCATATTTATATGTATACCGATACATATATATTATTTTAAAGTATTTATTAATCATAAAACACAATAATTTCAATATAAGTTTTGTATGATCAAATACTGGTGAATGACAAACCTATGCAACATACTATCACTTTTGTTACATTAAATGCAATTTACTACGAATTGATGACATATTGCAACATGAACGGTATAAACCGAGATACGAACATGGGTTTGCTCGAGCTGGGCCCAATTGAATTGGGTCATGAATATTATCTAATAACCAAGTGTCAGGGCCGAGTAAGGTCTTCCTCGTATGCCGAGGAACATTTACCTCGGCCTTATGTCATCATGCTTGGGCCGTCATGTCGCAAGTGACGAGAAGAGAAAAGTTCTTACCTCTGCATTTCATCAAAATGACGAGGAAACAAAATCATTTACCCCGGCATATCTACTTGTCGGCCAATCACCAAATGACGAGGAAGCAGAATCATTCACCTCGGCCTATTTGTCAAGGCCGAGGTAAAACATTTATGTTCCTCGGCGTTCCGGCTAGCAGATTATACAGTCCTTATTTAACAAGGAGTATACAGTCATGATCCAATCAGGATTATACTTACCAACACCACTTCAAGTCAAACAAGGACTCCTTAACAGATATAATTCTCTTAGGATTATATCTTATCTCTTTACAAGTTCACTTCAACATGGATTCTATCGATCCATCCCTATAAATATAAGCCCCATGGCTCATTATTTGGTACGTTACTTTTTACATTGGGAAAACTCTGTCAATTTGTTTTCTCACATACAAACCTTGAACTTACTCTCACGCCGGAGGGCCTTTAGCCGGATCCGCCCCGGCTTAGTTTACGTGTTTTCTCTTATTTTCAGGCCTTGCAATCACCGGAGCAATCATCGCTTGGAGTTGGGCTGATTTGACGATTTTGGCATCATCAATTGGTTCCATTGCCGGGAAATCGATTCAAACACCCTTTGTTTGGCCTGAAAAACGCTCGCTAAAAGCCAATTTTCTTGCCGGAATTTTTCTCTCATTGAACGGAATTTCTGGAATCGTTTGGGCTCTGTTCTTGAAACCGCCGGAATCTGCAAATTTCAACCGGAATTTACCCAGATTTCGTTGGAGGCGTTTTTAGCGTGAAATTCCGCCCCAGTTTGGCTTGAATTCTTTTGTGTTGAAAAATCACAATTAGCTGTTTATTTGTGGTCAAAATTGGCCCTAATTTTGGCCATAAATTTGGTTCTATTGAAATTGTGATTTTTGGAAAATTTGCACTTGGTAATTTGCTGTAGACTCACAATGGACGGACAGTGTACGAGTGTTACGGCTGAGGACCCAACCCAGGTGAATGGGGCGAACACCGGAGCCGAGGAGCTGCCCCCTCCTCCTCCTCTACCTCAGCCAGATGCCCCTCCTCCCCTCTCCATGACCCTTCGGTCCAAGGGTCAGGTGAATGCCGAGGGAGAAGGCGCTGAGCTTCCTCGTCCCACTTGTGCTCGTGGAAAGCAAGTGGGAATGAAGAAAACAAAGAATGCCGACGCCGGTCAGGCTGGAGGAAGTCAACCCATTGACCGACGCTCTTTGTTACATAAGCAAATGGAGACGTTGCAAAGGATGTATGAAACCCAGGCTGCCCTTTTGTAATTGGACCCAGAGCATTCCATGGCAGAATTTATTAGGCCATCTGTGGGCAACCCCCTCGAAAAGGGACAAGGTGAGCAACGAGCTCCTATCCTCAAGACCGCTGAACTACCACCCCGGGAACCTATCCGTCCTCGGCATGACAGTAAGAAGAGGGATCAGGTAATTGACTTGAGAAGCCAATTGACTCCCAGGGAAGAGGAGGTGAACTCAAGGGACCTAAGGACAAGGCTCAGTCTAAACAGGCGAATGTCACCACCTCGTCTAGTCATAGCACCCCGGCGTCCAGATTCTCCTCGTCCTCGTCGATCCCGCCATGATTCTCCTCTTCCCCGGCATCGTCGGGATTCTCCCCATCCCCGTGTTCGTGAATTTGCTAAGCCAAGGACCCCGGAAACGTACAGGATGATACTTGGTGGCCAAGACCTGGAATTGAAGCGTGATAAGGCCCCTTCCAAACGGGACAGCCACCGACATGACGCGGAGCACAGTAGGGTGAATGATCGCCCCAAGGACAAATCCGTCGAAGCTCCCAACGAAGCACCCGCTCAAGCCGTGACAAGGGAGTGGAAACCAAGCAATGGGAGCTGTTGAAGCAAACACTGGATGACATGGAGAGGGGAGAGAAGTTCAATGACGATGATTATGACTGGGCAACACGTCCATTCTCCTTGAGAATAACTGCAGCTCCACCTAATCCCCACCTCAAGCTCCCTAATTTCGAAAAATACAATGGCACTACTGATGCAAAAGACCACGTGCAAAGTTTTGAACAAACTATGAATCTCCTCACCACCGCTGATGACCTGCTCTGTAAAGCTTTCGCGAGCACCTTCTCAGCAACGGCTTTGACTGGTTCCGTGAGCTTAAAAGAGGTAGCATCGATTCTTTGGAGAGGCATGAGGAGAATGTTCTTGGACCACTTTGCTACACGGTAAGAGGAAGATAAGGGCCGGCCGACTTGGCCAACATTGAGCAGGGAAAGGGAGAGACCACCCTCAGCTATTATAATCGGTTCCGAAAAATGGCAGACCAGGTTGAAGAGAGCCTCACTGATAGGGAAGTCATTGTTTGTTTCAACTCTGGCCTAAAATCTGGTCCCCTCGTTTATGAACTCTCAGCCCGGGAACCTCAAACAAAGTCCGAACTATACAAAGTAGCTTATGCCATTTCCATGGCTGAGGACAAAACAAAGAAAAGGGGAGCTGACAAAACAGAAACAGAGGCGACAGGCACTCGCTAGAATGATAATGGGAACGGCAAGGGTTCCAAAGGGAAAAATAAAACAAGGAGCACGGAGAAGCTTGAATTCACTCCTCTTACAAAACCCATCTCTGAAATCATGCAGCTGGTCAACCTTCCTCCACCCCATCTAATGACTGACAAGCCAAAATTCCCTCGTAACATGAACAAATACTGTGATTTTCACAAAAACCACGGGCACACCACTGATGGCTGTTGGGCCCTCAAGAAAATAATTCAAAAATGGGTCGACGAGGGAAAGTTGGATCGTTATGTCATGAAAAAAGACAACAAGCGGAAGCGGAAGGAAGAGGAAAGTGAAGATGACGACAAAAGCGAGGATGAAGACCGCAGGCCTCCTAGGGCCAAGTTGCATGTGATACAGGAAGAGGTAACTTCTACCAGAAAACTAAGGGACCAGATCCACGAGCTGAGCAAAGTATACCATGTTCCTGCTTGGATCCATAAAGCAGAAGAGGTCATTAGTTTCTCTCCTAATGAGTTGGCTGGAAGCCGAGCAGCTCGTGAACAACCCTTGGTGATAAAGGGCCGAATAGACAATGTTGAATCCGAAAGACTTCTCGTTGACACGGGGGCCTCCCGTGACATCCTATATTATTCAGCCTTCCAACAGATGGGCTTGAAAGACACCATGTTGGAACCCTATCATGGAAGGCTAGAAGGATTCACCAATCACAAGGTGGGAGCCAAGGGAACTGTGGAGCTGAAACTTGAAGTCGGTGATCATCCCTTCCTAGCCAAAGCCACAGTCAATTTCGTAGTCATGGATTTGACTAGTGATTACCATGTGATCATAGGCATTCCAAGTCAAGCTAAACTTAGGATGGTGGCCTCACTTCCCCACCAACGAGTTAAATTCCCCACTCGGGCAGGGATTGGATGTGTGAGAGCCACCCACAAAGACTTCTTGGAACATGTCATGAAGAGCAGAAAGAAATCCAAGAGTGTGGAGATAGATACCCCCGAGGAAAACATCAAGATCTCAAAGTCTCAGAAAACCACCGAAACTAGCTCCAGAATGAGCTACATTCGTGAGGTGCTTGCAGATGAGGACGAACCTGTGGTCCTAGAAATTGCAGATGGCCAAGGCATAGTCCTACCTGTACCTGAGGAAGAACCTATGGTCCAAGAAATTGCAGATGACCTAGGCATAGTTCCGTCCGTATCCGAGGAAGACCCTGTTCTCTTCAACGGCCAGAACTCGGGGGCCAACCACGACCTAGGGAAGGTCAGTCTCCCAGATGTTGATAAACTTATGGAGGAAGAGGGCCTCAACGTGAACGACAATGAAGTGAGAAGAATTAGAGAGATCATTATCGAGTCTCTAGAATTCCGTGACGGTCCGGAAATGAAACCTGTAGATGAACTGGAAGAGGTAGTCATCAATCCTGACTATCCTGAACAAAAAATCAAGCTCGGGGGCCAACTATCTCCAGAAGAGAAAGAAAAAATCATCTCCCTCTTGAAAAACAGTCTCGACGTCTTTGCTTGGAAAGTCGAAGACATGAGGGGTATCAATGAAGAGGTAGCCCTCCACCGCCTGGAAGTTGATCCTTTGGCAAAAACTATCTCCCAGACAAGGAGAAATTTTGCAAAGGACAAGAAGGAAGCCATAAAAGAAGAGGTGCAGAAATTACTCAGCGTCGGAATAATTCGTGAAGTCAAGTACCCCGTTTGGTTGGCCAATGTAGTTATGGTGAAGAAGCGAAATGGGAAATGGCGTATGTGCATAGATTTTACTGATCTAAACAAGGCCTGCCCCAAGGACAGCTATCCTCTCCCTAGAATTGACAAGTTGGTTGATTCCATTGCTGGACACCAAACTCTCAGCTTCCTAGATGCCTATTCAGGCTATCATCAGATAAAAATGGCGGAAGAGGACATTGAGAAGACGGCCTTCCAAACACCGGGGGGAAATTACTGTTACATCATGATGCCTTTTGGGCTCAAGAACGCGGGTGCTACATACCTACGGATGGTGAATCGAGTTTTTGCAAGCCAAATAGGTCACAACATGGAAGCTTATATTGATGACATGGTCATAAAGACCAAGGAGGGCAGTCACGTTCCCGACCTGGAAGAGACAATTCATAACCTCCGAGCTAATAACATGAAGCTAAACCCAAGCAAGTGCGTGTTTGGGGTAACGGCCGGAAAGTTCCTAGGATTCATGGTATCTCAAAGAGGGATTGGAGCAAACCCCGAAAAAATAAAGGCGCTCATTGACATGAAGGAACCTACCACCATCAAGGAGGTTCAAAGACTTAATGGAAGAATCGCGGCCCTTGGAAGATTCATCGCCAAATCCGCTGAAAAGTCACTGCCTTTCTTCAAGGTATTGAAGGGTACCAAGAGCTTCTCCTGGACTCCTGAATGCTCCGAAGCATTCCTCCGGTTGAAGAAGTACTTGGGCTCCCCTCCCTTGCTCAGCAGTCCGACTACCGGTGAGATGCTATATGTCTTCCTAGCTGCCACTGATTATGCTGTCGCAGCTGTCTTAGTTCGGAATGATGAAGGAGTTCAGAAGCCTGTCTACTATGTCTCTAAGGCACTGTCCGACGTGGAAAGCAGATACTTTAATGTGGAGAAGATAGCGTACGCACTAATCATCGCCTCAAGAAAATTACGTGCCTATTTTTCTGCACATCCTATCACCGTATACACAAATGAACCATTGAAGAAGATACTACATAAGCTGGACGGCTCCGGACGTCTCCTTAATTGGTCCATCGCTCTCACCGAGTTTGATATCACTTACCAACCAAGTAAGACCCTCCTGGCACAGCCTTTAGTTGACTTCATGGTCGAGACTGCCTTTATGGGTGAGCATCTCCCTACCTCTCGGAAGCAAAACGCACCAGAGGATAAAGACTCTCCCATTGAACTCCCACCCAACTGTTGGATCCTGTACACGGACGGATCAGCCACAAAAGAAAGAAGCGGAGCGGGAATTGTACTAGCAAGCCCCGAAGGAGAATATACTATGCAAGACGCCATCCGTTTCAAGTTCCCTGCCTCCAATAATCAAGCTGAATATGAAGCTCTAATATTTGGTATTGAGTTAGCCTCCTTCTATGGAGCAACTAAGGTGGCGGCCTTTTGCGACTCCCAACTCGTTGTCAAACAAGTAAAGGGAGAGTATAATGCCCAAGACCCCACCTTTGCCAAGTATAGAGACCTGGTCCTAGATATGACGAAGAAGATGGAATTTTTCGAGCTCAAGCAAATAGGCAGGGAAGATAATCAAGTCGCAGACGTTCTCTCCAAACTGGCAACCATGGATGTGTCTAAGACCAGTCCATATGTAGTTTATGCCGAGGAACCTGTGTACGAAAGACTACAAGTCATGCTCTTAGATGGAGAGGAGAGATGCTGGATCGATGACTACATTGAATACATTGAGAAGGAGAAACTCCCCGAAGATGAAGCTCAAGCTAAACTCATCAAGAAGAGGTCTCCAAGGTTCGTGGTAATAAGCGGAGTCCTCTACCGAAGATCTTTCACGAAGCCCCTGCTAAGGTGTGTCTATCCCAAGGAAATTCAGAACCTCTTGGCAGAAGTGCATGAAGGCGTTTGCGGCGGACACCCGGGGGCCAGAACCTTAGCTGACAAGATCATATCGCTAGGTTACTATTGGCCAAACCTAAGGGAAGACGCGCACGCCTATGTTAGAAAATGTGACAAGTGCCAAAGATTCTCTGACATTCCTAGATTACCGGCAGTTGAGCAAACACTTGTAATACCTACGTGGCCATTTGATGTGTGGGGGATCGATATCATCGGACCCTTCCCTCCCGCCCGTGGTAATTGCAAGTACGTGATAGTAGCTGTTGATTACTTCTCCAAGTGGATAGAAGCCAAGGCATTAGCCAAGATAACGGAAGAGAACGCGATCAACTTTGTCCACGACAACATCTGGTGCAGATTCGGCCTCCCACATACAATTGTCTCTGATCATGGACTGCAATTCTCCACAGCATTCACTACAGAATTGGGAAGGGTAAAAGTCCGCCATGCAAAATCTTCAGTTAGCAGACCACAAGGCAACGGCCAAGCAGAAGCAGCAAACAAACTGGTCCTAACCGCCCTTACCAAGAACCTTGAGGGACGTGAGGGTAGATGGTTGGACGAACTTCCCCTAGCCTTATGGGCTGTTCGCACAACCACCCGAGGGCCAACCGGGGAAACCCCATTCACACTAACCTTCGGTTCTGAGGCTATGGCACCAGCGGAGATGGCCATCCCTACTGTGAGAAACTCCCATTATGATGAGCAAGTCAACAAGGTTAATAGACTCCTAGACCTGGACCTGATAGATGAGAAACGACTAGCTGCACAGATGAGGATGGTGAATTACAAGCAAAGGACCAAAGCGTACCACGACAAGAGGGTCATCAGAAGAGTATTCCAAGTAGGCGATTGGGTACTTAGAAAAATTGAAGCTACTGGTCGGAAGGCAGAACAGAAAAAGCTCTCCCCAAATTGGGAAGGTCCATATATCATCACTCAAGTCATTCGAGAAGGGACCTACAGATTGAAGACCAAGGAGGGGAAGGATCTCAAACATCCGTGGCACTCCGACAACCTTAGAAAATATTATCACTAGTCTAGTTTATTTTACAGTAGAGTAGTTTCTTATTTTCTGTCTTTTATTTTTCGTTAGTTGATAGGATTGCAGTTCGATGTAATCGCATTTCAGTTTTACGAAAGCAGTTTCTTCCAGCATGCAAAGCAACTATCAACTCTTCACGCAGACACCCGAAGACGAGGACATTATCCCCGACTCTTCGGAACCATGCATCCTGTCAAGGGTCCGCCTTGATCTAGGATTACAAATCACAGTCAAGACCAAGGGTCCTCCTTGGCCTAATGACTTTGCATCCTGTCAAGGGTCCGCCTTGATTCAGGATTACCAACAGCCAAGACTAAGGGACCTCCTTGGCCTAATGGCTTGCCACACATCCTGTCAAGGGTCCGCCTTGATTCAGGATTACCAACAGATAAGGCCGAGGGTCCTCCTCGGCCTAATGGCTTACCATACATCCTAACGAGGGTCTGCCTTGATTCAGGATCATAACACATTCAAAGCCAAGGAAACCTTCCTCGGCCTAGATAACTTAGAGTATAGTTAAAGCCGAGGAGTCTTTCCCCGGCATAACCACTTGCTCAACAATAAGGGAGCGAGGAACCCCCCTCGGATCCCACCTTCTTAAGTATAGTACCTCTGCCTAGCATACAAAAATATAAGCAAGTTATTGAAATAACATGAATCATGACAAAAGGATTTTTCATTGATATTCAAAGAGAATTACAAATCCTACCGTCTATTACAAAAAGCAAAGAAAAGAAAATCTATCCTAAGTTTGCTGCTCGTCATCAAAGGACTTCTCAAGCCACTCCTCAGTAATGGAGCCGGGGGGAGGAAGGACCGTTTGTTCAGTAAGGGCATTAGTCTTCTCGACCTCTCCTTCCACCTCAGCTTCCATGGCCTCAGGCTCTCCCGCATCCTGGATCGCCTCCACCAAGTCTTTGATATTACCGGGGGCAACAGAGGCCGGCCTCCACACTTCCCTGCATGCTTGAGCATCCTTAGCTGCCATTATTTCCATGTTGCTTTCGGAAGAAGGGACCAGGTGGTGGAGAGCCCTAACTTCTTCGCTATATTGATCCCGGCAGATCAACATGGCTACTTTGTTAATATCCAAGCCGGTGGAAGGGTCAGCCAGGATGCTACGGGCAAGGTGGAGATACCCGTCTTCAAACATGGTTGCCGTTTGCTCATCCACGGCATCTTGAAAGGCCGAGCTGGCCTTTACGGCTTCCTTGAATGCCGAGCTCCCTTTGAAGCGCGCCACGGCCTCCTCCTCCCTGGCAGGAAGGGTAGCTTCTAACCCTCGGCACTTGGCCTCAGCTTCATCGGCCTTTGTTTGAAGCTCGGCCTTATCAGTCTTTGCCTTGGCAAGCTCTTCTTCTTTAAGCCGGAGATGCTCCTCGGCCTTGACCTTTTCTTCCTCGGCCCTCTTCACTTCGGCCTCTATTTTGGCCTTGGCTGCCACGAGCTCAGCATCCTTGGCCTTCAAAAGTTTAACCAAGGAAGCCTTATCAGTATCACTCTTCGCTTGGGCGGTCTTGGCCTCATTCAGGCGCCTGGCTTTTTTCTTGGCCAAGACATTCTCGTACGCCGTGACGGAAGCCAACTGAAAGAAAAATCAATATTAGAAATGTAAACAAATCACAAGATCAATGACCAAGAAAAGGAGACATTTACCTCGGCGATTAAGAGCCCCTTGTGACAGAGCAAGGTATCTTCGCTGGGAGCCTCTCTAACAAGAGCATCGTAGGCATCCTCGTCCATAGCTCTCTGAACTGGAGCTCGGCCCAATCTTACTAAGGGTCCCTCCCTAGTTTGCAGAGGAAGTCCCCTAAGACGGGGAACGTTGAGGGCCATGCTCTTAGCTAGCTCGTCGGCCTCCTCAACGGTCTTGATATTCTGGATGGTTAAGGGAGGAGGAGCCTCAACATTGGGAGCCCCACTAACACTTGCTCGCTTAGCTGCAGGCTCCTCGGCACTAACAGCTTGAGCTCTTTTGGAGCCAGATTTCCTTTGAACGAGGTTGGTTTCCTCGGTTCCCACCTCCTCGGCCTCAACATGAGGGTTAGGCCCATCTCCAGTTATTGGCTCAACCCGTTCCTCGGATGCTACACCCTCGACATTAGCATCTTCGTGCAGTTTGAGGGGAAGGGGTTTATCACCTTGAACGTTCAGCACCAGGTTACGAGCATTGGTTTCCTCTTTCCTCTCCACCAAAGCAGACTTCTTGCTTTGTTTCCTCTTTCTCTTTATCAGCTCCTGGGGACTAAGCCTCTCCATGGCTATGGCTGCTTCTTCCTCGGTGGTTAAATCTGTAAGGACGAGGAAAAAATTATTAAGTACGAGCAGAAGGGAAGCATTCAAAAATTACGAGTAACAAAGATAAATGTTTACATCCAACAATGTCAATTGCTTTCAGACATTGATCATGGGGACGCTCGGTCTTGCACCTAGTACAATCTTCATGGAATACTAAGCCGGGGTGTATCGTCCAATCGTTGAAACGCCGTCCTCTTTTGACAGTGACGAGGGGAGCCACCCCGTCCTTTGGCCCCTGCATCAATCCCGCTTGGATATAGTAATGATCCGAGGATTCAACTGCCTTCCAGTCGAGTAGCCCTACCTCGGCAAACTCCTCTAAGCGCTTGATTAAAGCCTGGGTCCACTCATATTGTTGGACAGCAAAGGAGGAAGTGGGATCCTTGCAAGGAGACTGGAACTCCCAACCTTGACGACTCTCAACCCGGATAACGTGATTATCCCAGCCTGCAACTTTGCTAGACATGGGGAGAAGCAACTTTGGTTTTTTGGAGGCGCTCCTAATAACTACGAGCCAACTTTCCTTGATAACTTGGACTACGTAGAAATGACGGAAAGCACCCATGGTCGTGTAACGACCCTAAACCTAGGCACTAATTTTAGTATAATATGATAGGCTTTTAATCTTTATGTTAACTTTATGTACTTATATTATGCCTTTAATGTTATGATAAGTTGAGATGGTTAGGAGATAATTTTAAAAGCCTTGGGATAAAATGAAAGTAAGTTAAAGTCTTTGGGTGGAATTAAAATAATTGAAAGTAAAATAAAGTAATAGGGTGTAATGATAATAAAATGAGCAAATAAAATAAATTGGGTTGGGAAGGTTATTTTTTAAAAAAAAAAGAAAGAAAGAAATTTGAAAGTATGGGGGGACCATACCTTTCTTCCCTAAATTCCTCTCCTTCCTTATATTAGTCAATGACTACCCTACTCTTCCCATACCTCCTCCATACTTCTCATTCATCTTCTTTAATCATTCTCTTCTTCCTTCTTTCAAAAACTATCCATGGATACACTTTTATGAAAGCCTCACTTCTCAAGTTCCTACTAAGGCCAATTCTACTCCATTTTCAAATCCAAGAGTACTTTTGAGCTTGGGACAACTAGGGGAATCTATCAAGCTAAGAAGATCATTATTTCATCCTAAAATCCTAAGGTGAGTTATTATGACTTTCCTTCCTCTAAATGTTCATGAGATATCTATTGTTGTTATTGTTGTTATAATATTTATTGGATGCTTTGGAAACTTTCTTGGAATGGAGGAATTGGTTAAGGTCATAGGAAAATGTTGTTGTTCTTGGAAGTGTTAAAGAATGGAAGAAATGGGTGGAGTTAGATTTATAGAATGAAAACTTGAATGAGTTAGTTAAATGGGTGAAGTTAGTTTTAAAAGGATTAACTTGAAATGTGTTGGGGAATGGGTTGGAAATCTTGTGGAAATAATCTAGGTTTATGTTATTTTGGGTTTAATTAAATTAAGAAATTAGACTTGGAAGGTGATAGTGAAATGAGTAGAAATTCAAGGGGTAAATAATATAAGATTAAATCATTTTGGGTTACATGGTTTAGTATGAGAGATATGTGGTTAGTAAGCCTTCTAAGTTCACCAAATTTGAGCATGCTTGGGTTTAGATTGATTCAACTGAAATCTGGAAAATTCGCCTCATGGGCGGTCGCCCATGGGAGCTGGGCGGTCGCCCATGACCACAGAAAATGCCCTTCATATTACCCTTGCTTGGGCGGTCGCCCATACCCCTTTGGGCGGTCGCCCATGTCGACAGAATTATTGTCCAGTTTCCTTTTCCTGCTGAATTCTCACTAGCAAACTCCGGGCATGATACTTAACCAATTTAAAGTAGTGGAACCTAACCTTTCTGGAATATGAATTTAATCCTTTTAACCTAGGTTATAGTAGATTTCTTGGGGCCACTTAATGACACCTTAAATGGGTTAAATTGGAACTAAGGAAGCACTTTAAATCCGGCTCAGGAATTGTTTGGCAATCTTGTTTGACCACTTATCAAATGTGACTTTCCCTTAGTAAATTGAACTTGGACCTTCATAGAGGCCATGTATTGTGATATATTGATTATGTAGGGTAGGTTAATGACACCTTGTTACCTTACTTGATTTCATATTCATTGATGGTTATATGCGTAGTGTATTAATTAAATATTGCACTATGATATTGGTTGAACATGAGTATATTTTACCATGTTGCTATGTTGTTTATCCCCTTTATGGATTATATTTCAAGTAACTATTATGTGCTTGATAATTTGTTAATCAGCTGATGTTTGGGGGTATAACATAATACGATCAATTATGGAAGTGTGACCTAATGTGATCGGATTATGTTATATCTGTGACCGTCCCCTTCTGTGGCCACAGGTTGGGGTATAGCATCTGTATTGAGCCAAAAGCCTTACAGAGTTGCTACTATTTTATTTGGTTCCCTGAAAAACGGGTCTTATAAGATGTGAGTATTGCTTAAGCAGCTCACTTAAGATTGGAGTATTATTATACCCAATGTTGTAGGGGCGAGCAGGAAAACCGAAAAACCGAAAAAAACTGGACCGAATCGAAAAAACCGGAACCGAAAAACCAAACCGATCACTTAATGGTTTGGTGTGGTTTTTTAAAACTCAAAAACCGGCTGAACCGGTTTGGTTTTGGTTTTATATAAATAAACCGAAAAAAAACCGGACCGAACCAAAATTAATTTAACGTCGTCGTTTAATATACCCCATATATAATCGCTTTCTCTGTTTTTCTCTCATTCTCATTCGACGTTGTTCACATTTCACGTACGATCCCTCATAGCGGCGACAGACCTAACCCTAAAATCAAGCGGCGATCTATCTCTTGCCGTTGCCCGTTGCCGTTCCGTTGTCGTTCCGTTGTTACGTGAGAGCCATCGCCGACCACCACTCTTCCTAGTAAGCTTGAATGTTCATACAATTTCATCAATAAAGTTTTATTTCGTTGAATTTTTGTTCGGGTTTATGCAATGAATCGATCAATCGAATTAGATTGATCGATTTCATACGATTTCATCAATATTTTTTCTAAATGATTTCGAAATTAGGGCTTTTTTAGGGTTCTGTAAGTTTTATTTGTTCTGTGTTTTCTCAATCGAATTAGATTGATCGATTTCATACGATTTCATCAATATTTTTTCTAAATGATTTCGAAATTAGGGCTTTTTTAGGGTTCTGTAAGTTTTATTTGTTCTGTGTTTTCTCAATTATTTGCTATATTGATTCAAATAATGTATGCTTCTGTAGACGGAACCCATTAATGTTGAGACCGAGGAAGAAAGCGAGAAGAAAGAGATGCCTGCTGTTGCTGAAGAAAAAGATGGGAATGTGAGGGCTGATGATGAGAAGGGGGAAGGTCATACAAGAGCTAGAAGATCAATGGTATGGGATCATTTCACTTAGCCAAGCATTTGGGTAGTTCAGTTGCATCCTCATCTGGCACCTTTGTTGTAGCTTTCTTTCCTCTAGACAATGCTGCTTCACTTTATTGCTTACGTTTTGATATAAATGCTCTCAGACAAAGAATAGAAATATCTCTGTTGTTAACCTGGTATTTGAAGTTTCAATTTCAGAGACAATTTGTTTCCATCTGCAATCTTGTTGCCCCCATCTGAACTGTTTATTTCATTTCTTTTACTGTTTTTCCTGCATTATACTTTTTAGTGATACAACAACAACAGCCTATTCTTATGAGATGAGCGTTTATGAGATGAGCGCACTGGTCAATACCTCAAAAGCAAGAAAGACTTATAGATCAATTCAGAAAATATCATGGAGAATATATATCTCTGAGTTCACATTTAGCTTATTCACATGATTGCTCTTGGAAGACATCAAGAGAATAAAAAAGAAAATTTCCATTTTTTTCAAGTTTAGTTAGTAAATCCATCACAGGTCAGACACAAGGAGAATGCAAGTTATCATACACATAAACTAGAAAAAAGAAGTATTAAGACTAACCTAAGCTACTTGGACCAATATTTTTGTTTAGAGATTCTGATGCAGCCATTATTCCTTGGCCCTCTTGCCTATCATCTTGTTTGCAAGATAATGTATCAGCTCCTGGATTTTGTTGCTGATTGCCACTGATAGCCACATCCATTAATGAAACCTATTTTTTGTTTAATGAACTGTTACTTGTTTAATGAACTGTTGCTTTGCTTAGGATGTAACTTGTAACTTGTTACTTGTTAATATCATAACCAGCAAAACTTCATCTTTTGATACAGAGGCTGGAGATGGGAGCTCGTTGAGATTGCAACAATGAAAGCTGGAACATTATCTTCTGTATTCTTGCATTTTGTCCTCCGTCTGTATTCCTTGCATTTGTCCTCCGTCTGTCTATTATAAAGCTATTAAGCTGGAACTTAAAAAATTCTCTTCGGCATGTTTTAATCCATGTTGTGGTGTTTTCCCCCTTTTTTTTTTTATCAAAGCTGGTATGTATGAATGAATGATGGAATGTTTTCTTTTTTGATTATTGAAATTATAGTCTCCCTTTCTACATTTTTTTTTATATGCAACTCTGAAATTTTGAATGGTGTCCCAAACGACACCGAATGAAACCGAAACCAAACCGAAACCAAACCGAAACCGAACAAAACCGAAATCGAAGGATTTTGAAATACAAAAACCGATATTTTTCGGTTCGGTTTCGGTTTTAGCCTAAAACCGAACCAAACCGGACCGTGCACACCCCTACAATGTTGTACGACTGCTGTTCAGACGGGAAAAGGTAAACCAAGGTAATGGAAGGTGTTTACAGCTTTTCCAATGTGCTGTATGCAACTTGTTAGGTGTTGCATCTTATTTGGCATATTGCTGCATTCATAATAGTTTGCTGAGATTTATTCTCACCCCTCTCCCTTTAATGTTTTTAGATTTCGAGACAGGCGGACCGGCCAAGTAAGGGCGGTGAGGAGTTTGGAAGTGATGATTTGGGAAGTGTCGGGGTATATATAGGTTGGCATAGAAGCGTATTTTGGTATAATTCATTTACGGAGTTTGTATTTATAAACCTTAATTTATGTTATAACCGATGCCTTTTTATAACTAAAACAGTTTCTTACTTTCAAAGTTAGTCAACTATTTCTCCATGGTGGAAAGGTGTAGAGTTATTTTGAAATGGTTATAACAATTGTATTTATGTGTGAAAGTTAAATAAAAGTTTTAAAAGTTTAGGAAATTTGGGTTAGTTTGAGGACGCTCCAGCTCGGGACACGTGTAGGTTCCGGGTCGGGGTCCTCACAGTTGGTATCAGAGCTCGGTTAGAGTTCTCGGGTAGAGTCTAGCTGAGTGAGAGTGTGTGATAACTGACGTCGAGGGTTTAATGCAGGAATTTGTTCAATGACAGAAAATGATAATGACCAACCAAAGAATCAAGGAAATGTGAGCAATATGGAGAGATAGATTCCTCCACAATCATTTGAGGTATATTACCTGTCTCCGGAGTTAGGGGCCATACTTTTCTAAATTCCCGTTCATTTTGTTCTCATGTGGCATTACATTTCGCTTTATTTGCATAAATGGCCTAAGAGTTGCCTTATGTGCTGGAGGTTCTACTCTTATGGGAGAGTACCTCGAATCATTCTTGATTATCATGGTAATTGTGATTAAGTGGACATGGATTGCCGGTGGATGTGGTAGAGATACCAATCCGTGAATTACTGTAATATTGACCTGAAATATTTGAGTAGTTGTTGTGGTTTGGGAGGACTGTTGCAAGAAGCGAGTCTCCTTATCTATGTTCGATTTGCCTCCGTGTGTAGTTGAGGCGGATAAGTTATTTATTGATATTATGTCATATATGCGTAAATGTCAAAAGTAGGGCCTAAAGAATGTGAAGGTTATTTGGGTTATGTGTTATATTTGAGTAAAAGACCCTCGAATGATCTCATGTACCGGTGGTAAATGAATTGGTGAACTCTTAGTTTAGAGTTGGTCTATGGCCTAATTAAGAGTGGTTTATGATTGTATAACTTGCGTGAATATTTATACATTGGTGTCTCGTGGTGGAGACTAGATATATGAGACTAGTATTGAAAGTGATAGTCTAAGTGGATTTATGTGGGTTATAAGATATCGCGAGTATGAGTTTCAAAATGGGTTCCCATCAGGTATCATGCCAGGATATTGAGGCTTTGAGTTGATATAAGGTACTATTTTGGTATTCGGATCCCTAGATAGAGTACACTAATAGGGATGATGGAATTGATGATTCAACCTGGGAAATTATTTGATAAAGAAGATAATTAGCTTAGCGAATCTCCGTAAGGATAAATTAGTACTATATTTAGAAAAGATGATACTTGGTGGTTATTTATAGATTAGAGAGATCTCAAATAGGTAACTGCGAAGAATAAGTATTCGTTATCCTTCGTTGATGATTTGTATGACTGACTTTAGAAATTAGTAGAATACTCAATGGTTATTAGTGGAAATTTTCGGAGTGTTACAATTACAGTGAATATTTGCTTTAAGGATATACTTAAGACAACATTTGTATCTAGTATAAACGTTTTGATTTGTGGGTATGTATTAGTTATGGAGAGGTAAATAGGGTAAATGTGAAGAAGTATAATAGATATAGTTATGGGTGACTTAAAGGATCAACTTCAGGAATTGGTAATATATGAATATGGTTTGAGAAATGATTATCATTAGTTGATGAAATAAAATGAGGATGAATCTTATTGGAAGACAGGATACTTTAGGATGATTACACCCTATAGGTCGACTTAGTTGCTTGACTCATATGAGGGATTGGTGTGATGCTTGGGAGGTATTGGCGTTATGCGGATTTTGAGTTTGTTGATGGTTATCGAGAGGTAAGATAGTTTACACTGTTAATGTTAAATTGCAATTTGGGGATGATTGATCTATGTGAGTTCCAATTATAATTTCTTATTAGGAAATCGTGGTAATTGATCGGAAACTTGAGGTATGCAATACGTTGTTACTAAGGACAATACCCATATCAAAGGTAGGGAATAGATGACTCAAAATAAGTAAAAGTGTTGAATATTCAACTTGAGGAATTATTGAATTGAGGATGATTTACCAAGTTTATAATCTTAATGAATGTTTTAGTGTTATTTATCGGAGATAGTAATAGTATTGCGAGATTGTGTTTTCTTATAGAGAATTTAACTAAGTATAAATATTACGAGTGGTGGCTACACTATAAATAGAAGTCAAACAAGAATATTATGTTAGAATTGTTTTAAATGTGCTTTAAAATTTTGGATTGTATATTGAACTTCGGTATGAGCAATTGTGCCCTTCGGGGATAGTGATTTAATAAGGTCAGTAAACCGTTTTTGGTGTACATTAAAATCTGTGAGTAATTTAATTATCTACCACTGGTATGGGACGGTTGTAGATAATTAAATTACTCGAGTTAGTTTTGTTTAGCTTATCAATCTTTTGAAATTTCTTAAAACTGTGAGTGGTTTAGTTAATTAAAACTGGTATGGGACGATTTTAAATAAATAAACCATTCGAGTCTCATTGGATCTCTTTTTACCTATCCTTTAGAATTCTGAAAGATGTTGTAAATTTTAGAAAGACTTGGTATTCTAAAGATATAATTTGTACAGAAGCGAGTAGGAAGGCAACCTAGTTCCCCTATAGTGATTAATTATATTAAAGTTTTGATCCGAGAAATGATTTGATAAATTGTGGGGTTATTAAGGTGACGGTCGCAGTAGACTCGGTTTTTGTATTGGAGTTGGATCGGCTCCGTTGTGGGCGGCCAACCATTTGATTCGAATATTGATCTGTCACTGGACCTGAACATAATTAGAGCATTGAACTGTGAAGTATGATCGATTAATATTCCGTTTATGGAATCAGGGTCTTATTAGCATGTCCACATTTATTATCCCATGGGTAGTTGTTTAATGTTTGTATTATGAGAATGGTGGACGAGATAATTGAAATAACTCGTTTCAAACGAGTCAAGACATAAGGTGGTTTGGTCATAAATGTGAAAATAGAATATTGATATTAGAAGATTTATTAAAATATTTAGAGTTCTAGATTGAACTTGAGAGTATTAGCAAGATGGATTTTGTGATTGGGTTACCTTGGAAGTAAAAAGGAGTTAGTTGTTTTATTTATAGAAAGTTGGTTGTATTTTCTACTCATTATATAGGTATATAGTGATGAGATTCTTTGATCAAGTCCTCATATAAGTTAGGGGATAGTTTGATTGTATAAACCCCATAGTATTAAATGGATTAGATAGACATCATTTGGGAAGGTTCTTTTGGAATGTGTGGATGCTATTAAGTTTAACCTTGTGAAAGATTGAGGAATCATTACTTATTGTTGAGGATATGCTACGGACATGTACAATGGATGTTAGTAGTCGATAGGACGTATGGTTACCAGTGGTTGGGTGCATATAATAGTAGTTATCATTCTAGCATTGAGATAAAACCGTATGAGGCGTGGTTCGGGAAGAAAATATCGATCTCCAATTTGTTGGGGTGAGGTTGGTGAAGCAAGGCCTAAGGTAAATTGGCGCCAAAGTTTGTTAATCCATTTGTAGTTTTAGAAAAGGTCGGTGATTTGACTTATAGATTGGCTTGGAGCAGCTTATAGAGTATTTGAAGTTTTTAATGTAATTGTAATGTATTTGGTGACATAAGTTGTAATACTTTTATTTATTTATATCTTTATTAAGGTCGTGAAAATTCGGATTAGTGATATTTGTATGGTATTCTTGGAACATTAAGTTGTAATATCGTATTATTAATAGAAGTAGAAATCTTGGGGAAGAATCACAACATTGAAGAGACTATTTGAGAATTGGAGTCTGAGGTATATATATAAGTAACCGAGGCGGGTTGAACAACTAGGTAAGTGACAGTCAAATTCGGGGCGAATTTTCTTTAAGGGGGAGTGAGTGTAACGACCCTAAACCTAGGCACTAATTTTAGTATAATATGATAGGCTTTTAATCTTTATGTTAACTTTATGTACTTATATTATGCCTTTAATGTTATGATAAGTTGAGATGGTTAGGAGATAATTTTAAAAGCCTTGGGATAAAATGAAAGTAAGTTAAAGTCTTTGGGTGGAATTAAAATAATTGAAAGTAAAATAAAGTAATAGGGTGTAATGATAATAAAATGAGCAAATAAAATAAATTGGGTTGGGAAGGTTATTTTAAAAAAAAAAAAAAAAGAAAGAAAGAAATTTGGAAGTATGGGGGGACCATACCTTTCTTCCCTAAATTCCTCTCCTTCCTTATATTAGTCAATGACTACCCTACTCTTCCCATACCTCCTCCATACTTCTCATTCATCTTCTTTAATCATTCTCTTCTTCCTTCTTTCAAAAACTATCCATGGATACACTTTTATGAAATCCTCACTTCTCAAGTTCCTACTAAGGCCAATTCTACTCCATTTTCAAATCCAAGAGTACTTTTGAGCTTGGGACAACTAGGGGAATCTATCAAGCTAAGAAGATCATTATTTCATCCTAAAATCCTAAGGTGAGTTATTATGACTTTCCTTCCTCTAAATGTTCATGAGATATCTATTGTTGTTATTGTTGTTATAATATTTATTGGATGCTTTGAAAACTTTCTTGAAATGGAGGAATTGGTTAAGGTCATAGGAAAATGTTGTTGTTCTTGGAAGTGTTAAAGAATGGAAGAAATGGGTGGAGTTAGATTTATAGAATGAAAACTTGAAATGGGTTAGTTAAATGGGTGAAGTTAGTTTTAAAAGGATTAACTTGAAATGTGTTGGGGAATGGGTTGGAAATCTTGTGGAAATAATCTAGGTTTATGTTATTTTGGGTTTAATTAAATTAAGAAATTAGACTTGGAAGGTGATAGTGAAATGAGTAGAAATTCAAGGGGTAAATAATATAAGATTAAATCATTTTGGGTTACATGGTTTAGTATGAGAGATATGTGGTTAGTAAGCCTTCTAAGTTCACCAAATTTGAGCATGCTTGGGTTTAGATTGATTCAACTGAAATCTGGAAAATTCGCCTCATGGGCGGTCGCCCATGGGAGCTGGGCGGTCGCCCATGACCACAGAAAATGCCCTTCATATTACCCTTGCTTGGGCGGTCGCCCATACCCCTTTGGGCGGTCGCCCATGTCGACAGAATTATTGTCCAGTTTCCTTTTCCTGCTGAATTCTCACTAGCAAACTCCGGGCATGATACTTAACCAATTTAAAGTAGTGGAACCTAACCTTTCCGGAATATGAATTTAATCCTTTTAACCTAGGTTATAGTAGATTACTTGGGGCCACTTAATGACACCTTAAATGGGTTAAATTGGAACTAAGGAAGCACTTTAAATCCGGATCAGGAATTGTTTGGCAATCTTGTTTGACCACTTATCAAATGTGACTTTCCCTTAGTAAATTGAACTTGGACCTTCATAGAGGCCATGTATTGTGATATATTGATTATGTAGGGTAGGTTAATGACACCTTGTTACCTTACTTGATTTCATATTCATTGATGGTTATATGCATAGTGTATTAATTAAATGTTGCACTATGATATTGGTTGAACATGAGTATATTTTACCATGTTGCTATGTTGTTTATCCCCTTTGTGGATTATATTTCAAGTAACTATTATGTGCTTGATAATTTGTTAATCAGCTGATGTTTGGGGATATAACATAATACGATCAATTATGGAAGTGTGACCTAATGTGATCGGATTATGTTATATCTGTGACCGTCCCCTTCTGTGGCCACAGGTTGGGGTATAGCATCTGTATTGAGCCAAAAGCCTTACAGAGTTGCTACTATCTTATTTGGTTCCCTGAAAAACGGGTCTTATAAGATGTGAGTATTGCTTAAGCAGCTCACTTAAGATTGGAGTATTATTATACCCAATGTTGTATGACTACTGTTCAGACGGGAAAAGGTAAACCAAGGTAATGGAAGGTGTTTACAGCTTTTCCAATGTGTTGTATGCAACTTGTTAGGTGTTGCATCTTATTTGGCATATTGCTGCATTCATAATAGCTTGCTGAGATTTATTCTCACCCCTCTCCCTTTAATGTTTTTAGATTTCGAGACAGGCGGACCGGCCAAGTAAGGGCGGTGAGGAGTTTGGAAGTGATGATTTGGGAAGTGTCGGGGTATATATAGGTTGGCATAGAAGCGTATTTTGGTATAATTCATTTACGGAGTTTGTATTTATAAACCTTAATTTATGTTATAACCGATGCCTTTTTATAACTAAAACAGTTTCTTACTTTCAAAGTTAGTCAACTATTTCTCCATGGTGGAAAGGTGTAGAGTTATTTTGAAATGGTTATAACAATTGTATTTATGTGTGAAAGTTAAATAAAAGTTTTAAAAGTTTAGGAAATTTGGGTTAGTTTGAGGACGTTCCAGCTCGGGACACGTGTAGGTTCCGGGTCGGGGTCCTCACAGGTCGGCTCAAAACCTAGGCTACGGCAGAGGACAATGAAGCTCACAAGAACCCTAGTGCCATTGGCTCCTAGCATGGCCGGCACTGCCCTAACGTCATCCAAAAATTCATTGATGAATGGGTCCAAGGGAAGACGAAGCCCCTGCTGAAACTGTTTGAAATAAAGATGGACATAATCTTGGTTGTAGTAGAAATTCTGCTCTTCCTTATCAGTCTTGAGGTCAAGCTTGCCCATATAAGTTAACTTGTACTCGGTTCTATCCACCCCGTACTTGGAATATAACTTCTCGATCATGGGATCCCCAGGCTTTGGAGCCCTCTCCCTTTGTTTACCTCGGCTTTCCCTTCTTCGTACCAAGCGGCCATCAGCTTGGGCACCTTCCACGAAGGCGTCAACTATTTGAGTAGACGAGGAGGGTACTCCTTCTCTTCCCGTCATATCTGCATAAAGACGAGGGGACAAAGTTAGTTACCTCGTCAAATGGCTGATTTTAGGACGGGAAAGGGAGTTTCCCCTCCTCGTCATGTCATAAGGCCGAGGAGGGAGCCGTACCTCTCAGACGCTCACGCATTTCGCGATTGGAGGCCGGGTAGAACAGTTCGATGTGCTCCATCATCTCAGCCCTATCCTCAAAAACTATAACGTTGGGTGAACCGGACTCAATCCTATCTATTCTTGTGGAATCTGGGTATTGAAGGAATAACCGAGTCCGACCATAACCTCTTAATTGCTTGCTTATTTCATCCAAGGTCAGCATCATCCAAGGTCCCCTCTCTCTCCGATAGACCCTTAGATTGCCAGTGTGATATCCATAACGGAATCGGGGGGAATGATCCCAAGAACGAGCCATGTCTAAGGGGAATCAAAGATTAAAGGGGGAGTTCGTTCAATATTCAAAAGTGTTCAACAAGACCCAAAAGAAAATCAAAGATTGAAAGTTTTGAAAGTTTAAAACTTGAATTCATGAAGAAAAGCTCCATTCTTCAACAATGGCGGTTCGTTTTTCTTGACACATTCAAAATTCTTTCCAAACACCCTAGAAAACTTGAAATCAAAAGCGAAATGCAGGAAGGGGAAAGAATTTCATACCTGAGTGTGAAGGAATGAACGGAATCGCAACAGAAAGCAACGTCGCCGGAAGAATCGAGTTCGCAGGAAACTGGGTTCGGACAGATAGAGATCGCCGGAATGTTTCGTCGCCTGAACCTTGCCTTCGCTCTCGAATAAATGGGGTTTGTAAAGATTGAAATGAAAGGGTTTTAGCCTTTTATAACCCCTTAATCGGGTCAAACCCATGGGTAAATAGAAAAAACGGGTAAGGCGTCCCAAGAATTAAATGCATATAACAGTTTTCGAGGCGTGACAAGACTGGGGGGCCCCAGGTAATCATCAGAATAGCAACCGTCAATTACAGGAAGCAACACCGAGGACACGTGGCAAACCTGTTCGTATTCGTATCCCATAGCCGAGGACGAGGTGACTTTCTACTCGTCCTAAGCCGAGCTAGAAAGTCGGGGGCCACTGAACGGTATAAACCGAGATACGAACATGGGCTTGCTCGAGCTGGGCCCAATTGGATTGGGCCATGAATATTATCTAATAACCAAGTGTCAGGGCCGAGTAAGGTCTTCCTCGTATGCCGAGGAACATTTACCTCGGCCTTATGTCATCATGCTTGGGTCGTCATGTCGCAAGTGACGAGGAGAGAAAAGTTCTTACCTCGGCATTTCATCAAAATGACGAGGAAACAAAATCATTTACCCCGGCATATCTACTTGTCGGCCAATCACCAAATGACGAGGAAGCAGAATCATTCACCTCGGCCTATTTGCCAAGGCCGAGGTAAAACATTTATGTTCCTCGGCGTTCCGGCTAGCAGATTATACAGTCCTTATTTAACAAGGAGTATACAGTCATGATCCAATCAGGATTATACTTACCAACACCACTTCAAGTCAAACAAGGACTCCTTAACAGATATAATTCTCTTAGGATTATATCTTATCTCTTTACAAGTTCACTTCAACATGGATTCTATCGATTCATCCCTATAAATATAAGCCCCATGGCTCATTATTTGGTACGTTACTTTTTACATTGGGAAAACTCTGTCAATTTGTTTTCTCACATACAAACCTTGAACTTACTCTCACGCCGGAGGGCCTTTAGCCGGATCCGCCCCGGCTTAGTTTACGTGTTTTCTCTTATTTTCAGGCCTTGCAATCACCGGAGCAATCATCGCTTGGAGTTGGGCTGATTTGACGATTTTGGCATCATCACAACATATTTCGATTAATTACAAATAATGCAATTTTTGTACTCTTTAATACGTACACTTTAATGCAGTGTAGTTCTCAATTTTGTAACCAAATAATGCAAGTCCCTTGCATTATTTGTGACCCGACCTAAAAATATGTTTTATTATGTTGTTAAAGTAGAATATGGGTAGGAAATTAATTTAGGATTTTTTCAAAACTTGATTTCTTATTGATCAACATTTTGAATATCTAGAGTACAATGAAAAAGGGGAAAAGATATCTACCAAAAATAAATTTCTAAACATAAACCTAACAGAAATAGGAGACTAATACGCTAGATTTACGGGAGCTGGGCGGTCGCCCACACTTCCTCGACGGTCGCCCAGTTGTACAGGCGATTCAGCGTTGTTGAGATTTAGAGCTGGGCGGTTGCCCACTTGGCCTGGGCGGTCGCCCACTTGTACAGACGATTCAGCGTTGTTGAGATTTGGAGCTGGGCGGTCGCCCATTTTTACAGCAGCCACCCTCCCTCAAGTTGAGCATGGGGATTAAGAATGTCCAACTTGCTAACGAACAAATCAAACTGTTTCTTTTCAAGTGCTTTAGTAAAAATATTCGTCAGCTGCATGTTGGTAGGAACATAGGAAGGAGAGATAAGGTCATCTGAAATGGCATCACGAACAAAATGGCAATCTATTTCAATGTGCTTTTTTCGTTCATGAAATACAGGGTTCTTAGCGATGTCTAGAGCCGGCTGGCTATCGCAAAAGATATTAATTGCCTTAGTATGATGAACACCAAGACTCAGCAGTAATCCTTTCAACCATTTCAATTCACAAGTAAGGGCCGTCATAGAACGGTATTCAGCCTCGGCAGACGAACGAGACCCAGTGGTTTGTTTCTTCGTCTTCCAAGATATAGGAGAATGACCAAGAAACACAAGCCATCTAGAAAGAAATCGTCGAGTAATAGGGCAAGCGGCCCAATCCGAATCACTCCATCCTTGTAGCGTGAGCTCACTATCAGCACGAAGAAGAATACCCTGACCAGGTGTGCTTTTGAGATAACGTACAACCCGTAATGCCGCATCCCAATGATCCTTGCGAGTTCCTTCATAAATTGCGACATAATATGAACCGAATATGCCAAATCTGGACAGGTGACTGCTAAGTAGATGAGATGACCAACTAATCATCTTTAACGTTCTGGGGCATCCAGAAGATCACCAGTGACAAGACCAAGTTTATGATTCGGTTCAATAGGAAAATCGGATGGCTTTGCACCCAATAGCCCAATCTCGAATATAATGTCTAAGGTATACTTGCGTTGGCACAGAAATAGACCAGAGGGCTACGAGCAACTTCAATGCCTAAGAAATACTTTAAGGATCCAAGGTCCTTCATCTTGAAACATTCACTCAGGTACTTTTTAAAAGACTATAAAGCAGCGGAATCGTTCCCAGCTATAATAAGATCGTCAACATACACAAGTATATTCATATGAATTGTATCCTTCGTGAATGTGAAAAGGGAATAATCAGAATAAGACTGCAAGAATCCATAGTGTTTCAAGGAAGCCACCAGTTTAGCGAACCAACAACGCGGGACCTGTTTCAGGCCATAAAGAGATTTACGAAGGCGACAAACCATATTAGGCTTAGAGGAATGAAAGCCCGGAGGAGGTTTCATGTAGAGCTCTTCCTGAAGATCACCATGCAGGAAAGCGTTATGCACATCCATTTGATGCAGTTCCCAATTCTTTTAGGCAACAATGGCAAGAAAGACTCAAACGGTGACCATTTTGACCACGGGAGCAAAAGTTTCTGTGTAATCAATCCCTTCTTTCTGATGATTGCCAAGAACCACCAAATGAGATTTAAGCGGTTCAACAGTACCATCAGCCTTATATTTAATCCGATAAACCCACTGGCTACCCAAGGCACGCTTACCAGGAGGTAGAGGAACCATAGTCCATGTGCCATTATCTTCCAAGGCACGAATTTCAGCCTGCATAGATTCCTTCCACCCATCCTGGGACATTGCCTCATGAAAATTCCTAGGCTCTTTAGCCAAGGTAATAGCTGCAAGGACGTTACGATATTTCATAGAAAAATGGTCACAATTTATATAGTGAGCTATAGGATAAGGAGTACCTGAGGAGCCGACTAGAGTTGAGTGCTCAGGGGATGGACTTGCAAGAGTGACTGTAGCAACAATGTAGTCCCGAAGAAGAACGGAGGAAACTTTCGTACGCATGCCCCTCCCTAAAGCATCTTGCTCAGATTGAGAGGATTCTGTCATAGAAGAAGATGAGACCTCCGTAGAGGCAGTATCTGCAAATATTGTAGTAACAGGTTCAGGTACATCCGCAGGAGCCACTGTCAAAGGTTCGGAGACAATATCTTCCATATCCGGATAATCAATAAAGGCAAAATCAGCCTCTTGGTTAAGAATCTCCACTGAATCTGGGGTATGAGGCACTGTCGATAAATCACTGTAAGGAATGATGATCTCAAAAAACTTCACATCCCGGAAGATAAAAAATTTCTTTGTCTCTAAATTGAACAACTTCCACTCCTTTTTTCCTAGAGGATAGCCCACAAATATACATTTTTGGCTACGACTGACAAACTTATCTCCCTTGGCCTTCTGATTATGGGCATAGCACAAGGAACCAAAAACTCGAAGAGAGTCAAAGAAAGGCAATTTTCCGAACAAAACCGCATAGGGAGTCTTATTACCTAAGAGGGAAGTAGGAGTCCGGTTAATCAAATGAGCAACAGTAAGAACTGCTTCACCCCAAAAGAAAATATGTAAATGAGCCTGAAATCTAAGCGCTCTAGCAACATTTAGAATATGACGATGCTTCCGCTCGACTCGACCATTTTGTTGAGGGGTACCAATACAAGATGTTTGGAAAAGAATGCCAGAGGAAAAGAAATAATCAAGCATGCAATTAAATTCGGTACCATTATCTGATTGGACAACAATAGTTTTCTGAGAAAACTGACGTTCTACCATTGCAATGAAAGTCATAAACATACGAAAAACTTCTGTTTTATCAACTAACAAATAAACCCAAACAGCTCGGAAAAAATCATCCACCAAAGTTAAAAAAAATATCGTGCACCACAATAAGAAGAATGAGTGTGTGTACCCCGCAAATCACAATGAACCTTCTCAAAGATTCTAGTGGACTTATGGTCACTAACAGGAAAACTATCTCTAGATTGTTCAGCCTGAAAACAAGTATCACAAGGTTTATTTAAACTGCCAGAAGTACGACTAACTGAGGGAAGAAGCTTTACTACATTCTCGGAAGGGTGCCCCAAGCGATTATGCCATAACTCCAACACAGAAGGCGATCTGGTAACAGAGACATTATATGCTCAAGATGTGCCGCGAAAGTAGTAGAGTCAATTCCGCCTAACACCCATTCCAATCAGGTTCCTCGACAGGTCCTGTATAGCACACATAGAGGAGTTAAATTGGACAGTGCAGTGAATATCTTCAGATAATTGAGAAAGTGAAATTAAATTGCAGCTTAAGTTGGGAATAAAAAGGACATGAGAGAGGGTAATGGTGTCCGTCAGACGAACGGATCCCTCTGTATGAGCCAAAACAGACGACCCATTAGACAAACCGACATGACAAGCCGGTATAGTCCGAGAATTAAGGAGACACGAGGCATTTCCGGTTACATGATTTGAAGCACCTGTATCAATTATCCATGAAGTCGAATCAAACTTACTATCGAGACGATCATTTGAGATTTGAGAACTATCGACAAGGCTTGCCAAAGCCTGCCATTGCTCATCTGTGAATGATGAAGAAGAAGCCACAGAAGGGGATCCTACAGCGGCTGTACCAACAGTAACAGGGCCACGATTCGGTGTTGTTGTAGTTCCAGTGCTGCTGCGAGAAGAACCCCTGCCTCGGCCATTGGATTTGTTGCGTTGCTCAAGCCACCAATCCGGATATCCATGCAATTCAAAACATGTGGTATTGTCTTGACACGTCTTCTTACAATGAGTACATATGAGATGCGATTTATCAGGATTGTCGGGACTACGAGCTCCACCGGTACGAAGAGCAAAACTAACCACATCTTCAAGAACAGGTTTGGCAAGACGAACCCGCTCATCTTGAGCCACCAATTTATATGCCCTGTCAAGAGTGGGAAGAGGATCCATTGATAAAACGTTGGTGCGAGTATTGGCATGATACTTAGAATTCAGACCCATAAGAAATTGATGAAGCTTGCCTATCTCTTTGCGATCCGCATGTTGTTGAGCAGCCGTGCAGTTGTTACAACAAGTGCAATTAATCAAAGGTTCATGACTATGTAGTTCTTCCCACAACCTAGTTAATTTGCCAAAGTATGTGGCCATCGATATGCCCTTAGTTTGCTCACAACGAGTAATCGATGCCTTTAATTGTTGAATACGTGGACCATCAACCACATCATACCGATTTTTGAGAGAGTCCCATAAACGTTTAGCATCTCTATATTTGGAGAGAGTGCTTTTAACATTAAATTCAATAGTATTCATGATCCAAGAAATCAACATGGCATGAATAGTATTCCAATCAGAGATGGTGCAGGGAAGAACATGTTCAGTAATCGTACCATCTAGAAAACCAAATTTTCGGTGAGCTTCAAGAACTGTTTGCATATCGCTGGCCCAATCATCGTAATTTTCACCATTGAAACGAGTAGGAGTAATAAAATCTCCTGGCATATCCTGAGGATCAAGGTAAAAAGGAGAATTATATTCGATTTTAGGGGGATTATTGACGATAGCATCGTTCACCGCCATGGATTTAGACTTGTGTATGATGCCGATCTGATACCATGTAGTAAATTAATTTAGGGATTTCCCAAAACTTCATTTCTTATTGATCAACCTTTTGAATATCTAGAGTACAATGAAAAAGGGGAAAATAGATCTACCAAAAATAAATTTCTAAACATAAACCTAACAGAAATAGGAAATTAATACGCTAGATTTACGGGAGCTGTGCGGTCGCCCACACTTCCTCGGCGGTCACCCAGTTGTACAGACGATTCAGCGTTGTAGAGATTTGGAATTGGGCGGTCGCCTACTTGGCCTGTGCGGTCGTCCACTTGTACAGACGATTCAGCGTTGTTGATATTTGAAGCTGGACGGTCGCCCACTTAGCCTGAACGGTCGCTCATTTATACAGCAGCCGATTCTTCACAATATGTTTGCTGGTGATCAAATGTAGCTACATGATATAAGAGAAATAGAACCGATTGGAGGTTATGTGGTGTAAGAATTTAGGATAAAAAGGTAGTGTTATTTACTTCATCTTCTTCATTTGTCCCAAAATAAACGAAGATCAATTTTTTATGATAAAATCAGACGATTTATTAAGCACATTTGGCTGTGTGGTTCCATGAGTACATGTTTTTTTAGATATAAGAAAGAAATCATATGCTTAGCCTTAGGCCTGTTGGGTAAAACTGAAAATTAAGCTCTAAAAATGTAGAGCTGAAAAATATAGAGCTGAAATTATTAAGTTGTTGAATTTTAAGAGTTCAGTTTGTTTGGTAATGACAAATCACTTATATCTGAATTTATTTAAAGTTTGAACTTAACATTCAAAAAATTATTTGAATAATCTTAATGAGTGTATAATAAAATAAAGTCTTCAACATATACGTCACTATTATTATAATTAGATTACATTTTATAATATTTAAATATTTTTATTAGTACTTTCTTTGACCTATAATAAAATTTAACTTGTTAATTATTTTTATAAATTTGTCTAAACTTTGACAAAAAATGAAAAAAAATAATAATTATGATACTCTATTAAAATATTATTAATATCAATAGTTTAATATAAATAAAATTACATTTTAATACTAGATCAAATATAATTTATATGAAAAGTTAAAATATTTCAACAAAAGAAAGTATCATTTAATATATAAATAAAATAGTTGATGGATGAATTTGAACTCATTCCATTTTTAACTCTTTCTTTCTCCCTCTTAATTGCTTAAGATACTCATTTCCAACTTAAAATTAATAGACTTTTTTAAGACAATCTTAATTAATTAAGTGATTGCAATTTACCTTACCAAACATGATTAACTTTTTAATCTCTTAAAGTATTCTAAATTAAGAGCTTAATTGGGTTGCCAAACAAGCCCATAGTCTTAAACTCTCACCGCACAATAAATATCATAATTTTTCTTTGGTCCGTCTAAAATTAAATGTCGTATTTCTAAATAAAAAAAATATTTAATGTAATTTTATTATTATACAAGCAATATACAAATTATTAAATTATTTTTGTTAGAAACTTTGATAAAGTTAAATGAGAAATTTGTTTTGAGACAAATAAAATAATTATGGCCTTTTACCAAAAGCTACTTTTGAGTTGTTTTGAGACAAATAAAATAATTATGGCCTTTTACCAAAAGCTACTTTTGAGTTGTTTTGAGACAAATAAAATAATTATGGCCTTTTACCAAAAGCTACTTTTGAAGATGGATATTACAAAAAAAAAAAATCACACAAGTTGGATAATACAAAAAACTCATTGAATATTAAAAAAAAAAAAACTCATTTTTTCAATTTTTTAAATGACATTTATCAGTTGTTAATAGGGTTAATTACCATTTAGGGCCTGAGGTCATATGGCAGTCTTCGTGGAGGGGCCTGGGTTGATTTTAATGTGAATTCAGGGTCTGTCATTAAAAAAGTTAGCCAGTTCAGGAATTTTTGACGAAATTCATTGAAAAACTTGCGAATTGGTCCAAACTGAAGTTAAATTTCATATTCAAGTAGTTAAATGTAATTTCATAAAATAAAAGGACTAAAAACAATTTTTTTAAAAAAAATATTAAATGATCACATTTTAAAACAAAATGAATAAAAAATTATAAAAAAAATTATAAATCTATATTTTTATATTTTTTTAACATCCCCACCCAACCCCACCCCACCCACCCACCCACCCCCCACCCCCCGTCGAGTAAAAAAAATTAAACATTTTAAATTTATTTTTAACCATCACAGCCCCAGCCCTACCCCCTACCCCGCCCCTCCGGTCAAAATTTTTTTTAGACATTTTAAATTTATTTTTAACCACCCCAACCCCACCTCTACCCCCACCCCCACCCCCACCCATACCTCCTACCCCGGCCCACCCCCACCCACCTTTCGGGTAAAAAAAATTTTAAAAATTTAAATTTATCGGGTTATCCGAGTCGGTTCGCTTCATTCAACCCGTATGTTAAATGGGTTGTTACATGTATTACTCGTCTCAACCCGTTACCCGTTTTAACCCGGCTCAACCCAACCCGTTACACAGTCAAAAATCAAAGTAAAAAGTTTGTTTATACTTCGTCTTACTTTAAATTACAAAATAATAATACAAAAATTATGTATTAATAAAGAAAACTAAATAGAAATATTATTTTTTCCATCTCAAATAAATTCTTTAAAAAATGTACTTCTATAAAAAATTATATTCTTCATTTTAAAAATAAATATTACTTTCAACTCAAAATGAATAACCAAAAAACAATAATACATTTTTTATCCCAAAATATTACTTTCGACTCAAATAATTTTTTTAATATAATAAATATTAAAATAAATTTAAAATGTCTAATTTTTTTTTTGACCCGAGAGGGGGGGGGGGTAGGGGTATGGGTGGGGGGTGGGGTGGTTAAAAATAAATTTAACATGTTTAAATTTTTTTTTGACCTGGGGGGATAGGCGGAGTGGTGCGAGGAGGGGGAGGTAGGGTTGGGGTGGTTAAAAATAAATTTAAAATGTTTAATTTTTTTTTTTTACCCGACAGGGGCGGTAGGGCTGGGATGGTTAAAAATAAATTTAAAATTTTTTTGACCCGATGGGGGTGGGGGTGGGTGGGGCAGGGTAGGGAGTGTGGCGGGGGTGGTTAAAAATAAATTTAAAATGTTTAAATTTTTTTTGACTCGACGGGGGAGGGGGTGGGTGGGTGGGTGGGTGGGGCGGGGTTGGGGAGTGTTAAAAAAATATAAATTTATAATATTTTTTATAATTTTTTATTCAAATTGTTTTAAAATGTGATTATTTAACATTTTTTTAAAAAAAATATTTTTAGTCCTTTTATTTTATGAAAATATATTTAACTCCCTGAATATGAAATTTAACTTCAGTTTGGACCAATCCGTTAAGCACGTGCGAGGCACATGAGACTTTAACAAGTTTTTCAACGAATTTCGTCAAAAATACCTTAAATGGCTAACTTTTTTAATGACAGGCCTTGAATTGACAATAAAACCAATCTAGTCCCCCCCACCCCCCCACCCCCGCAAAAACTGTTATACGACCTCAGGCCCTAAATGATCATTAACCCTTGTTAATAACTGATATATTCATTTTATCAGTTTTTTATGACTGATAAACAATATTTTTCTATCAAACAACTGATAAATGCATTTATCAGTTTTTTTAAAAAAATAATTGTGCTTGGTATTTTGGTTAAACAACTGATAAATGTATTTACAACTAATAAATATATTTATCAGTTATTTTAACATATAAATGCAAAAAAAATAGTTTTTCGTAAAATCATAACTTATGTTTTTTTTTAAACGAAGCTCAGACTTCATTGAGCAGAAAAACACAACAGCAATGTTAGGAGCATACAAAAAAGTCTCAAAATTTTACTAATAAAATAAATTGACGATATTTTATTAATGGACCCGCTACACTATAAATAAAAAATAATAATAAATTATTACAATAGGATTTTGTGAGTAGGATTCTGTAAGCAAAATTATGATTATTTTATATTCCTATTATTATTTAAAATATAAACTCAATCTGATGAGCCCGGATCTTTGGACCGGGCCCGCGCTCGGTCTAGTCCAAGGAACCAGTGACGTGGCAGTTCCTAGAGCGCTGGAGGGAAGACCGCGGACAAATAGGCCCTTGTGGTCAAGACTGCGTCCCTCCTCGCATCGTCCCCATCGAGGACCATTGGGACCCTGCTCGCTGGATCCGTGCCCGCATGAGTCATGACCGCATCAACCGTGCTCGCGTCATATATCTTTGACCGCGGGCACAACGTTGACCACGGGCACATCTTGCTTCTAGGTTAATGTCAAGCCTTGCGAGCAAGTTAGCTTGCGCTCTGACAGGCCACTTGCCGGCTCCCCCATAACGCATTCAATGCGGCTCAGTCCGGCGCCTACTATTCCATTTAATGCACTAAGCCGGCTACACGGCTCATGTCCCTTTCAGCCATGTCCCTTGGACAGTCAATGTTCCCTCCCTGACAGGACCAATTAGCTGCGGACACGTGTAGCTGGTCAAATACCAAAGTGCCCCCTAGGGCTGATCTCATGGCTTACATCAACAAGCACCATGGCATTGCCTATAAATAGAAGGCCTTTACCCCCTTGGGCAAGGTAAGTTCCATATACAATTGAGTAAGCTCTATTACTCTCTAAACCTAAACACACACACACTCCAAAGGTATTCAAAGTCTTATTACTCAGTATTCTTACTCTCACACCTGAGGGCCTGAGTTGGAGTAACATCCAACTTTGACCTTAACGGTGCTTGTTTGTGTTGTGATCTAGGTACATCAAACCACCAAATATATCCTAGCCAGATATCCTTGAACCGCTCCTGACCCTGAAAAGCTTGGCGTCATCAGTGGTTCCATTGCCGGGAACCCGAATTGCTTTCGTTTTCTCGTTAAAAATCTTTTGTTTTCAAGGCACCTCACGTGTCCTAAACAAATTCAGTGCCGAAAGGCTCTTCTTTTTTCCATCATCTTCTTTCCAGAATATGGCTAGAATATTGGAAAATGCTGGTCACTTGACCCTAGAGGAGGATGATCAAGCCTCACCCTCCGTCATTAATAAAGGCAAGGCTCCAAACTCAGTTTTCAATAGAATGGGGGCACGTTCCCAGCCACCAAACACCCTCTCTCCTGGTCAAAGGGCCATACACCAACTCACAGACCAAATACGTGCTGAAAAAGCACAGGCCCTACTAAACAATAGCCCAAAAACTCCCCAAGCTCACATAAAAAACACCACTCTGACCACCCCACTTTCCCCAGAGCAAATCCTGAGAAGGAAGGAAATCCTGGCCTCGAGTCCAAAGCGGTCGCGGAGGCCATGGCCATCAACGACGCGGAGATGGAAATGTTTGAAATAGAGGCCAATGGAGGGCTACAGTTCCCTCAAGGGTCACAAAGGTTTTCCCAACGAGCTCCCGCTAACTCGCTTGCTAGTCAAGCTGTGGGGGCAAACCGGGTTGAACTAGCCCTTGAACGCGGGCAGCCGGCCAAGCGGAGCGTGGTACATGTAGAGGATAGCGAGGAGATTGGGGAAGAGGCACAGTCAAACCACCGTGCGAAGTCCAAAGCCAGACCCTTGGCTCCGGCCAAGGAGAAGGCCGTGACTCCACGAGCTAAGAAGCAGAAGGTTGATGATCAGAACCCTGAGTTTGTGGAATTTATGCAGAAGATGTGGGAGACCCATCAGAAGGCTGCCCAGAAGTGTGGCCGCACCATGGACGCCTTCAGCGATAAAATTGTGCGGGCACCAATCCAGAGGGACAAACCCCCCCAGATGGACACTTATGACGGATCCAAAAATGCCAAGAGTCATATGGGAAGATTTGAGGGCCAGATGGCTTTATTCTCCGTGGACGAGTCAGTGATGTGCAAATCTTTGGCTGCGACCTTCACGGGCAAGGCCTTATCTTGGATGCTAGCCCTCAAGCCCCGGTGTATCCAGTCATTCGGCCCGGTTCGAGTTCTCTTCCTCAATGCCTTTGCCGGAGCGAGTGTGCCCGCTAGACCAAAGACAGATCTTGTCCGTGTCAAGCGAGGCACCAAACGAGCCTACAAAAGATTATATATCCGGTTTAGGAAGGTGAGCGAGGAGATTGTGGACTGGACGAAGGAGATATCGGACTATGTTTTGAGGGCGGCCTCGGCTCCTCCTTCCTCAAAATGAATTTTGCCTCCAAAGCAAACCTAAATCGGTGGAGGAAATGTATGAAAGGGCCTCGGCCATTGCCTCCGCCGAAGAGCCTAGTGTGCCGCTCCCGATCTTACGCAAAAGAAAGGATAAGCCAAGTCCGGAGACCACCCGAGCTGCTCACACCAATAATCGGGGCAAAACAGAGGCCGGGGATCGAAAAGCTCAAAAAGGCTATGGCCGAAACAGTTTACAGAGCTCACCGACCCGAGGGTGGTGATCATGAGAGCCTCGAGACTTTCTGCTCCTCCCCCATGCTTCGAAAGCCGAATGAGAGGAGTAGACTTAAGTTACGTGAGTATCACAACGACCACGGGCACGGGCGAGGATTGTTTCCAGTGAAGCGAGTAATCCGGCGAGAAAATCAATAACGGGGAGCTAACGAAGTGGGTTAAGGAAACAATCGCCCCCAATAACAATGATCGGCGGGCACGACACACGCGGGGACCAGAGAGAAATGAAAGAGACAATTATGATGACGATTTGGGGGACTATGACATTAACTTTATTGGGGAGGAATCTCCCTCTAATAAGCAGCTGTCCCTCCAAATTCGGACATTAGAGAAGGTTTTCTCCATCCCCGTCATGGCTCCGGAGGAAGAGCAAGAAATTGGGTTCAAAAGGAGTGAATTTGCCTCCACCCTTTTCCATTCCACTCAGCCTCTTACCCTCAGAATGAGAATCAATAGGGCAAACATAGCCCGAGTGTTGATAGATCTTGGGTTTGCCGCGACATACTCTACTACCATACCTTGGTGGGAATGAGAATGGCGAAGCACATCTTACTCCATATGCGGGCATGCTCGAAGGCTTCACTAACCACTGTTTGTAAGGGTAAAGGGGACGATAGTGTTTGACGTAACTATTGGGGAAAAACCCATGCAGAAGACGGCCAAGATAACTTTCATGGTGGTCGATCTTCCTTCCCAGTACAATGCCATTCTCGGCGTAACTGCTCAGGCCGAATTGGGAATAGTTGCGTCCGTCCCCCACGAAGGGTGAAATTTAACACCAGGGCGGGGTTGCTACCATCAAGAATCAGCCGGGAGATTCCTCAGAGCCTTTGGAGGAAAAAAGGAAAGAAACAGAAAGGCCGGGCATCACGCCCGCCAGATACGGGGCGAGGACAAAATAATAGAGGGAAAAGGCGAGGACAAATCAAAAAAGGAAAACTCTTGCACTCCCGCCGCCACCGTACCGATTGGCATGCTTTCTTTCCATTCCACGAAGAGTGGAGCTCAAGATGAGCGAGAAAATCGAAGCGATTGGCTGCCCTGTTGAGGAGGTTATATTGATCGGGGAATAGAGGGGAAATTGACCGTGATATCATATATTCTATGGCAACAGCGACCGAAGCTCGGGTCAACCCCCAAACTATTGTCATTGACTCCTTGCACAATCGTGAAATCGGCGACCTTCAACCTAACGACGAGCTCGAGGAGGTGGTAATCAATCCCCACTTCCACGAGCAAACGGTTAAGGTTGGGCTAGAAATTGCTGCGAGGAGAGCAGGATACTCATTGAGTTCCTTAGAGCAAATTGCGATGTGTTCGCTTGGAGGGTGGAAGATATGCAAGGCATCAGCGAGGACGTGATCCTCCATAAAATCAACGATGACCCATCCTTCAAAAACATCCATCAGAAATCAAGGTACTTCTCCCCGGAGAAGGAGATCGCGATCAAGGAAGAGGTAGAAAAACTGCTAAAGGCGGGGATAATAGAGGAGATTTCCTACCCCAAATGGCTGGCCAATGTGGTCATGGTTAAGAAATCCAATGGTAAATGGAGGATGTGCGTTGATTTCACCGATCTCAACAAGGCATGCCCCAAGATTGCTTCCCTCTTCCTCGCGTAGGCAGATTGGTGGATTACATGGCCAGGACACGAGTTCTAAGCTTCATTGATGCATACTCAGGCTACCATCAGATCCGAGATGGCTCCACGAAGATGTCCGCTCTGTAGCTTTCATCAGCTGCGGGCAAGACATCTTGCTACACTATGATGCCACTTTGGGCTGAAAAATGCAGGAGCCACATATCAGCGCATGGTCAATCTGGTCTTTAAAAACCAACTAGGCAGAAATCTTGAGGCCTACATTGACGACATGGTCATAAAAACTAAGGAAAACTCCCACGAGCTCGATGTGGAGGAAACCTTCAAAAACTTGCGCCACAACAACATGAAGCTAAACCCCTTAAGTGCGCTTTCGGGGTCAAGGCGGGCAAGTTCCTCGGATTCATGGTCAACGAAAGAGGGATAGAGGCTAATCCGAGGAAAATCCAGGCCCTATTAGACATGAAACCTCACACTGCGTGAAGGATGTACAAAAACTTCAATGGTCGCATCACCGCACTTGGCCGCTTCATCTCGCGGTCGGCGAGAGAGATGCCTCCCTTCTTCAAAACTCTCGAAAGGGGAAGAGAGGCGTGAATTTACATGGAGCAGAGTGCCATCGGGCTTTGAAGAAGTCAAAACATACCTCGGGCGGCCACCTCTACTCGGCGGCCGGTGCCGGAGAAGAGCTCTTTTTATATTTAGCCGTTGCTTGATGCGCGGTAGGCTAGCATTGTTCTTGTAAGGGAGGAGAATAACTCCCAAAACCAGTTTATTATGTAAGTAAGGCCTGTCCGCCGTAGAAGGGCGTTATCTTAATATAGAAAAGTTAGCTTACGCCTTGCTTGTATACGCTCGAAAATTAAGAGCCTACTTTTACGCACATCCTATATTTATCGACCGAGGCTCCGCTTAGAAAGGTTTTACACAAACCGAGTCTTCGGGAAGAATGCTAGCTTGGTCTATAGAGCTCATGAGTTCCGGATCACCTACTCCCGAGAAAGACAATCAAAGCGCAAGCCTTAGTTGATTTTGTAGTAGAATCATCATTCAAATTAGCGGACGGCGACCTCGGAAAAAGAAAGCGGCGAGAATCGAGAAGATGACCCGAAAGCCCGAGCACGAAATTGTTCACGAGGGAGCGTCTGAAGAGGTGTGGATTTTATATGTGGACGGCTCCGCGAGCAAGTTAATCGGTGGAGCGGGCATACTTACGATCGCACCATGCGGGGAGAAATTTATGAGGGCCTTGAGATTCAAGTTCGAGGCATCAAACAATCAGGCTGAGTATGAAGCGTTTATAGCGGGCATGGAATTGGCAAGAGACTTGGGAGTTCAGAATATTGAGATCAATAGTGACTCTCAGCTCATAGTTAATCAAATTAGGGGGGAGTATGATACTATCAACCCAGTACTAGCTCGATCTTGCGGCCTTGCAAAACCCTCATCAAAAATTTCACTTACTATGAAATTTGAACCAAGTCATGAGAGAGGATAATGTGGAAGCCGACCTCCTCTCAAGAATAGCAGAGCAAGAAATTGGTGAATTGGAGACGGATTGCCGATTGAATTCACGGAGAGACTGCTATAGATCGAATTCGGATAAACAATATTGAGGATCAAGTAAGGAATTTGGGTAGATGAAATGAAGGATTACATCGAGAAGCAAACCCTCCCCGAGGACCCAGTAAAGGCTAGAGCCATCAGAGCGGTGTCCGCGAAGTACCTCGTCCTCGATGGGGTACTTTTTCGACGATCATTCACCAAGCCTTTGCTAAGATGTGTTAAAACTCACATGGTCACCAACTTACTCTATGAGGTCCATGAAGGAGTTTGTGGCGGACATCCAGGTGCTCGCACCCTCTCAGACAAGATCAAATTCCAAGGATTCTTTTGGCCCACAATGAGAAGGGATGCGCAGGAGTATGTTAGAAAATGTGATAAGTGCCAGAGATTTGCGGACATCCCTAGACTACCATCAACAGAGCAGACTTTGGTTGTACCATCGTGGCCGTTTGATACGTGGGGGATAGATCTTATTGAACCATTTCCAACTGCTAGAGGAAGCATTAAATACGCCGTGGTGGCCGTGGATTATTTTACCAAGTGGACGGAAGCAAAGGGCTTAGCCACTATTTCCGAGGATAACACTATCAGTTTTGTCCACGACAACATCTATTGTCGATTTGGGGTTCCCGAGCAATAATTTCGAGATAATGGCACCCAATTCTCCGCAAAATTCAACTGCTGAATGTGTGAGAATGAAGGTGCAACACCGTAAGTCCGCGATTGCCTATTCTCGGGAAATGGCCAAGGCGAGGCCGCGAACAAGCTAGTTCGACCGCCCTAAAGAAAAACTTGGAGGGACGAGGAGGACGTTGGTTGGGCGAGCTCCGGATCGCATTATGGGTTGTCCGCACCACAATAAGAAATTCAACGGGAGAAACTCCCTTCTCGCTCACATATGGGTCGGAGGCAATGGCTCCGATAGAGGTAGCCACTACCTTCGTGCAGTCACCTACTTCCGAGGGAGTCTCAAAATGAGACAAACGAAGGTGTGACACAGACGATCTCGAGAAAAAGAGAATACGGGCAAATGAAAAAATGGTGAATTACAAGCGAGAGGCGAAGAAGCACCATGACAAGAGAGTAAATAAGAGGAGTTTCTCGGTCGGAGGCTGGGTACTCGAAGCGTAGAGGTCGAGGGGCCCAACTGGTTTCAACAATTTGTCCCCGAAATGGGAGGGTCCATATGAGGTCACAAGGATAGTCAAAGAGGGCACCTACATATTGCGACCAAAAGAGGGAGAAGAGCTTAAGCACGCTTGGAATAGCGACCACCTTAAGAGATATTTCTTTTAAGAAATCTTTGTAACTTTTTGGAAGGAGTATAGACTGTGTATACAAAGGAAGTTATCATCATATTTTGATGCAAAAATCAATTCCCATGGCCTCAGCTAGGGTGGATGCCCGCGAGCGGATGCCGGTGGGTTCAAGAGCCAACATATGAGCTCCTACTTGCGATGCGCAAAGATCTAAGGATCCGCATGCCTATATATGTACAAAGATCCATTACGATCCGTACTATGATCGCGGGGAGGATACTCTCTCCTGCCCGCGTGACACCACCAAAAATAAGTGGATATAGATGAACGTAGGTACAAAGGCCATGATGCCCGTGCCTACAGATTCAAGTGGGGACAATGACCTGAAGTCCGGACCCACTAATTGCGCGAAGGACCTCGTTAGGGCCGTTACTCGCATGCTGTATGTGACAAAGGCCTACATATAAGCCCGTTCACCGGATCGCCACGAGACCCTCACGAAAAACCCTAGGGAGTTTTGAATAAAGGGTCGAAATAAGTGAGAACCTCCAATAAGGGGATACGAGATGCCGGGGTTAAAGGGCCTCTATGCTAAAATATGCTCCTACCTTTACATTGCGCGGACAATAGCCTCACGGCCACCTTACGCATGCCCTATGAAAGTATGCTTGCCTTGGCTACTTTTGACTTACACCACGGCTCGCAATTTGGGAATAAGTGTAAATGGATGAGAGTGATCAAAATAGTTTAACAAAGCCAAACAGACAAACGAGGTTAAGGCCTCAAAGTTTGCCACAAGGCTAAACAAACGCGATCATAGAAGAATAGGCGACTCTCACGAAAAACCTAAGGGTTTTGAATAAAGAGTTAGGAAAACTCAAAGGATGCGGGCAAAGGGCCTACTAAGGCTGCGCCGCGAAGGAGAGTATAAAGTTAATTGCAAGTCAAAATTTGGAAAAAGTAATAGGCAAGAATGCAAATCTTGAGGTGCTCGAAAATTGCCAAACTACTCAAAATAGCCTACGAGACAAGCAATTAAGATAAATAGTAAAGGAGCCAAGTGGAGAAAAATTCTTCTATTAATGTTGAGGAAATATTTACAAAGTCCTAAACTATTACAAAAAGAAAAAGCAAAAACCCTATACTAGTGGAGCATTCTCCTTGGGCTCCTCGGTGGCGCGCCACACTGTGCCCGCTTCGGCTCCTCGGTGGCCGCACCCCCGTGCCCGCACGAGGCCGGAGTTGGGGAAGAGCGTGGTCCCCGCAGGCACCTCGGTAATGGGAGCGGTTTGTTACTCTGGCGAGAGGCTGAAGCGGGAGGCGCCCGTGGGAAGCAGATCTCCTATGGTGGCCCCTCTGGAAGAACACGAGCCGGGCATCCCCCAATGATAAAGGGTTCTCCCGAATCGCGGCTCATCCAATTGGGCGATCGGGCCAAGGGCGATCACTTCGCCACAGGAGGCGAGAGAGGCCGCAGGCGGAGAGATCAGACCCTTGACCTCGTCCTCGGACAGAGGAACTAGCGCATGCCGGAGTACGCACTCCGCGTCGGTAGCAACCGGTGAGCCGATCACGGCCAAGGCTGCTTTGCACGGAGAACATACCCGTGGCCGCGAAGTTCCGGATACGTGTCCGGACACCGGCCTCATACTGGGCCAGGCACTCCGCGCTGAACTCCTCGGAGTTCTTATACTCCCTCTATGGCCTCCTTGCGAGCTTCGGCCGGCATCCTCTCCTTCTCCAAGCCAAAGCTGCGTCGGAGCGGCAACTTCTCGGAGAGATCATCCGCCTTGGCCTCCAGGGATCTGGACTTGCTTTTGGGTGGCATCCGGCTTGACCATGAGCTCGGCATTTCTTTGCTCCATGCGGAGTTTGTGGCCCTTAAGCTCATCCCGTGACCCTTTGCCTTTTCAAGGCTCTTCTCGGCTTGGTCACCCGCTCCTGGAAGCCCTTGGATCGGACTCCTTGGTGGCGAACTCTTTCTCCTTGGCATCCGGGAGGGAGCTCGAGTCCCCACCTTCTCTGGGCGGCTCCATCTCGCGGAGTTTACCCGCCATGTCCTTGGTGTTATTGGCAAGCTCAACGGACAGGATATCACGGGTCTCCGGAGCCGCATAGCCTTATTGCCCACTGCGAGGAGGATAGTTAGAGCAAGAAAGGCTAAAAGTGTCGAAAGGGACGAGACGAAAGAGTCAAACCTCGGTGAGGGCAATCCCGATGTCTCCCATCAAGGTGATGGGTTCTCCTTCTCCGCCACGCGCATGATAGAAGTCCGGGGCGAAGAGCCTATTGATGAGCCCGATCCCAACAGCGAGTTATGGGCGGAGCGGGCATACGGGTCCACCCCTTGATGGCGAGCACAGATCCCACTGTTTCCTCTTCTCCCGGGTCTCCTCGCGGGTGGCCGGGGAGGAGATCGGAGTAGGCTACCGAGCAGATTGTCCGCGATGGAGGGAGCGGTGGTAGAAGCGGTGGCGGCGGCAGGGGGCTACGAGAAGAAGTCTCCACCACTTTACGGGTCTTGGAAGACCTCTCCTATGCGTGAGATCCGCCTCTACGTCGAGTCCTTTTCTTGGGTTTGCTCTTGGTCTATGCCGGGAGGCAATAGTACGGCCGGGAGATGATGCCCGGAGAGCATTGGGTGGAGGAGGACCCCGGGGAGGTGGAGGCAGATTCCCGGTGGTTAAGATAGTTCTGAGAGCAGATAGAGCCTCCCCAGTCCTCCTGCTCGCTACAGGCACGGTCTTATCTTTTGTAGGGACCCCTCCCATCTCATTCTGCCTCTTCTGGGCAGCTTCCTTGTTGGCCCTCTGGTTCTTGGCCTTCAGTTGAGCAGCACTTAGAGGGGCCATCAGAAGTTATACTCTTCCGGATCTACTCTGGAGGGAAAGAAAAATGGTTAGCATAACAGTTCAAAAAATCAAAGGCAAAGTAAATTGGCAACAGTTTTTATAAAGGAATCAGAGACCGATTATTTCGGGAGGATCGCACTCAGCGCCCAGCATACAGGTCTTACAATCGGCCTCAAACTGGTAATGTTCGTGCACCCGCCAATCAGGGTCACGGGGCAAAGGCTCTATTTCTACTCTGGGGGCATGTGGGGCTCCCTCCCTGCGAGGAGCCACCCCCGAGTAGATCAACAAGGGCTCATCTTCCACTATGGCGCCCACGTCATATACGGGCTCCTCCCCGCTATCCAAATAGAGGGCCAGATGCCTCTCTATGGCAGTGCGCACAGCATCGGCTGAGGACGGGTCCGGATAACCACTACAAGGAAAACCGGATTTAGAGACGGAAATTTAGAGACGGACGGAATCCGTAGCTAATTTGGCGATAGATTAGAGACAGAACCAAAAATCAGAGACGGATTCGGATTCCGTCTCTAAATTAGACACGGATTCGGATTCCGTCTCTAATTCAGAGACGGAATATGAATCCGTCTCTAATTTAGAGACGGAATCCGAATCCGTGTCTAATTTAGAGACGAAATACGATTAGTCTCTAATTTAGAGACGGATTCAGATTCCGTCTCTAAATTTTAGAGACGGGTTTTGTATCTGTCTCTAAAATAGAGACAGATTCAGAATCCGTCTCTAAATTAGAGACAGATTCAGAATCCGTCTCTAAATTAGAGACGGATCTGATTAAGTCTCTAAATTTTAGAGACGGATTCGAATCCGTCTCTAAATTAGAGACAAATTCAGAATCCGTCTCTAAACTTTAGAGACAGATTTTAACCCGTCTCTAATTTAGAGACAGATTTTTTAATCCGTCTCTAATTTAGTGACAGATTCAACATCTGTCTCTAAAATTTAGAGACAGATTTAGTATCCGTCTCTAAATTTCACTTTTCTTCTATATACTTTCATTTGTTTAGTTTTTTTCTATCTTTTTTTATATAACTTTTTCTAAAAAAAACCACTAATTAACAAAGGCTAAAATATTGTTTTCTAGTCAATAAAAATTTTTTAAAAAAAATAAAAAATACATATAGGGTAGTCCGTCTCACTTTTGACTTTTCTTCTATATACTTTCATTTGTTTAGTTTTTTTCTATCTTTTTTTCTATAACTTTTTCTAAAAAAAATCACTGATTAACAAAGGCTAAAATATTTTTTTCTAGTCAATAAAAATTTTTTTAAAAAATAAAAAATAAATATAGGGTAGTCCGTCCCTCTTTTGACTTTTCTACTATATACTTTCATTTGTTTAGTTTTTTTCTATCTTTTTTTTATAACTTTTTCTAAAAAAAACCACTAATTAATAAAGGCTAAAATATTGTTTTCTATTAAATAAAAAATTTAAAAAAAATAAATAAATAAATATAGGGTAGTCCGTCCCTCTTTTGACTTTTCTTCTATATACTTTCATTTGTTTAGTTTTTTCTATCTTTTTTTCTATAACTTTTTCTAAAAAAAACCACTGATTAACAAAGGCTAAAATATTGTTTTCTAGTCAATAAAAATTTTTTAAAAAAATAAAAAAAAATATAGGGTAGTCTGTCCCTCTTTTGACTTTTCTTCTATATACTTTCATTTGTTTAGTTTTTTTCTATCTTTTTTAATATAACTTTTTCTAAAAAGACCACTAATTAAAAAAGGCTAAAATATTGTTTCTAGTCAATAAAAAATTTAAAAAAAATAAAAAAATAAATGTAGGGTAGTCCGTCCCTCTTTTGACTTTTCTTCTATATACTTTCATTTGTTTAGTTTTTTTCTATCTTTTTTCTATAACTTTTTCTAAAAAAAAACCACTGATTAACAAAGGCTAAAATATTGTTTTCTAGTCAATAAAAAAAATTTTAAAAAATAAAAAAAAAAAATATAGGGTAGTCCGTCCCTCTTTTGACTTTTCTTCTATATACTTTCATTTGTTTAGTTTTTTTCTATCTTTTTTTCTATAACTTTTTCTAAAAAAAACCACTGATTAACAAAGGCTAAAATATTGTTTTCTAGTCAATAAAATTTTTAATAAAATAAAAAATAAATATAGGGTAGTCCGTCCCTCTTTTGACTTTTCTTCTATATACTTTCATTTGTTTAGTTTTTCTATCTTTTTCTATAACTTTTTCTAAAAAAAACCACTGATTAACAAAGGCTAAAATATTGTTTTCTAGTCAATAATTTTTAAAAAAAAATAAAAAATAAATATAGGGTAGTCCGTCCCTATACCCTAAACCTTATACCCTAAAAACCCTAAATAATGGGAAATATTTGTAACTCAATTTCCATTTGGATTTGGAGGAACTCATAAAGATGAAAAACACTTTAAATGTCATTTAGAATGTAGAAAAAAATAAAAAAAATAAACGAGGTAGTCGTATACCATTTTCACAAGATCGGGACACATAAAACCCTAAAAACCCTAAATAATGGGAAATATTTGTAACTCAATTTCCATTTGGATTTGGAGGAACTCATAAAGATGAAAAACACTTTAAATGTCATTTAGAATGTAGAAAAAATTAAAAAAATAAACGAGGTAGCCGTATACCATTTTCACAAGATCGGGACTCATTCCTTAAAACCCTAAAAACCCTAAATAATGGGAAATATTTGTAACTCAATTTCCATTTGGATTTGGAGGAACTCATAAAGATGAAAAACACTTTAAATGTCATTTAGAATGTAGAAAAAAATTAAAAAAAAATAAACGAGGTAGCCGTATACCATTTTCACAAGATCGGGACACATAAAATCCTAAAAACCCGAAATAATGGGAAATATTTGTAACTCAATTTCCATTTGGATTTGGAGGAACTCATAAAGATGAAAAACACTTTAAATGTCATTTATAATGTAGAAAGAAATTAAAAAAAATAAACGAGGTAGCCGTATACCATTTTCACAAGATCGGGACTCATTCCTTAAAACCCTAAAAACCCTAAATAATGGGAAATATTTGTAACTCAATTTCCATTTGGATTTGGAGGAACTCATAAAGATGAAAAACACTTTAAATGTCATTTAGAATGTAGAAAAAAATAAAAAAAAAAAATAAATGAGGTAGCCGTATACCATTTTCACAAGATCGGGACACATAAAACCACGAAAACCCTAAATAATGGGAAATATTTGTAACTCAATTTCCATTTGGATTTGGAGGAACTCATAAAGATGAAAAACACTTTAAATGTCATTTAGAATGTAGAAAAAAATTAAAAAAAAATAAACGAGGTAGCCGTATACCATTTTCACAAGATCGGGACTCATTCCTTAAAACCCTAAAAACCCTAAATAATGGGAAATATTTGTAACTCAATTTCCATTTGGATTTGGAGGAACTCATAAAGATGAAAAACACTTTAAATGTCATTTAGAATGTATAAAAAAATTAAAAAAAAATAAACGAGGTAGCCGTATACCATTTTCACAAGATCGGGACACATAAAATCCTAAAAACCCGAAATAATGGGAAATATTTGTAACTCAGTTTCCATTTGGATTTGGAGGAACTCATAAAGATTAAAAACACTTTAAATGTCATTTAGAATGTAGAAAAAAATTAAAAAAAAATAAACGAGGTAGCCGTATACCATTTTCACAAGATCGGGACTCATTCCTTAAAACCCTAAAAACCCTAAATAATGGGAAATATTTGTAACTCAATTTCCATTTGGATTTGGAGGAACTCATAAAGATGAAAAACACTTTAAATGTCATTTAGAATGTAGAAAAAAATTAAAAAAAAATAAACGAGGTAGCCGTATACCATTTTCACAAGATCGGGACACATAAAATCCTAAAAACCCGAAATAATGGGAAATATTTGTAACTCAATTTCCATTTGGATTTGGAGGAACTCATAAAGATGAAAAACACTTTAAATGTCATTTAGAATGTAGAAAAAAATTAAAAAAAATAAACGAGGTAGCCGTATACCATTTTCACAAGATCGGGACTCATTCCTTAAAACCCTAAATAATGGGAAATATTTGTAACTCAATTTCCATTTGGATTTGGAGGAACTCATAAAGATGAAAAACACTTTAAATGTCATTTAGAATGTAGAAAAAAATAAAAAAGATAAATAAATGAGGTAGCCGTATACCATTTTCACAAGATCGGGACACATAAAACCATGAAAACCCTAAATAATGGGAAATATTTGTAACTCAATTTCCATTTGGATTTGGAGGAACTCATAAAGATGAAAAACACTTTAAATGTCATTTAGAATGTAGAAAAAAATTAAAAAAAATAAACGAGGTAGCCGTATACCATTTTCACAAGATCGGGACTCATTCCTTAAAACCCTAAAAACCCTAAATAATGGGAAATATTTGTAACTCAATTTCCATTTGGATTTGGAGGAACTCATAAAGATGAAAAACACTTTAAATGTCATTTAGAATGTAGAAAAAAATTAAAAAAAAATAAACGAGGTAGCCGTATACCATTTTCACAAGATCGGGACACATAAAATCCTAAAAACCCGAAATAATGGGAAATATTTGTAACTCAATTTCCATTTGGATTTGGAGGAACTCATAAAGATGAAAAACACTTTAAATGTCATTTAGAATGTAGAAAAAAATTAAAAAAAAATAAACGAGGTAGCCGTATACCATTTTCACAAGATCGGGACTCATTCCTTAAAACCCTAAAAACCCTAAATAATGGGAAATATTTGTAACTCAATTTCCATTTGGATTTGGAGGAACTCATAAAAATGAAAAACACTTTAAATGTCATTTAGAATGTATAAAAAAATAAAAAATAAATAAATGAGGTAGCCGTATACCATTTTCACAAGATCGGGACACATAAAACCCTGAAAACCCTAAATAATGGGAAATATTTGTAACTCAATTTCCATTTGGATTTGGAGGAACTCATAAAGATGAAAAACACTTTAAATGTCATTTAGAATGTAGAAAAAAATTAAAAAAAAATAAACGAGGTAGCCGTATACCATTTTCACAAGATCGGGACTCATTCCTTAAAACCCTAAAAACCCTAAATAATGGGAAATATTTGTAACTCAATTTCCATTTGGATTTGGAGGAACTCATAAAGATGAAAAACACTTTAAATGTCATTTAGAATGTAGAAAAAAATAAAAAAAAATAAATGAGGTAGCCGTATACCATTTTCACAAGATCGGGACACATAAAACCACGAAAACCCTAAATAATGGGAAATATTTGTAACTCAATTTCCATTTGGATTTGGAGGAACTCATAAAGATGAAAAACACTTTAAATGTCATTTAGAATGTAGAAAAAAATTAAAAAAAAATAAACGAGGTAGCCGTATACCATTTTCACAAGATCGGGACTCATTCCTTAAAACCCTAAAAACCCTAAATAATGAGAAATATTTGTAACTCAATTTCCATTAGGATTTGGAGGAACTCATAAAGATGAAAAACACTTTAAATGTCATTTAGAATGTAGAAAAAAATAAAAAAATAAACGAGGTAGCCGTATACCATTTTCACAATAATTAAATTAATGAATATTTTATTAATTAATAACATTATTATTTTTGATGTTATGTATTATTACTAATTATATAATAATAATTATTAATAAATTCAATTATATATTTGAATAATTAACAATAACATCATTATTAGTCTTATTATTAAGTATTATTACTAATTATATGATAATGTTATTATTCTTGATATTAGGCATATTAATATAACTAAAATTTTGGGTAAATCAAATAAAAGCATGTAAATATTTTAGATAACTTTTTGTAAATTTCAGTAATAAAAAAAATCTAAAATATTTTTTCCTATTCAATAAAAAATAATAAAAATTATTAATATTATTAATCTTTGTTATTAATATTATTCTTGTAGTAGAATAAAAAAATCTAAAATATTTTGTAAAAATATTTTTGCTAGTCAATAAAAAATAATAAAAATTACTAGTTATTATTAATAATTAATATTAATTAATTAATTAATTATATAATTAATAATTTATTAATAAATATTATTAATAATAAATATTATTATTCTTAGTATTAGACATAAATATTTTAATTTATGTATAATATAGTGTGAAATAAATATAAGTACGTGATGTGGCATTGTTTGATTGGATTTTGAAATTTCACGAGGATTATGGTTTAAAGTCGAGATCGACCATTCAATACATTTAATCAAACGGCCCAAAATCATTCAAACAAAAACAATCCCTCCCTCTCCCTATTTCTCTCTCTCTCTCCTCACTTTGAAATAACAAACAGACCAAAACAAAACCCAGTTCACCGTTTTCTCTCTCTCAAGCGTCCTCGGCTCCTCACCGCCGTCCCTTCCGGCCTCCGCCGTGCTCTCCGGCGACACCAGATACCTTCGCCCTCCGTCACTCTCTCTGTTTCTCTCCCTTCAACAAACACAAACAGACCTCCCCATTTATCTCTTCACCTTACGCCGCCACCACTACCATTCCCTCTTCCTCTCTCGTCTCCGTGCGCGCAACGGTTCGCATTCCTTCTTCGCCACGAGATCACGGTATGTAAACACTCCGTCTCTCCCTCTGTTTTGATTTCGCACGATTGTTCTTCATCTCTGTTTTGATTTCGCACGATTTCTTCATACCTGATTTGATTTCGTTTTGATTGTAGGTGGTGTGCAGCCTTCGCCTCCGTCAATCTCTCTATTTCTCTCTCTATTTCGTTTTGATTTTGGCACGATTTCTTCAATCTTTGTTTTGATTTCGTGTTTGATTCTTCAATCTCTGTTTTGATGGTGGTTGTGAATGTGGGTGGTTTGATGTGGTTGTGTGATGGTGGTTAGACGGTGGTGAATGGTCGACGGTGGTGGATGGCCGATGGTGGATGGCGGTGGTCACGGTGGTTAATATTGAGGCCGGATTTGAGTAGAAAAGAAGTTGAGGGGGGCAAAGTGTAACTTTGAATTGTCAAGGACTGATTTAGGATTAATAAAATTAAGGGACTGATTTGAAAATAAAAAAAAATAAGGGATTGATTTGAGAATAAAAAAAATCGAGGGACTGATTTAATATATATTTAAAAATATATACTAATATATTTTAAATATATATATATATATATATATATATTTAAAATATATTAGTATAATTTTTTTAAAAAAAATTTCTCAATTTAGCGACGGAAATATTCGTAGCTAAAATGGTTGAAAAATAAAACGAGAATTTAAATAGAGACGAAAAATCTGTCGCTAATCCGTAGACGGTCATATCTGTAGCTAATTTAGATACGGACATATCTGTCTCTAATTTAGAGACGGACATATCTGTCTCTAATTTAGAGACGGACATATCTGTCTCTAAATTAGAGACGGACATATCCGTCTCTAAAATAGCTACAAAATAGCGACGCCCAAATTAGCGACAAACCTGCACCCACGGAATAGCTACGGAAAAAATCCGTAGCTAAACACGATTTAGCTACGAAATCTTCATTTTAGCTACGGAATTTGCCGTAGCTAAAATTGATTTTCCTTGTAGTGAACTGCCAGCGGCCACCTTCATCGGGACGGGGTTTGAAGGTTTGGAAAAGGGCCATCCAAATCTTGACTCAATAACCAAAATATCCTTCTGATTCCATTGGTCAAATTTGTTTAAGGGAGGAGAGAAAGTCCTGGTGGAGTAGTTCCTAGCCTTCAAGCTCAGGATACCACGGCTAATCTGGTTCTGATAGTAGGCATAGAGCCCAGCAAGGGTAGGTTCATAACCCAGGAATCTGCATACAGCTATGAAGGAGACAATGGCCCGGATGGCATTGGGAGTCAGGTGCATGGGCAGGCAGGCATTGAACTCCAGGAAGAAGTAAAAGAAAGGGTCCAGGGGCAGCCTCAATCCATTCTCAAACTGGGCCCCATAAAAAACGCAGGCTCGGTTGTCCCCGCGAACATCTGCTATGGTCTCTGGCCGCAGCTTGTCCTTGTCCTTCAAATGAACATGCCCAAGGGTGCGGACACGGTAAGCGTTGCGGTCCACATTATAAACCTCGTAAATCTCCTCCTCCCAGTCAATGGTGGCCACCTCCTTGGCCTTCTTGCTACGGCCGCGACCAGGATTCACACCCCTAGCTGGCCTCTTGCCTTTTTTCCGGGCAGGGGCCACAACTTCCTCCTCCTCCTTGGAGTCAGAGCTCTCGAAGGCATCCACAATGTTGGTGGTCTCAGCGGCCTTCTTAGAGGTCCCCGCGGCCCTCCTATCCCCCTCCTCGCGGTCATCCTCTTCGGTCTCCGAGCTCGAGGAGCCAAAGAGACCGGTGGGGTCACCACGGGCAGGGGCCACCTCCGATTCACCAGTCACCTCGAAACTGAGGGGGTCAAGTTCCTCACTGCTGCTCAGCTCAATTGTCCCCGCCCTAGGGGCCGCGGGCACAACGGGGGGAAAGATGGTACTCAGGGGCAGAACATCTAAAGGGTCACTCAGGGTCCCCGCGCTCGGTGCCCGCGAATTGTTTGATTGATCAGAGTCCATTAGTTCACACTTTTCCCAGTCACAAACTACTTCGGGGACGCGAATCGCTCTCCTCACTAATTCAACGGCGTTCAGAGCCGAGCCTCTCTCGCGGGGAAACCTGCACAAAACCCCCATTACAAAATTTCTCAGCCTACTGGTATCCCCCAACACCAAAACATCACCGTTCCTTTTTACCCTTTTATCCTTGGCCTCCCACAACCGGGGTGGGACAAAAGGCCCCCATTGGGATTTTTCACAGAAGTATTGGAAGCACTCAAGGGATAACCTAAGCCACCCATGGCCTACCTTCCTAAATATCCCCCCTGTCCGTTTACAAACGGCAAACAGATCTGGAGTGCTCCCATCTCCTAACTCTATGGGACGGCGGGGTCCAAACTCTCGAGTGGTCATTATTCAGAAACCAGAAAAAAGAAAAATAGAGGGAGATGAAGAAGAAAAAACACCCAACAGTTACTTACGAGAGAAAGATTGAGAGATGGATTCGGAAAACAGTAGCACAGAGTTCGCAGCAAGAAATTTCTCTCTCTAAAGCTCTTTGAATGTTTGGAAACGGTAAAAGTGTTTGAGGTTTAAGGGTTTGGTATTTATAAGGCCTACCTATACGGGTTAACCCGTTAACCCGTATTAATTAGCCCACAAATCCAACCTCGGACCCTGAACCGTCTCCAACGTTTGAAAATTCGAAAAATTAAATACCCTTTGCATTTATTGCCCCCCTTGGATGAGCGACACGTACCCCTGTACGTACCACTAACCCGTCTTTTCATCTGCCAAGGGGCCCACCTGTTAACCGGGAGGCACGCCATGTAAGGGACCACGTGTCACTCACTGGTGCCTCCCGAACGTTCCCATTGGCCCATGGGGCCAAGCAACAAACAACAAAAAGCGCTAACACTGGTGCTCGCTCGAGGAACAATTGGAGCAAACCGAGCTTCTAGTAGCTCCTCACTCAGACCATAAATAATCACACTTGGAGCTAGGGGCCATTGATGAGCCCGGATCTACTGGACCGGGCCCGCGCTCGGTCTAGTCCAAGGAACCAGTGACGTGGCAGTTCCTAGAGCGCTGGAGGGAAGACCGCGGACAAATAGGCCCTTGTGGTCAAGACCGCGTCCCTCCTCGCATCGTCCCCATCGAGGACCATTGGGACCCTGCTCGCTGGATCCGTGCCCGCATGAGTCATGACCGCATCAACCGTGCTCGCGTCATATATCTTTGACCGCGGGCTCAACGTTGACCGCGGGCACATGCTGCTTCCCGGTTAATGTCAAGCCTTACTGAGCAAGTTAGCTTACTGGCTCTGACAGGCCATTTGCCGGCTCCCCCATAACGCATTCAATGCGGCTCAGTCCGGCGCCTACTATTCCATTTAATGCACTAAGCCGGCTACACGGCTCATGTCCCTTTCAGCCATGTCCCTTGGACAGTCAATGTTCCCTCCCTGACAGGACCAATTAGCTGCGGACACGTGTAGCTGGTCAAATACCAAAGTGCCACCTAGGGCTGATCTCATGGCTTACATCAACAAGCACCATGGCATTGCCTATAAATAGAAGGCCTTTACCCCCTTGGGCAAGGTAAGTTCCATATACAATTGAGTAAGCTCTATTACTCTCTAAACCTAAACACACACACACTCCAAAGGTATTCAAAGCCTTATTACTCAGTATTCTTACTCTCACACCTGAGGGCCTGAGTTGGAGTAACATCCAACTTTGACCTTAACGGTGCTTGTTTGTGTTGTGATCTAGGTACATCAAACCACCAAATATATCCTAGCCAGATATCCTTGAACCGCTCCTGACCCTGAAAAGCTTGGCGTCATCACAATCTAAGCAAATTTATGATTATTTTGTATCCCCATTATTATTTAAAACATAAACTCAATCATAACTTTTGCCACCATTGACATCTTTTTTCATAGTCCCAAGATTTTTTCACAGTCTTAAGAAATAATAAATGCCATTTTCTGTTTCTTGTATCTCTCTCTTTTTTTTTTTTTTTTGATAAAAATAAATAAATATAGAGCTATTTTATTGTTATACAATTTTAATTATGTACAAATAAATAAAACATATTTCATGAATATGTTGAAATTAAAACATTGAAATGTTTAATGTAGTATTCCCTCCGTCCCATAATAAGGTTCATAGTTTGATTTTACACGGGCATTAAAAAAAATGTTATGATTATAAAAAGTATAGTAGGAGAGAGAAAGTGAGTAGAAAGTTTTTTTTATGATAATGACAAGTGAGTTTCATTGTCTATTTTAAGTAATAAAGTAAATTATAACCTTACTATGAGATATACTAAAAAAAAATAAGAACCTTATTATTTGGGATGGGATGGAGGGAGATTGCTATTTAATAATAAAAATATTAGAAATATTTTCTCTTCCCCAAAATAAAAAATAATGGTGTTATTTCACTATTCAAAGTTTTTGATGGAGTTGGTCTTATAAAAAGTTAATTTTTTCTGGCACTTATGTGTGTTTTGTTTTTTTCGTTTGTGCCAGTGCCAGTTTAACAAAATGCCAATGTGACAAAGTATCAGTGCATGTGTAACAAAGTGTCAGTGTAAAAAAGTGTCAGTGCACTGATACTTTGTTACACTAACATTGGCACTTTGTTAAACTAACACTGACACTTATTTTACACTAACACTTGCACTTTGATACACTAACACTGACACTTTTTTACACTGGCACCGGCACTTTATTACACATGCACTGGCGCTGAGTTTCTGGACAAAGAGAGCTTTTTACTGACACTTTTTTAGACGTTCACAACCCTGGCAATTTCCATAACACAAATTAAAAATGGCGGTTTTCTTGGAGCTGGAAGACACTTTTCTGGGATCACTGGAATTCTTTGATCCAAAGATGTTGGAGTTTGAAACCCTTCATCGTCATCTGCTACCTCAGATCTTCCTAATTTTGCGGTTGTTGTTATCTCCTGAACAATTACATCGGAACTTTTTTTCTCTTGATTTTCTTGAACTTGATCAAGATTATGATACCCATCTGAGGAATTTAAAATGGGTGGTGAGGAATTTTCTAAATTGATCTCGTTTTGATCTTCTTTGATTGGTTGAAACGAATCTGAAGAAGAATTTGACTTTTCAAGAAAATGGAAATTTGGTTAGTGAATGTGTGTGTGTGTGTGTGTGTAAGCTTGGAAGGGTGAAAAAAATAGTGGCCGTAATGGAGTTCCTAGCAACAACGATGGTGAATTAACGGAGAAAGTGGAAGAAGATTTCGTCGATACGAGACATTACAGGGGTGTCAAAGCTAAAGCCCCCGATTTTCCTAATTTAAGAAGAGCGGCGGGATTTACGGTAATTTTAAAACCCGTTTTTTCATAAGCTTATGAAAAAATGTATTTTTTTACAAGATTTTGACTTTTTGATGATATATTTCCTTCCAAAATTAATTTTAAAGAAAATAAACATTACACCGACAATGAAGTCTAAAACTGATTTTGAAAAAGATTGGTATGAAAGATAAACACATTTACCCAGAAAGCTTAGACATCAATTTTGAAATTTATTGCAAAAGCATGGTCCCCAATGTTGGTGTTGCAGAACTATCATGGTGGTGTGGGAAGGTTGATGGTTTTTCTTTTAACGAAAGTTTAATGCTTTTAACTCCTCAATTTCGATAATCTAACAATTTTTTATTTTTATTTTTTTGTACCAACGAAAATGGAACATAAATTAATTTCTTGAGACACGATCCACACTATTATTGAAATATTTTTTTGTATTATTTGTATTTATCAATAATTTTGGCAAAACGCTTCTTTAAATCCTTTGCAATTATTCAATTTATTGGAATTTTTTTTTAGCAATTCTATCAACTCAAACTAATTACTAAATGATAATGTATATTATCCAGTAAATATTCTAGACGATTTGTATACTATTGTATACTCCCTCCGTCCCGGTTCACTTGGCACCAAAGAAGTGGGCACGGTAACTAAGAAAAAGTAAGAGAGATAATTAATTAAAGAAAATGTTGTGAGTAGAAAAGGTAAAGTAGGAGAGAGAATGAGTGGAGAGAATAGTGATTTGATTGGTGTTGTGAGTGTAAAAACTTTCCATTTTGGGCAGTGTCAAGTGAGGTGGGACGGACCAAAATGGAAATTAGTGTCAAGTGAAGTGGGACGGAGGGAGTATATTCTAGGAGATTGTCCATATCTCCTAGTTTGGTTAGGATATCTTTAAAAAAGGCAAATTGCATTTTAGTTATCTTAGTTTGTCAAAATATTTCAATTAGTTATCGAATTTACATTTGTTACAAATTGATTATTGAGTTTGTCTTTTTGTTGCAATTATGTATAATTTTGGATGTCTAGTTAAAAAACTAACGAAGGCTGTAACATGTGCGTCTCACGTGTGTTACTTAAGGGGTATTTTCGTCTTTTTCATGGAGGGAGACTTGCACGGCCTCCCAGCCAGCCCCTTTCCAACCCACCATTGCACAACTACTTAAATCCGACCACCGTCTCCACCCACAATCCCCATGGTCTTTCCGACACTGTCTACTGAACCCACCACTCATCTCAAACCCAACAAACACCATCCCATGATCCCTACCACAACTAGCCACCATCAATACTATAAGAAAATATCAAAATTGCCTAACAACAGAAAAAATCAAATCAATTTCATTTGATTTCATATTCAGATTCAGATTCATTGGATTCATTATTGTAGATTCCTACGAAATCTGTTGAACCTTGGATGTGTCGTCCACCCACCCCTTGACGATTCCAAGATCTCTGAAGCCTTTGCTAGTCGATGCTCTCACCAAAGCTCTCTCCGACAACCCAGTCGACCATGAATTCGTCTACTAAATTTTGAAGGAAGCTTGGGAGAAGAGGAAGGAAAGGGGAAGAGGGGCAGAGTGGGGAGGGACGTTGGAAAAAGAGGACGGAGGAAGAGGCGGCAGAGGGATGGGCGGCTCTCAACAAAGCTCTCCCCGAATATACCCCTTATGTAACACACGTGAGACACACATGTTACAGCCTTCGTTAGTTTTTTATCTGGGCATCCAAAATTATACCTCATTGCAACAAAAAGACAAACTCAATAACCAACTTGTAACAAATGCAAATTCGATAACCAATTGAAACATCTTGACAAACTCAGGTAACTAAAATGCAATTTGCCCCTCTAAAAATCATAAGTAGAGTAGGTTTCTATATCTTAAAGGATTGTAACATGTATATATACGTATAAATGATTCAATAATAAGGGAGGTTGATTAATCCTTTATGGTATCAAAGCCCTAGCAGCCGCCCACCCCTCCTCTACTCCTCGTATGTTTCCTTCCAGACTCCCTCTTCAATGGCAGGTAGTCAACTTCACCCCGCCCAAACTGTGACCAACATCAAAAATCATGTTGCTATCACCCTTGAGACTGAGACGAGTCAGCACATGTCGTGGGCCGAGCACTTTAAGATCTACTGCCGCGCTTTTGAAGTGATTGAGCACATCATCCCTCCTGTTCCTGATGAAAGAACAACAGCAACCGTGACTAATTGGATGCCATTGTTCTTCAATGGATGTATGGCACCATCTCTCAGGATCTGCTCCAAACAATTTTGGAGCCCGGTTCTACGACGCAGAAGGCGTAGGAGAGCCTTCAAGGAATCTTCCTGGATAACAAGCATTCCCGTGCGGTTGCAATTGAGAACAAGTTTTCTCAAGTAATGATGGATGATTTTCCCAACGTTTCTGCCTATTGCAAGGAATTGAAGACGCTTGCTGATCAACTGGACAACATTGGTTCCCCGGTTTCTAACCATCGTATGATACTTCAGACTATCGCGAGATTAAGCGAAAGTTAAGATAGTGTGGCGACCATCATCCAATAAAGTGACCCACTTCCCACGTTCTATGATGTCCGATCAAAGTTAGTATTGGAGGAATCTCGAAAGTTGAAGTTAGCGAGCACAACTTCCCTTGCTAGCCACACGACTCTTATGACCACTGCTGCCGTATCAGAGAAACAACGTGATTTTGGGCCTCGTGGTCAGCCTGCAGTTCATAACAACCAGAAATCTTTGGGTCGTGGTCGAAATCAAATCAAAATAACGGCAAAGGCAATGGCTCTCGAAACACCAACAACAGCAGGGGAAGGAATGGCAATGACAACTGTGGTCGTGGTAGAGGTGGTCCGTCACAACAGCAGCAACAAGCATCCGGGCAACGCTGGCAGCCTCCTCTGCCTTGGTGGAATTATCAGGCCACTTGACCGGCCCCTCCTGCATGGGCTACTCCGTCGTGTCCCTACCCCACTTCAGCATGGGCACGACCCAACTATGCAGGCCCATCATCCAGCCCTAGCCCAAGACCAACCCAAGCCAATACAAGGACCAGGCAGTTCATCTTATGCTCCCTCGTATACACCCACATATATTGAACAAGCAATGCATACTATGACATAGCAGCCTATGGATGAAAATCTGTATATGGACACGGGTGCCACATCTCACATGAATGCCTTGTCAGGTACACTCTCGTCTTATTTTGATACGAGCAATATGTCTAAATCAATTATTGTTGGTAATGATAGTTATATTCCTATACTTGGGTATGGACAACAGACTTTATCCCATCCCCTTCCTCCTCTGAAACTCTCTAATGTCCTTCATGTTCCAAATATTGTTAAAAACTTGGTGTATGTTCGTCGCTTTACTTCCGGTAATCATATCTCAGTTGAATTTGACCCTTTTGGTTTTTCTGTGAAGGATATTTGGACGGGGATACCCATAATGAGATGTGATAGAACCGGCAACCTCTACCCCATCACCAACTCTTCCAGCACTAAGTCAATTTCTCCTTTTGGTCTCTCTGTTCTTCATTCTAGTTTGTGGCCTAATATATTAGGTCATCCGGGAGCTCCTGTTTTTTGCTCTCTTTACAAGAATAATTTTATTACTTGTAAGACTTATGGTTTTAATGGTATTTGTGATTCATGTGTTTTGGGGAAACAAGTGAAGTTGCCTTTTTATCCATCTACATCTTCCACATCTCTTCCATTTGATATTGTTCATAGTGACCTCTGGTCGTCACCTGTTCCTAGTTCTTCAGGCCATAGATACTATTTAATTTTACTGGATGACTATACCAATTTCCTATGAACTTTTCATGTTGGAAAGAAATCGGATGTTCCCTCCATATTTCCGACTTTCAGTCGGTATGTCGCTACTCAATTTGAGCGGCCTATTAAGTGTTTCCAGTGTGACAATGGCGCGGGAGTTGACAATGATCAGTTTTTGTCTTTCTTTCGTACTAATGGTATTAATTTTTGTCTTTCGTATCCCTACACGTCGCCTCAAAACGGTAAGGCTGAAAGAAAACTTCGAACCATTAATAGTTGCGTTCGCAATCTTCTCGCTCACTCTTCTGTCCCATCGTCTTTTTGGCACCATGCACTCTCTATGGCCACATACCTTCGCAACATCCTCCCACAAAAAGGACTATCCAACTTTCCCCCTACACAATGTTTATACCTCGGGGATACCTCATACTCACAATTAAGAGTGTGTGGGTGTTTATGTTTTCCGATCCTTCCCTCCACAAAAATTCATAAACTACAGTCTCGCTCTATTCCATGTGTGTTTCTAAGGTATCCATCCCATAATCGGGGGTTTAAGTGATATGACATCTCTTCCAATAGATTTTTTATTTCCCGCCATGACGTTTTGACGATCATAAATTCCCATTTAAGTCACAAAATACCGGTCAATCTGAGCCCTACTCTTTCCTTGACCAACCAGTTTACCCTTGGCTTTTGTACCAGACGTGCTCACCATCTCAGCCGCCTGTGTCACGACTCTAGTCCTAGGCATAATTGATATATGTTTAAATTGGTAAATATGGTGTGCATTTCATATTATTATATGTTTTGCATTTGATTGGTAGAAATTATGTGGTAGTTTAACATTTTTATAACTTATATGATATTTTAAAAATATTAATAAATTAAATATAATTATTTAATGTCTTATTGAAAATATTAGGAGTAGTGTATTGAAATAATGATATTTGAAATTTAGTTAATAAACTTATAAAAGTCATTGAGGTGCTTAAGTATAAGTGTTGGAATTAAAGGATTTAAAGTTGGAAAGGTTTATTTGTTGGAGGAGCCTAGGTGTAAATTACTTAATATTTATCTTTGTATGATCAATTGAGAAGCTTCATTTTAACACAACATTTTTCCCCAGCTCAATTGCCTTTGTCCAAAACCAAAACCCTTGCTTTTCAACTTAAAAATCCCCAAAATATTCTAGAAAAATCCATTAGGTGATCCGATCGTTTCCTTGTGTTCGAGAGAAGAGGGGGGTCATTTCCATCCGATTGAAGTTTCAAGTTTTTAAAATTATTTTCAAGTAAGTTATTATATTTTTCCTTCCATGGCATGCTTATTTAGTGTTATAATTGTTGTTGTTGTTGTTTTTTAATGGTTGAAGGGGATTTGTGGATCATTTTCTTGAGTTGGGAAATGGTAAAAATGGTTTTGGCTAACTTGAAAATGATTTTGGTGTGTGTTGAAATGGTAAATGGGGTTTTGTCTTGTTTGGGATGGTTTGAGGTAAAGATAGGTATATGTTATATTGAAAGTTTGGTTTTGGCATTGTTGTTAAGTTGGGAAAATGGACCTCTAAATGTGTTAAATGGATTGCTGATGTTTCAGCTCTGTTTATGAGTTTCTGTTTAGGGCACGAGTCATGCCCTATGGCACGAGTCGTGCCATGCAGTCGTGACCAGTCGTGCCTTGGGGTGGACGACTGTATTAGGCTGGGTGTAAAAGGGTCACGAGTTGTGCTCTGGCCAGTTTTGCTGAGTTGTTTTCAAAGCAATGTAAGTCCAATTTTATAACATATATTTCAACCAATTGAACACTATGATTAAAGTACAACATATGAACAACAAAAGGATGTCTTTACATACCCATTGTGATTATTGGAAGATGATTAAATATCTGGTTAAAGTAGGTTAAAACCATTAATTCCATTGAACCTAACTTGTTTAATATCCTTATGTGATTGATGATACATCATTGAATGGTTATTATAAGTGTGTAGACCTTATGTGTTGCACCTTTTGGATTTGTTTGACATCTTTATGATGTGCTTGATTAGGGTTGCCTACTTTGGAATCCTAAGTTGAATTGAATTGGTTCAAGGATGGTTTAGCCTTTGTGCTATTTTTGTTGGATACTTGTTATCATTTTGCTATCATTTTGATATGCTATATTGGTATGGTTCCCTACTTTGGAATCATCGGTTATTGTAAGCAAGTGTGTGGTACTGTGCTTCTGTTTAAAGTCCAGCTGGTACTTGATTGTTGGGCAGTGTAATGGGATTATAATGGCACCCGAGCCGAGTTCGTTATAATCCATACATTGGGTCCCTTTTTCCCTGCCATTGGCCATGGTTTGGGTAGTGGGCTAGCTCCCCTTTTTAGGGTGTAGTCTAGTTGCACATTGGGGTATGACTTTGTGTCATTTCGCCCATTTGTTGTTATTGTGATTGAGTTTCGAAACCTCTTCTTTAGCTGTGGATGCTGCTCGGATCGTGATATCCTTTTGAGGATGAAACCTTGGCTCAGTATCCTTTTAAGTGTTACATTATTGCACTTATGTGTTATCTACATATATCTTTCTTTGTGATGACAAGAATGTGATATATATATGATGAGATGTTGTTATATGCTTTCATAATGTGATTGCATATCATATTGCTGCATATATAATAACTTGCTGAGATTTTTCTCACCCCGTCCTTTTATTACTTTCTAAGATAGAGTCGAGCCAGGGGCTAGGACACGTTGAGCACCGAGAGAGCGCCTAGTTGGGATTGTATTTTGAGAAAGGTATTTTGTAAGGTTACATTATGTAAATGTATAACCTTGGGGTAGTATTCCTAGACTTGATATGTTATCCCTATTTTTGAATCTCTTTAAGGATTGTAAATATTTTTCATTTTGGAACTATGTTCCTTGGTTTGTAAAGAAGTTATGTGTGGTTTGTAAATGGTTGTCAAGTTTGGTATTTGAAATAGAAGTAAATAGTTTTACCTTAAATGGTATGTTTATAAAAGTTTCTTTACGTTAAACATGCTTTGAAATTGACAAATTTTAGAAAGGACATTTCGAAAGTTTTTCTAAAATAAAAGGCGTCTTTAGAGCATGTCCCGGCTGTTGGTGTTATGCCCTAGGCCTGTGATTCATAGACTTATGTGTTGACATCATTTATTATTATATGAGATGTTTATCATTTGATTATTATATGTTTTGTATATTTGTTAATAATAATCTGCGTCCCTAATTATTAAGAGAATAATTAGTATAATTGTCAATGGATAATCATGTGATGATTATATGCATAGAGATGCACATTGAAATTATGAGTACTTGTTAGAGAACAAGTGACTGGACATGACCCGCATGAGATTTATGACATGGTCAAGTGTCATAAGTAAATCTCATAAGGTTACTTCATTTAGTCCCTAGACCTGAGATTATCATGACCTTACATATGATGAAAAATCATGTTTGATTTTAGTCAAACGATATCTTAACACGATATCCATAAAGGCTATCTTTGGCATGATCGGATTCATGATGGGAAGGATGATAAGTCAAGATGGAATTTGTCCCTCGAAAGAGAGATGTTTTGCTTGGGCCCCTCGATGAGTGATAATGATGAAAGTGTATGGCCGTACCCCAATATGATTGGAATTATCATTATACTCAAGGAATCGAGAAAGCATTGAACTTAGACAAGTTGACAATGACCATGACTTGTGTTCAATATAACATCGTGAGACAAAGGGAGAAATGGAAGTACACCGTTGGAAACGTGAACTCTTACGTTACATTATTTGGGTAGACATAATGGCTTGCTAGAGTCCGCTTATGTCTTATGAGGTTCGATATGATCGAACTCATTGCCAACATAATGTAATCCTATTGGGTCACACACAACTAGAATGAATTGGTTGAACCGGAGGAAGAATGATTGAGAATTTCAGTATCTGGCTATATATGTCACGCGACATATTAAGCCAATGGCTTAATATACCGCGCGACATAATAGGCCCGTACGCGGTTTGACAGCCTATCTCTCCTAATACGATTAGGAGAGGTATTCCTACTATTTTAGTATAAATACAAGGGTTCTGTCAGACCTAAAAGGTCAGCCGAAATTTTTCAAGCAAAATTTATAATTAAATACTCTCAATATTCTTCAAGGTTTAGATCTAGCAATCATCAAGAAGTTGTTCTTGGATTCATTCAAAGGTGTGGATACCGAAAGAGGGTCTTCGCTCGTTCATCGATCAAGGCCTAGAGTTCAAGCAAGTTGAAGAACGAAGTTTGTGATTCGATATCACATAATCAAAATCGTTCGATAGCTCAAGACCGGAAAGCGTTTCAAGGTTGGTTTAATTCTATCTCATAGGAATTTAAATTAATTGTATAGAACGGATCCTAGGGCTTCTTGGGTTTTATGTTTTAATGCTTAATTCCGCTGCGCATGGACCCGTAAAACCTAACAGTGGTATCAGAGCCCCGTTCGTATGATTAAGTTTGAATTAACATGCTAGATTTAAGATATAAATTGTTTTTATGCTTATTGCATGTTTTGTATGCGATAGAATTTTTAATTGTTTATGTGAAACAATGTGAAAATCGTTTTCGAATTATGCTGAATTAAATCTGTAAAAGGCTGTTTTATATGATTTAATTGGTTGTAATCTGTATTGGTTCGAATCTGGAAATCCTGTTACTTGGCTACTTTAGTCGCGCGACATGATGAGCCATGAGGAATTCAGGTTATCTGGCCTGTTAGGTCGCGCGACATATCAAGCCTCTGGCTGATGTTGTCACGCGACATAATAGGTCAAAACTGGGCAGAATCAGTTTGTTCAATTTTTCTGCTATTCTGTGATTGTATTTACAATCTGATATGTTCATATGAAAATCTGGATGTTATAAAATTGAGTTTATAATGCCATGCTAGATTGATTCATTGATATGCATGATTAATTGATTAAAATGTGATTTTAATAATTATTGCGATGCATGTTTTAATTGTTCTTACATGCTAAGAATTTTTTAATTAGATGTTTAGTTGAAACATGATATTTAGTTTTCTAATATGTTTAGATTTAGACATTGTAAATTTTGGATCTTATGATTGTTTATGGAAACAAGTCATAAATACGCGAAATTTAAAAGGAAACTGATTGTTTATAAAAGGTAGGGATTATGTTGCCTAATCAGAGTTGATTTCTAAATTATGCATGTCTAGGAGAGTTACGTCTAAGGAAGAGTTGGTACTTAAGAAGTCCTTGTGGCTCACCTATCTTCCTGGGAACTTACCTGGTGCATGATTTTGACTATCTTTCTGATATGCTTATAATCTACCTTTAAAGAACCTTCCTTTAACTTTTAAGTTCTTTATGCCAATTCATGATTAAACACTTGAGACCATTCGGATAGTTTTGGGTAGGCTTGCCATAGCAAGGTGCTTTGATTCTATTCGAATGCGAGCAAGATGAGGAAATGGTGGTTCCTATAAGTTTAATATGAATGAACTTAATTGGGTTATCAAAATGGTTTTGGACCCAAGGCATAAGATGACATTAAAATATGCCTAGACATATGATGTCTTGAATTGATCTCATAAAAGATCTAAGAGTCATATATGTGATATGATTGATGTTTTCTACCTAATTAATTTAATTTTGAGCGGTTTGCCATAGCAAACTTGAAATTGAATTAAAGTTGGATCTTAGCCCATTAAATGTATATTATGCTTATTTGCATTTGAAGGTGTATAATTTAGTGGGAGCATTTATTTAAATGCATTATACTTCTCATATAATATGTTTACTTATATGTGTTCATATTTTATGTATATCTTTTTGTAGAATAAATGGCATCAAACAATAATCACTTTTCACTGCGATCTATCCTTCGAGAAGGAAAAGTTGGAAGAGAAATGGTACAAACTATATGGATTGGATCCGTAGTTTGAGAATTGTTCTCAAACAAGAGGAGAACCCACGTTCTCGATGAACCTATTCCACCTGAACTGCTGCCAATGCTGCTAGGGCAATAAGGGAACAATATCTGAAGCACAAGCGTGACTCTACGTATGTTGGTTGCCTTATGTTCTCCGCCATGTGCAAGAACCTCGAAGGATCTTGAGCACTTGGGGACAGATCAAAATTAAACAATCGGCCGATGGAAATGTTCCAAGTTCAAGCTAGGCAAGAAAGGTACAACACAGTTGCGGCCTTGACCTCATGCAAGATGAGTGAAGGACAAGCTGTTGGTCCCCATGCTCTCAAGTTAAAGGGCCACATTGAGCATTCTTGAAAGGCTCGGTTTTCCAATTAGCCAAGAGTTGGCTACCGACATAATATTGAATTCATTACCTAAAAGTTTTAGTCATTTCATAATGCACTATAACATGGGTGGAATGAATAGAAACCTTTCCGAGTTAGTTCAAATGTTGACTCTTCAAGGAAACCAATATTGTCGAGAAGAAAACCGATCAAGTGCTAATGGTTAACAAGGGGAAAGGGTTCAAGGGTAAAGGAAAAGCAAAGGTTGCTAATCCTAAGGCAAAGGTTGCCAAACCCAAAGAGGCTTCCAAGCCTAAAGAGGCTAAGCCTAAGTCCCAAGAGGACGCAGTCTGCTTCCATTGCAATGAGATTGGACATTGGAGGAGAAACTGCGCAAAATACAAGGAAGCACTGAAGAAGAGCAAAGGAGTTGCTTCAACTTCAGGTATCTTTGTTATAGATATATTCCTATCTACTTCTAGTTCTTGGGTATTGGATACCGGATGTGGAACTCACATTTTTCTAAATGTGCAGGGTCTAAAGAACAGAAGAATACTTAAGGAAGGCAAAGTGGACCTACGTGTGGGGAATGGAGCAAGAGTTGCTGCATTAGCCGTAGGAACTTATGAAGTTACTTTACCTAGTGGACTAATACTTGTTTTGAACAATTGTTATTATGTTCCAGCTTTAAGTAGGAATATTATTTCGATTTCAGCTTTGGATGATGAAGGTTTTAATTTTCTTATACGTGATAAGAAATTTTCTATTTACAAGAGTGATATGCATTATTGTACTGCTGTTTCATTCAATGGCCTTTATATTCTTGATGTTGAAAGTCAAGATAATGATATCTATAACATTAACAAGAAATCTAAACCCAATGATGTAAACCACACTTACTTATGGCATTGTCGTCTTGGCCATATAAACGAGAAACGCATTTCTAAACTCCACAAAGATGGATTTTTGGACTCACATGATTATGAATCATATGAGACATGCGAGTCTTGTTTACTTGGCAAGATGACCAAGGACCCATTTACCAAAACCGGTGAAAGGGCGGGCGACTTATTAGGACTCATACATACCGATGTATGTGGGCCTATGAGTAGCGATGCTAGGGGAGGATTTCGGTACTTCATAACATTCACTGATGATTATAGTAGATTTGGATATGTTTATCTAATGAAACATAAGAGTGAATCGTTTGAGATATTTCGAATATTTCAAAATGAGGTGCAAAATCAACTTGGCAAAACTATTAAGGTACTTCAATCCGATCGAGGTGGTGAATATTTGAGCCAAGAATTTGTGATCATCTTAAGAGTTGTGGAATCGTTTCAGAACTCTCTCCACAGGAACACCACAATGGAATGGTGTGTCCGAAAGGAGGAATAGAACTTTGTTGGACATGGTTCGTTCTATGATGAGTCAAGTTGAGCTTCCTTTATCCTTTTAGGGACATGCACTAGAAACTGCTGCTTTCACTATAAACAGAGTTCCTACCAAATCGGTTGAAAAGACCCCATATGAGATGTGGCATGGAAGAAAACCTAGTTTGTCTTTCATGAAGATTTGGGGTTGCGATGCATATGTCAAGAAGTTAACTTCCGACAAGCTAGCACCTAAATCTGATAAATGTGTTTTCGTGGGTTATCCTAAGGAAACCAAAGGATACTATTTCTACAACCGAAACGAGAACAAAGTGTTTGTTGCTCGAAATGGTACTTTCTTAGAAAAGGAGTTTCTTCGCAAAGGAACCAGTGGGAGTAAAATAGATCTCGAAGAAATTCGAGAACCCGAAAACAACATTGAACCAATGGTAGAAACTGAACCAAGTTCACAAACCGTTGTGGAACCGGTTCAAGATGCACAAGTTCTTCGCCGAAGTGGTAGGTCACGATCCGAACCCAAGAGATATGGATTTCTCGTTACGGAAAGTGATGAAGTAGAGTTAATCGAAAACGAGGAACCCACTTGCTATCAAGAAGCGATATCCGCTCCTGATTCAGAAAAATGGCAAGAGGCCATGAAGTCCGAATTACAATCCATGGCTGATAATCACGTTTGCAACTTGCTTGATCCACCCGAAGATGTAAAAACCATAGGGTGAAAATGGGTCTTCAAGAAGAAGACCGACATGGATGGGAAGGTGCACACCTATAAGGCTAGGCTAGTAGCTAAGGGATATAGGCAGATTCATGGCATAGACTATGATGAAACCTTTTCGCCTGTAGCTATGCTTAAGTCTATTAGAATTTTACTTGCCATAGCCGCATATTATGACTATGAGATATGGCAAATGGATGTCAAAACAGCTTTCCTTAATGGGAAGTTACTTGAGGATGTATACATGATACAACCTGAAGGTTTTGTCATTCCGTAAAATTCTAACAAGGTGTGTAAGTTGCAGAAATCCATTTATGGATTAAAGCAAGCTTCTAGGAGTTGGAATCTACGTTTTGATGAAGTAATCAAGGAGTTTGGCTTTATCAAGAACGAAGATGAACCTTGTGTGTATAAGAAAATTAGTGGGAGCGTAGCACTCTTTTTAGTGTTGTATGTCGACGATATCTTACTCATTGAAAATGACGTTTCTGCACTACAGACTGTTAAGTCTTGGTTAGGAAAGTGTTTTTCAATGAAAGATATGGGCGAAGCCGCATATATCCTTGGTATCAAGATCTATAGAGATAGATCCAAGAGGATGATTGGTTTAAGTCAAAGTACTTACATTGACAAAGTCCTTAGAAGATTCCAAATGGAAAATTCTAAAAGAGGGAATTTGCCAATGTTGCATGGTATATCTCTTAGCAAGAATCAAAGTCCTAAGACTAATGATGAGCGAAAGAGAATGAATGGTATTTCATATGCTTCGGCAATTGGGTCTATCATGCTGTATGCTATGTTATGTACTAGACCCGATGTCTCGTGTGCTCTAAGCATGACGAGTAGGTACCAATCGGATCCCGGTGAACCACATTGGATAGCAAAGAATATCCTTAAGTACTTACGAAGAACTAAGGATGCATTCTTGGTCTTTGGAGAAATGGAAGAAGATCTTGTAGTAAAAGGCTACATGTGATGCTAGCTTCCAAACCGACAAAGATGATTTCCAGCGCATCCGGATTTTTGTTTACGCTTAATGGAGGAACTGCAGTAGGAAAAGTTCCAAGCAAAGTACCGTCGATGATTCTACAACCGAAGCTGAGTACATAGCGGCATCCGATGCAGCTAAGAAAGCAGCTTTGAATCAAGAAGTTCATTAGTGATTTGGAAGTCGCTCCAAGCATCGAGACCCTATTGAACTTTACTGTGATAACAATGGTGCCATTGCACAAGCAAAGGAACCAAGATCACACCAGAGATCCAAACACATACTTCGACATTTCCACATTATCCGTGAGATATGTGAAAGGGAAGACGTTAAGATATGTAGAGTAGACACTGATCACAACGTGGCGGACCCACTAACTAAGGCTCTCTCGCAAGCTAAACATGATGGTCATGTTAGGTCCATGGGTATTCGATACATGGTAGATTGGGCCTAGTGCAAGTGGGAGACTGTTGGTGTTATGCCCTAGGCCTGTGATTCATAGACTTATGTGTTGACATCATTTATTATTATATGAGATGTTTATCATTTGATTATTATATGTTTTGTATATTTGTTAATAATAATCTGCGTCCCTAATTATTAAGAGAATAATTAGTATAATTGTCAATGGATAATCATGTGATGATTATATGCATAGAGATGCACATTGAAATTATGAGTACTTGTTAGAGAACAAGTGACTGGACATGACCCGCATGAGATTTATGACATGGTCAAGTGTCATAAGTAAATCTCATAAGGTTACTTCATTTAGTCCCTAGACTCCGAGATTATCATGACCTTACATATGATGAAAAATCATGTTTGATTTTAGTCAAACGATATCTTAACACGATATCCATAAAGGCTATCTTTGGCATGATCGGATTCATGATGGGAAGGATGATAAGTCAAGATGGAATTTGTCCCTCGAAAGAGAGATGTTTTGCTTGGGCCCCTCGATGAGTGATAATGATGAAAGTGTATGGCCGTACCCCAATATGATTGGAATTATCATTATACTCAAGGAATCGAGAAAGCATTGAACTTAGACAAGTTGACAATGACCATGACTTGTGTTCAATATAACATCGTGAGACAAAGGGAGAAATGGAAGTACACCGTTGGAAACGTGAACTCTTACGTTACATTATTTGGGTAGACATAATGGCTTGCTAGAGTCCGCTTATGTCTTATGAGGTTCGATATGATCGAACTCATTGCCAACATAATGTAATCCTATTGGGTCACACACAACTAGAATGAATTGGTTGAACCGGAGGAAGAATGATTGAGAATTTCAAGATTCGGCTATATATGTCACGCGACATATTAAGCCAATGGCTTAATATACCGCGCGACATAATAGGCCCGTACGCGGTTTGACAGCCTATCTCTCCTAATACGATTAGGAGAGGTATTCCTACTATTTTAGTATAAATACAAGGGTTCTGTCAGACCTAAAAGGTCAGCCGAAATTTTTCAAGCAAAATTTATAATTAAATACTCTTAATATTCTTCAAGGTTTAGATCTAGCAATCATCAAGAAGTTGTTCTTGGATTCATTCAAAGGTGAGGATACCGAAAGAGGGTCTTCGCTCGTTCATCGATCAAGGCCTAGAGTTCAAGCAAGTTGAAGAACGAAGTTTGTGATTCGATATCACATAATCAAAATCGTTCGATAGCTCAAGACCGGAAAGCGTTTCAAGGTTGGTTTAATTCTATCTCATAGGAATTTAAATTAATTGTATAGAACGGATCCTAGGGCTTCTTGGGTTTTATGTTTTAATGCTTAATTCCGCTGCGCATGGACCCGTAAAACCTAACACCGGCGTGGGGCCAAGTAGGACCACGATTCGGGGCGCATCATGGCCCACCACCTTTATCCAGCCCAGCTGGAGCCCCACCAGCCCAACAGCATTCGGCCGCAGCTACTGGTTACTCGGCCCAGGTTTAGTCCTCTTCTCAGCCAGCCCCACAGGCCACTGGCTAGACTTCCCTTTCTCGGCTAGCCACAACACCCATGCAGCCCACTCATTCTGCCCCTTTACGAACTGTTCACACTCGTTCCATGATTGGTATTTTCAAGCCCAAACAACAGTTAAATTTATTGTCCTTCGTGTCTCCGTCCCCCCTCCCATCTAATCCTAAGTCTGCACTGTCCGACCCAAATTGGAATATTGCTATGTGGGATGAATATACTGCTTTTATTAATAATAAGACGTGGGAGTTGGTTCCTCGTCCACCTAATGTGCATATCATTCGTAGTATGTGGATTTTTTCTCATTAACGAAAATCTGATGGGTCTTTTGAAAGACATAAGGCTCGCCTTGTGGGTAATGGCAGATCACAGCAGGTGGGAGTAGATTGTTCAGAGACATTTAGCTCGGTTGTTAAACTGGCTACCATTCGCACTGTTCTTAGTCTGGCTTTATTTCAGTCTTGGCCTATCCATCAATTAGATGTTAAGAACGCCTTCTTGCATGGGGAGTTGAGGAAACAATATATATGCATCAACCTATAGGGTTTCGTGAAAAGTCTCATCCTTACCATGTTTGTCTACTCCGAAAGTCATTATATGGCTTAAAGCAGGCTCCTCTGGCCTGGTATAAGAGATTTGAGGATTTTGTTTTTACTATGAGCTTTCATCACAGTCGTTCTAACCATTCCCTTTTCATTTACAAAAAGGGTAGCCACATTGCTTATATATTGCTCTATGTGGATGACATACTTCTTATCACATCTTCAGCTTCTCTACGGCAGTATATTATGTCCACCCTTGTATCTGAGTTTTCTATGAAGGACTTGGGTCCCCTGAATTATTTTCTGGGCATTGCCGTGACTCACACTTCAGATGGCTTGTTCTTGGCCAACAAAGTTATGCTGAGGATATTTTGGAGAGGGCTGGGATGTCATCTTGTAAACCGTCATTTAGACGCGTTGACACTAAGGCCAAGCTTAGTAGTTCAGATGGGCCACCATATGAGGATCTATCTCACTATTGCAGTCTTGCAGGGGCACTACAATACCTAACCTTCACTCGTCCAGATATTTCCAATGCAATACAGCAGGGTTGTCTTCATATGCACGATCCTCGTGTTGTTCATATGGCTGCACTTAAACGTATATTGCGTTATGTTCGTGGGACCTCTTCATTCGGTCTTCATCTTTCTCGGTCCCTTATATCGTCTCTGACGTCTTATACGGATGCAGACTGGGAGGTTGTCCGGACACCCGACACTCTACATCGGGTTACTGCATTTTTTTGGGGATAATTTGATTACTTGGTCATCCAAACGACAACCTACTCTTTCTCGATCAAGTGCAGAGGGCGAATATAGAGGTGTGGCCAATGTAGTAGCCGAATCTTGTTGGTTACGTAACTTATTGCTTGAACTTCATGTCCCTATTTCTAAAAACACACTGGTTTATTATAGTAATGTTAGTGCCATTTACTTGTCTAGTAATCCAGTTCAACAACAGCGCACAAAATATATTGAGGTGGATATTCTGTTTTTTCGTGAGAAAGTAGCTAAAGGGCAGGTTCGGGTGCTACATGTTACGTCCCGTCATCAATTGTCTGACATCTTTAATAAAGGGCTTCCGCGCGTACTATTTGATGAGTTTCGTGCCAGCCTCTCTATCCGTTTACCTCCAGCTTCGAATGCGGGGGGTATGATAATGTATATTGTCTGGTAAATATTCTATAAGATTTGTATACTATTGTATATATTATAGCAGATTGTCCATATCTCCTAGTTTGGTTAGGATATCTCTAAAAATCATAAGTAGAGTAGGTTTCAATATCTTGAAGGATTGTAACATGTATATATACATATAAATAATTCAATAATAAGGGGGGTTGATTAATCCTTTACTAAACACAATTGTCCAAGTCAAAATTCAATATTATAATTACTAAAATTTCTCCAACCCCCGTTGTTACTCTAACATTCAATTTAATATCCATTGGTTCAAAATGCCAAAACCTAAGAAAAATTCGTAAAAAGACGCCTACAAAATAAAAAACGACCAAAGAGTAAATATAAAAAGAAAAGTAGTGATCGGAGAATGCCACCATTTATTGTCAGTGGCGGAATTTAAGGATCCGACCGAATAGCTTGCCTTTAGGCCCCACTTTTTACGAGACCAGCCCTGGGAACTAGGGCTGCAAAAAAAATTTGTGAAATCGGATCGGACCAATAGAATCGGATTAGACCAGTAAAAATCGGACCGAATCAATAGTATTGATCTGGTACTGGTTCCAAATTTTTATGCAATCGATTATTTGGTCTGATTCTAATTTTGAAAAAAATATACACGGTATTAAAGCGAAATCGGACCGATTATAATATATATATATATATATATATATATATATATATATATATATATATATATATATATATATATATATATATATATATATATATATATATATATATATATATATATATATATATATATATATATACACACACACACATATATATATATATACATATATATATATATTGATAGTAGTTAGTTGAGAGACAACAAACCTCCTTTGATGATCGTGAGATGGCTATTGATTTCTATTATTTTTTTAGCTTGTTTACAACTTGGTATATAAATCTGTTTTTTTCTTTTTTTTTTATCACCATTGATTTCTATTTCTTTTGTTTGTTTTATGTTTTTACATTTATTTAGCTTTTAGTTTTCATTTTTATTCTATTTTTATGGTTAAATTTGAAGGTGAATAATTAATATTTAATGGTGTCTATGTTGTGGTTTGAATATTGAATATTTGTGACAGTTTGTTTATTTATTTTTTTGGTGACGTAACTAGTGATAATATTTATTTAAATTTTTGTTTTTGTTATTGTAAAAAATTATAGTATATTGTAATTTGTATAATCGGCGGAACCGGACCGAAACCCGACCATTAAAACCGGACCGATGAGACCTGTCCTATAATATAATGGTCTGGTCCCGATTCTAAATTTTTACAGAACCGAATTATTGGTCCGATTATAATTTTCTAAAATTTTAACAAAAATCGGAACAATTCTAACACGTGAACACCACTACTGGGAACGAGTATCGACTAGTTAACTAGCTTTTTTGATGTTAAAAAAAATACAAACATATGTTTGAAATTTTATATGGATGTAGACGTGGCCGGTTGGAGAAACCGCCAGTTAGCCGGTTAAAAATCGGCGGTTGAAGACCTCCAAAACCTCAATCGGAACCGAACCGCCTAACCGGATAAACCGGTTACGGTTTTGACGGTTAACGGTTTTAACGGTTTTTCGGTTAACCTTCGGTTTGACGGTTTGAATCTGCTCGGCCGAGTCCTTGGTGTTGCTCGATCGAGCAAACCTTTTAGGGTTTAGGGTTTGAGGGTTGCTCGGCCGAGTCTTTGGTGTTGCTCGGTCGAGCAACCCTTTTAGGATTTAGGGGTTGAGGGTTGCTCGGTCGAGTCTTTGGTGTTGCTCGGCCGAGCAACCCTTTTAGGTTTTAGGGGTTGAGGGTTGCTCGGCCGAGTCATATAGTAGTGCTCGGCCGAGCATATCATTTTTGAGTTAATTTTTTAACAGTTTTCGTTAACTTTGTATGTAGTATATTAATTTTATTTTTTTTCAATTTTTTTTTAGATAGATAAGACTATTTTGAACTTAGGTTTACTACATACATTTTTTGCAAAAAGGTTTATAAAAAAAGTTATGATTTTTTTAAGAAATAAAAGTTAACGATTTTTTGAAAAAAGTTAACTTTTAATTTTTTTCAATTTTTTTTGGATAAATAAGACTATTTTAGACTAAAGTTTACTACATACATTTTTTGAAAAAAGGTTTATAAAAAAAGTTATGAATTTTGAAAGGAAGAAAACTTAATTTTTTTAAAAAGAAACGAAAGTATATAAAAGAAAAAAGGGACGGTACCCTTAAATTTTATTAATCAAAATAAAATTACAAAGAGGGGGACAACTAACCTTACCCTTTTATAAATAAGGGGGGACATTTAGGAGCCTTTACCTCAACCTAACTATTACAATTAATTAAAAATAAACCTTTTCTAAAGTCTAAACTAATCTAATTAAAATAAAAATTAATCTAAAACATCATTCATTCATCACTACTTTCCGTGGAGTCCTCGACATCGTATTAATATCTTGGATCCAATAGATCCTCATCATAAGCCATGTCTTGTTGCCTTTTTTCCGCTCTAACCCAATCGCCAAGTAAAAGTTGATGTTCCAAGTTTTCACTTGTTAGTTGAGAACGTCTTTCGTCCAAAACATTTCCATCAACGCTAAATGCCGATTCAACCGCCACCGTTGAAGCGGGAGAGGCTAATACTTCTTTAACAACTATGGAAAGTATATGATAAATGTCTTTCCTTCTTGACCACCATTGTAAAACATCAAATTCATTTGAATTTGAATCTTGATTTAATTCAAAGTTTGTAGTGAAATAAGTTTCTAACTCCACGGAAAGGTTTAATGATGATGAAGATGAACCCAAAATCTCTTTTCAGCCATTTGTGTAAGAGAAAATGAAGTTTGGAAACAAAACGGAGCTTAAAAATGGATGAAAATGGAGAAAAACACTAATTTCGTTAGAAAACTAACTGAAAATGGGACAATATTTAACTGAAAATTGGATGAGGGTGAGAGTATATGTGAATATTTGAGCGTAGAAGAGAAAGAGTAGAGAGAAATAATGTGAAAATAAAATTGGAGGAGGGAGGTGATATTTATAATTAGTAAATTAGGCAAAAAAAAAACATTTTTTTTTAATTTTTGACTGCCCAAGTTAAAGTTCTGACGAACATAACGGCTAGTTTTTAAAAAAGTAGCCGTTGGAACATGTTCTGGCGTTATGCTCGGCCGAGCAACTCATATGACTCGGCCGAGCATGACCGTTATTGGAAATTAACACACTGGAAGGTTATGATCGGCCGAGCAACTCATATGACTCGGCCGAGCAAGTCAAAAACCGGCGGTTGACCGGTTTTTCAAACTTCCCAACCTTAACCGAACCGGCCAATTACCGGTTTCGGTTAGCCGGTTCCGGTTAATCGCCGTTGACCGGTTTAACCCGATTTTGACCAATTTTCAATCGCCCGATTGACCGGTTCGATTTATAAAATGAACACGTCTATATGTATTATATGTATGATAAAAGAAAACAAGAACATATCAACACAATTGAATTGAAGAAATTGAATCCAACTCAGTTAATCAAAATACTTAATGATTTAACCTTTCCCAATAAAAAAAATATTCAAAGTAGATAAGACAGGAAGCAACTAGCAAACGGCTTTATTTTTATTATCATTAATAATTATTTCTACCATAAATAAAACCAGCAAGTACAACACTTTCTACACATGTCTTTTTTGTCACATACAAACATGGTAGTATTTCACGTCCAACTAATAAGGCTGGGCTTTTATTAAAAGATGGGCTCATTTTTATTGGGCCGGGCTTTCAAGTCTAGATAGTAGCTTCATTGTGGGTAATTTCTGCACTTTGGAAAATATAACCCTAATAATATATTTTCTATTTTGGGTATGTCATTGTTTCATTTAATTGGCCAACATATTTATAATAAATCTGTCCTATTTAAGGTAGGATCTTTTGTTTGTTTGGATACACTGGAAAACCACCCTTCACTTTCTTCTCAAGAAAATGGAAAGTAAAATCTTTGGTGCATTCAAGTATCCTTTTTTAGTTGTTATTTTATTTTTTGGTTTTAAAATGTACTTCCTCCGTCCCAGCAAACTGATACTTTTATTTTGACTTCGGGTGTCTTTGACCAATAATTTATATAAAAAATAATGATTCTAATAAAAATTTAAAAATTATTATTGTATCATGATTGATAATACTTTCAATAACAATTTTTAGATTTTTATTAGGATCATTATTTTTTATACTCCCTCCGTCCCATTAGTATTAGCACAAACACTGTTTGCGCGGGAATTAAGGAATATGATATTTTAATAAAATGTTGTGAGTGTAAAAGAATGAGTGGAGAGAGAATGAGTGGAGGGTGTAATAAATTATAATGGTGTTGTGAGTATTAAAATAATGTAGGAGAGAGAATGAGTGGGGTTGGGTGAATATTTTATTAATATAAAGTTTCCTTTTTGGGAGTGTGCGGATATTAGCGGGACGCCCAAAAAGGAAAGTGTGCTAATATTAGCGGGACGGAGGGAGTATAAATTATTGGTCAAAGACACCCGAAATCAAAATAAAAGTATCAGTTTGCTGGGACGGAGGGAGTAATACTTTCTACCTCAGTCCATTTCAAAAGGCATAACCCCCAACACACACATTTTGGTTTCTCATTTCAAAAATTTAATCTATGATATTTAACAACAAATTAAAATATAAAGGAAATCAACTCAATAATACAGGATAGTAATAAATGGGAAGAATGTTATGATTAAAAGGCATAGGGAATGGGACAGAAAATTTAAGGGAGAAGTAATGGACGACCCGCTAGATTTGTGCTGGATTTAGCAAAAAGGTATAAGCTGGCAGGACGAGGATTCCATTTCTAGTAATTAATAACCATATATACACTCCCTCCGTCCCTTCCTTCGGCTCAAATTAAGGTTTTTTTTATTTTTTTATCATTGTAACTTTTTAGTTGTTTTATTAATTAAAATGGATAATGAGAGCTATTTCTCATTTTCATAACAAATACTCTGTACCTACTTTCTCTCTTATACTTTACTTTTCATATTTACAAAAGTTTTTTTTTTTAATTTGTATGTAAAGTTAAATTAAAAACCTTAATGGGGAAAGAATCATCAGTACTACATTTTCCGGCTAAAATGGACTTCTAATTTTATGACCTTTGCAAAGTGCAAACCCCCTCCCTCCCTCCCCCCCTCTCTCTCTTTCTATCTCTCTCTCTCTCTCTCTCTCTCTCTCTCTCTCTCTCTCTCCCTCTCCTCCCTCCCCCCCTCTCTTTCTCTTTCCCTCTCTCTATATTGATTAGGAAACTCAATTGGCATTTTATTTCAAGTTTTTGATTCCGATAGAGACACAAATGTAAATTTGCTTTCTTCCATTGCTAATATGTTCCATTGCTAATATGTTGTGCTCACTAAATTGGAACACAAATGTATCTACCGGATATATATTTAATAATTATCAGTAAATTTTCTTTCTTCCATTGGTAATATGTTTTGTTCACTGAATTGGATCATGTAGTATCTCGTACACCTTTGTCAACGCCCTTCGTCGTAGTTGAATTTTCATATTTTTTAGAAAATACTCCCTCCGTCCACTTACATAGTTCACAGTTACTGTTCACGCGTGGATTAAGGAAAAAAATAATGATATAAATGTTGTGAGTGTAAAAGTAAAATAGGAGAGAGAATGAGTGGAGGGAATATTAAATTATAATGGTGTTGTGAGTATTAAAATAATGTAGGAGAGAGAATGAGTGTGGTAGGATTAATTTTTTAATAATAAAAACTTTCCATTTTGGATAAAGAAACAAAGTGTGAAGTATGTATTTGGACGCCCAAAATAGAAAGTGTGAAGTATGTAAGTGGATGGAGGGAGTATATTTTATTTGTACTATGTTAACATTGTACTAAAAGTATTTTCTTACTTCAAAACACGACAATTGTGAAAGCAAAGTTAACCTAAATTTTTGCTGTACAACTTTTGTCCCTACATAAGTGAAATTTCTGATTTATTGTTGTTTTTTTTTTTTAAGGATGATGTTAAATCAGTGTTATTCTTGATCAATATTTTCTTTTTCTAAAAAACCCTTAAACTTATCAAAACCAAAGAGGTTTCTAATATCACTTCACAAGACTATCCTTTCCAAACGTACTTAAAAGAAAAGGAGGAAAAATAACTCACATGACTCACCAAACTCCAAATATAAATGCTATATCATCATCATCACTTCTCTGTAGTATGTGACTCTCTCTCTCTCCTCCATCTCTCTCAAAATTTATAAACATGAGTTCCTTTTTCTTTTCTCTTTACTTGTTGATATGATCTGAGCTAAACTGTTTTTGTCGATCTTCATTGTTTTGATCTTTCTTTCTCTGTGTCCCTACTAATAATGGAGAGATCAAACAGTTTGAACAATGACTTAAAACACCATAGCATTTATGCTAAAAGACCCATGAATCTGAAGGACTCATGGGATCACTATAATGATCATAATGATAATTTCCTTGGTGGGTTTTCATGGCCTCCAAGATCATACACTTGTACCTTCTGCAAAAGAGAATTCCGATCTGCTCAAGCACTCGGCGGACACATGAATGTTCATCGGAGAGATCGAGCAAGGCTCCGACAATCCCCTCCAAGAGATGGTCAATTCTACCCTGGTAATTTGCTTAACCTTAATGATCTATATCCAAACCCTAACCCTAACCCTAATTTCATTTCTTCATCACAACCTTCATCCCCTCAAAGACTTCTCAACCCCCCATTTACTTCTAAACTACCTCAGTTGTTGTCTCCTTCTCTCTCCTCCCCTTCCATGGATCAAGTTGGTGCTCCGACTCATCATTTATGTCCTAGAAGTGCAAATTCAGCCAAAATGAAATCTCAAGAAACCGTTTTTGATAAATTTTCTCACGAAAATGAATTTAAAGTTGTCAAAAAGGGAGAGATTGTTAGATTGAACTTGAAGATTGGCCTCCTAAGTGAATCAAAAGTTGATGATCTTGATTTGGAACTTCGGCTTGGGTACTCATAGATAAATATATTCTTCACCTCCTTCTAAGCATGACTTTCCATTTGAATGGATTATATCTCCTCACAAACCATGGAGAGGCTTGAAATGCATGAATATTCAAGACTCCAGATTGCGAAGAATATATAGATTTGGTACCATTTAACCCCACATAATTGATATCACTAATAGTTTGATTTTATTTTGTGTCTATATAAGCTAGCCCTAGGTCTTTTGAGTCCAAGGTATGTAGTATTCATATAAATCGTAATTAAATTAAATTATTGTGTCATATTTTTTTGTTTAATCTTCTCCTCATGACCCGTTGGTGGGAAGTATTATTATCTCAAGAGTCAAAGAAGAAGAATAAATGTGCCATGTTTTTGGTCGGACGAGGAAGCCAAAGTGGTAGCTGAATTCTACTTCTCTTCTTTCACAATTACCAGGAAATTAAAATTGACAAGTAGGAAATCTCGCTTTATGTATTTTAATCGAAAGATTAACCAGCTTAATTCAGGATAGCTGTCTCAGGATTCATTCCGATTGCAGCATTATAAAAAACTGAGCTTAGAAACCATGCATGTTAAGCTTCTAGCACCAATGACTTAACTAGAAAAGCCGTTTAAGATCAATCAAAATGCCTGCTTAGCGAACTAAGAAATTTTATCCTTAAAATTTTGATAGCCACAAGGCTTCTAGGAAGCATTATATGTACTTAAACAATTCGGAAATCCCTAACAAACTATTAGGATACCAAAAGCAATTTAAAAAATAACAATTACATTTATTGAAAATGTATAATGATCTTTTTACCTCTCAAACAACCTCAAAAGGGAAGTATTTATTGAGAATCCTTTTTTGTACTACAAGTTTGTTCTTAAGCTTGTTAGTGTTTTAGTGTTAATTAGTGTTTACTTGTTTAGTTAATTCTCTTTGTTTCTTGTTCTTGTATTGATAGCATATCTTTATAAAAGAGAAGTTTTGTTCACTATAGCATGTTGTTTTAGATATTTGGTTAAAACTTTATTTGGTTATTTATTCTATTTTTTTGCTGTGTTTCTGTACAGTATCTACTCTGTTGTAACTACATCAAAATCTACATTTCATCTCTAAGATTTATTTTCTCTGCATTTCTAGCTACCAAATTCTTCGATCCCAAAATAAATATTCATAAAATATCCAAATTTGATCCTAATCAAGGGTAATTTTGTACATTTTTTAAGATTTTTTTTTTGAATGGTAGGTATATAACACAAGAAAAAAAAAAGATAATTTGTTCGGACTAAAATTTGATTCTTGAGGTGCAAGAGTATAAATCTGTAATTGAGTATCAAATAATGTTAAACTTTATCTTTTTTGGCATTCGTACCCTAGGGCCCCTCATTCAGATCAAAAACTCATAAATATTCATGGATTTATCAAATTCCATATAAACCCAAGCACCTACCAATCCGCTCCTATACCTACGGTGTAATTAAGACTAGAATTACTCTTATACCTAAGGTATAAGAGTAATTTCCTTTAACAAATTTTCACAATTTCTTAAAAAAATTATAAAAATCTCATATTTTATTTACCGGTTTGCTCATATATATATCTAAAATATAAGACTAGATATACTCTTATACTTTAGGTATAGGAGTATTTTTTTCGTTTTTTACAAATTTACATATTTTCTTACAAAATAATAAAAGTATCATATATTATTAACCAGTTCGCTCATATATCTAAGGTATAAAACTAGGAAAAAATTAAAAATAAAAATTTTATTTTGACGCAAAAATAATAATCATGAGACAAAGAGAGAATTTTAGTGCTTGTGTGTTGTTTGAGCTGTGAATGAGAGGGGAGAGTAGAGGGAGGGATTTTATATGTGAGAGAGTGATGTGTTGGGTTTATACTTTATAAGGAATTTTAATTTGGATCTCGAATGTATTAGGTTTTAGTAAATTATGTGGTTATATATAGGTTTTTGTCCGAAATGAGGGGCCTTAAGGAACTAAACCTATCTTTTTCATGTGAGTGCGATAAAAAAATTGGGCATTAGAATTAAGGAAAATTAAGAGAGATAATTAATAGGAGTAGGTGTTTGTAAGTATGAAAAATAAAATAAAAGAAATAATGAGTGTGAAAAATAGTAAGTAGATTGGTATTGTGATTATATAAGAAAATTAGGAGAGATAATGAGTGAGAAAAATAGTGTAAAAGGAGAATGCCCCAAAAGTTCAAAAAAAATTCATAATGCCATATAAGTTTTTTTTTTCATATTATATTATCATGTTATATTATTTTGTAATAATATTGTATACAAGATAATGTGTAATGCTGCATTGATAATGATAGGTGGCACCGGCGACCAATGACCGGTGATCGGATTTCGGAGACCGAATTCCAGCGATCGGTGACGGCGGCGACGGCGGTGGGTGGGGCGGTGGGCGGCGGTGGCAAGAGTCAGTATTGAGGATGTTTTATCATAATTTTTAAATGCTTTATATAGAATACAGTATAATATAATATTGAATAAAAACTTATAAGACATTTAAATTAATGAAGAACTTGAGGGGAGGGTAAAATTTCCCTAGTGTAAAAAATTTTGTAATTTTGGACAGTCTCCACTCACGTATAACAAAAAAAAATAAGTTTTCACTTACGTGAGATGGTGGGAGTATTTATTTTAAATATTCACAACAACAATTACTGATAAAATTATTAAAATCTCATGAAATATATATTAATATTATAAAATTTAATTTGTCTTTTTGTTTTATACTATACTCCCTCCGTCCCGCTAATATCCGCACTAACACTGTTTGCGCGGGAATTAAGGAATATGATATTTTAATAAAATGTTGTGAGTGTAAAAGTAAAATAGGAGAGAGAATGAGTGAAGGGAATAGTAAATTATAATGTGTTGTGAGTATTAAAATAATGTAGGAGAGAGAATGAGTGGAGTATGGTGAATATTTTATTAATATAAAGTTTTCTTTTTGGGAGTGTGCGGTTTGTAATGGGACGCTCAAAAAGAAAAGTGTGCGATTTGTAGCGGGACGGAGGGGAGGGAGTATGTGGCAAAAAAAATTGTTTGGATAATGTCAATAGCAAAATAATAGTATTATCTTAAATTGCCGCTGATAATAAACATTCAATTGCAATGATGCGTAAAAGTGTGAACACTAAAGTGACCTATATTTAAGGGGAGGGTCTCGGTATCAAATAGTTGGTCAATTTTGAAGGAAAATCCAACCACAAAAGTTTGAAAGTCGAGAGAGAGAGAGAGAGAGAGAGAGAGAGAGAGAGAGGACACAAAATCTTACATAAAGGAAATTCCTTTGTCAATCTTTTTGACAATTGTCTGTATGTGTGCAACGTCGCCATCTCTTGTTGTACAGATATTTAATACGGAGTATACAAAGAGCTCGATTGGTATCCGAATAAAATTAGAAAATATTATTAGTAATCCCCTCATTATTGGGGATGGGTATTGTTAATTGTTGATCCTATTTTCAGAAAAAAAATGATGTTTGGTAGGAATAATATTAACGGATCATTTTCATGTTTTCATTTAAATAAAATATTCAATTTTCAATAATACCCCTATCATATTTTTGCCAAATTATCTTCAAATTACTGAATTTCCAAATGAAATCCAAACAACTATTTCAGCGGATGAAAGAAAAAATCACATTTTAAATTATATGAGAAATTATTATAAAATCCATGGAGATTTAAGAGGGTAAACTAAAAGCAATGCAATCGTGATCCACTTTTTTTTATGTACATATCAAAAACAAGAACTCATTTTATATATTGGTCCATTTTATTTCAAAATCAAAACACAAAATGATGATCAAAACGTTTGGAAAGTCAAATTAGGGCCGAAATTGAATATCACAACACATAGAATTACACAGAATTTGAGAAGAAATTGTGCAACGTTGTTAAGGTTACAATTATCACCATTATAAGTGGTGGTGCTAAAGGAACGTATGAAAGGATGGAACTAGTAGGAGCACAAATCGTATGAAAATTGAAAAGTGATAATTTGGAATTAAATTGGCATAGGTTTCAGAAGATATAAAATAACGTTGTAACATGAGGCTATGTTTTCAGAAAGAAGGATTGAGGGCATATTTGAATAAATTTTTATATTACGCTTATCCCGTACCATAGGATAATAATACTACATTTTGTTGGTGTAATGTCCTAGGCGTTTAGTTATGTTTGACTTATAACTTAAACCGCTATGTAATCGTCTTTATTTTTTATTATGGAACATATTTATTTGGCTTATTATATGTTTACATGTTTATTATAATAAATTGCGTCCCTAGTTATTGTGAATGACTAGTATAAGTTGGTAATGGATAATCATGGAGATGATTATATGCATAAGATACACATTACACTTATGGATACTTGCTAGAGAACAAGTACTGGACATGACCTACCGATGAGATTTATGACATGGTCAGTAATCATATATGTCATGATTAAATCTCATGATAGTCGTGTCATTGGATCCTTTGTACCTGAGATTATCATCGTCTTCCACATGATGAACATTGTGTTTGATGTAGTCTAACACTGTCTTTAATAGGATAGCAATAAGGGCTATGTTGACACGATTGGATTCTTGTAGGGAAGAATGATAAGTCAAGATGAGATTTGTCCCTCTCGTTGAGAGAGATGTTTGCTTGGCCCCCTCGATAAATAGTGTTAATGAAATGTGTGGCCACACTCAAGAGATTTGATAGAGATCAAATGCACTTGGATTATCAACATATTCGAAATCGAGAAAGCATTGAACAATATGAGTTGACGAGGACTATGACTCATGTTCAATTTGACATCGTGGACAAAGGGATTGTGACATTTGATCTATCAAGGAATCAAGCTTTGATGTTATATTAATTGGGTGGATATAATGGTTTGCTAGAAATCACTTACGTCTTGTGAGATCGATATTTCGACTCACTAACAACATACATATAATTTCTAAAGGGTCACACACAAAGAACGAATTTGAATTGGCTGAAAATTGGAATTTTGGGAATTGTCACGAATCGTGACCAGGAGCACGACTCGTGCCCTGGGTCACGACTCGTGACAAGGATCACGACTCATGCCCTTTAACCAGTACGATTGTGTTTTAAGGCAATTCATGAAAACTGGACATTCTGGGATTGGGGACGACTCGTGCCCTCAGGCACGAGTCGTGCTTCTTCAATCAATACGAGTGTAAAATAAAGAACGACTCGTGGGAACTAATGATTTTGCAAGGGCACGACTCGTGCCAACGGCAGAATTAGTTTCGTACGATCTGTTCCTTGTTTGGTAAAGTTTTTGGCTTGGACAAGGATTCTCCCTAAGTGTTAGGGATTTATAACAAGTATAAATAAAATCCTTTTTCCAGCCACAAACACACATCTTTTAGAGTTTATGAAACACTAAAGTTTTGATCTTTGATTGAGAATCAAATATCAAAGAAATCCCAAAATCAATTCCATATTTTAGCCATTGATTATTGAAAGGTGTTTCAATATTCGGAGGATCATCTAGCAATCCTACAAGACTCGTTCTTGGTTCGTTCGCGTGTGGATTACCATTAGAGGGTGATTCCGTTATCACCTAAAGCTTGGATCAATTTATCAGAAGAAGATCAAGGAGAAGATAGAGGATTCGGCAACAAATTCAAAGGTTAAATTTTGGAGATTCGTTTTGAACAAACATAATCGCTACAAGGTATGTAAAATCTATTTCATATGATTTCATCTCTTCATGCTAGACAAATTCAAGGCTAGGGTTTTGTTGTTTTATAAAGTTCTTCTGCTGCGTTTGTAACCCCAAAACCTAACACCTTTTATCTGGGATAATTAGCGAGGGGATAACGCTCTTATTCTGATAATGTGACTGGGTCGTGCTTGTCTCCCAAAGAGAGATAGACTTCAGTCAAAAGAAGTCATGCTCGGTGTTGAATGTGGTAATTGCGGTTAGAATATGGAAGACTATTTGCATCTATTTGTGACATGCCCGGTGGCTGAAGACAGTTGGAATCTTACGTCATTTGCAGCAAAGGTTGTTCAAGTGCATCATTCTTGCCACACGTTTGCAGATTAGTTGAAGGAGATGCTTCAATGTTTACATGGCGAAGATACAACAGTGTTTGCTATGGTGTTGAATGGGTTGTGGAAAGAAAGAAATAATAGGATTTGGCATAGATCTATGAAGCCGCCTGCTTTGATCATAAGAGGAGCAGTTTCGGATCTACATGATTGGAACACAGCAAAGGAAAGTTTACGATTCACTCCAACAGCGATAACAAGGCGGTGTAAAAGGTGGCACGCTCCAAAAGAAGTATACATTAAGATTAATTCAGATGTCTCTTTCTCGAATGGGCAAAGAATGACTGGGTTTGGCCAAGTTATCCGGAATGTGGCTGGTGTATTTGTTGCTGCAAAAACTCAGTCTATTCATGGAGTGATCAAGGTTGATGAAGGTGAAGCTAAAAGCCTATATATGTCTCTATGTTGGGCACAGGAGATGGGTTATTGATGGATGTGTATTTACCCATCCAAATGATGCACTTTTAGGCTTTCCTTGAGTTTGATTCCCGAGTTTTATGTATATTTGATGTGGTTTGTGAGTATTTTATGAGTACAGGGTATAGAGCTGATTAAAGGTGCATTTTATGGCTAAAAAGTGCAAAAGGAATAAAGTGGAGCGGAGCAGAGAAGAAAAAAAACTGAAATTACGAGCTCAAGGACTAAACTGGCATTTGAAAGCTTTTGGACTAAATTGGAAATATTGGAAAATTCAGGGACTGAACTGGGAAGATGGAATTTTCGGACGAATTTAATATATAAAAATTCGTGGGATTAAATGAAAAATAAAAGTCCAAAGAGCGAAGCGCAGAAGAAGTCATTAAAGTGGTCAAAGTGCGACTGCAAAATAGAGGGACGAACCGAATAACAATTGGTATTAAACAAGGCATTCCTAGGCAAAGGCTGGCCGAGGGAAGTTGCAAGCATGGCCGGCCAGTTAGGGCCATTTGGGGCCATGGCTGGATTGAATGGGCCAAGGCATTGCATGGCAAGGAAAAGCAAGGGCGGTCGCTGTTCCACAAGAGCGGCCGCTGTTATTAAAGCAATTGGCCTAGACAACTTACGGCCAACTTGGGCGGACGCGCTACTCCATCAGGGCGGCCGCGCTACGTCGGATTTCCAGCCTGTTTTCACGTATTTTACAAGGGCAGTCCGGGGATTTCTCACCTTGGTTGATTGATTTGCCCTAGCTTTATAATTTCCACAAAGTGACCACGTAGCCACGGAGAAGAACAAGTATATAATAAATTCATATTATCATATTATCAGATTATGAGAATTAGCATTAGATAGTTTTATTTTCTTTTCTTGGATCAACATCATTGAAGAAGAAGAACGATTCTTTTCAGGTTTTTATTATTTATTAATTATGAGTAGCTAAATTTATTAGATTTGTAGATTGTTTTGATCTTTACCGGATTTTTATGCATTAATATTTTAATTCTTTCTATTTAATTCCTTCTTGTTCATCAATATATTTTAATTCTTGTTCTTAGATTCGAGACGTATGTTAAGATACGAACTCATCTTTGAATAATTGGGTATTTATCGAGCCATTAATTTGGGCGATTTATACATTGACCACTATTGATTGAATAATTTGGTCTGTGCCGTAATAGAAGCGGATCAATATTAGGTTCTTTTATTCTTTCGTTCTTAATTTATTCTTGGCCTATTGTGGTACCGTAATAGAATCCACAATATTAAAAAGAGTATTTAGGATTGTAATCCGGCCACCTAACCGTGTCGATCCTAGCAAAAGTGAATGAACCCTAGAAGTTGAGTTAATGTTTTATAAGTAAAATTTTGCATAGAATGATGGTAAAGTGAAATCCAATCTACGAATCTCTGCTCATAATCTGTTTTCTCGTTTCTTTAGTTTTTAGTTATTTATTTTTATGCTCTTAGTTTCAAATCAAAATTATAAACTTTGGCTACTAAAATTCACTGCTTTCACTTTATTTGTTTACCAACGAGTCTCTGTGGATTCGACCCCTGCATTTGCATACTGCTACACCGGTAGTGAGTACACTTGCTCGGTATTTTTATTACAAGAGGGAGTTTTCCTCCATCAAGTTTTTGGCGCCGTTGCCGGGGACTTGTTGCAAGTAAACAAGTAGGTTAGGTAGTGAATGCAAGGTCGTCGTTCTTTGAAGCCTACATTGGTGCCATTGAACGACAACATAAATAGACTTAATAAAGCTAAAGACACTAAGCTTCTTGAGGAAGTATTTGAGGGCGATCCCCTCTTTAATCCCCTTTTCTCGGATTCTGACACTGAATCAGAACCCTCCACCACCGAGGTAGAGGAAGAGAAAGCCGAGATGGCAGTACCACCGGCACAAACTATGAATGATTTCCTGAGACCTAGGGTAGACACATCTACCTCTTGCATAGTGCTGTCCGATGCAGCCAAAAATTTAGAGGTCAAAGGACAATACTTTGCCATGTTGCCAAGCTTTCAAGGATTGCCTGGCGAGGATGCACTCACGTTCCTTAAAGAGTATATTATTGTTGTTGCTCAATTTTTGTTAAGACAGGGAGTGAGTGAGGAGCAAATTAGACTAAAGTGTTTTCCTTACACTCTTAAGGGAGTGGCAAAAACATGGTTGCTGATGCTTGCACCGAGCAGCATTAGTACTTGGGTAGAATTGCAAGATGTGTTCCTTAAAAGATATTACCCACATCATCTTTTGGCTAGTTTTAGACAGAAATTGATGACATTTTCCCAAGATGTGGGGGAGCCCTTTCATGAGGCATGGGAAAGATTTAATACGATGATAATGCAATGTCCCCATCATAATTTCACACTACCCTCACTGAACCAAGCCTTCTATGATGGCTTGAATGACAATGGTCAATCAATGGTTGACAATGCTGCTGGAGGCTCAATTGGAGCCAAGACCCCGGATGAGACTAAGGCTTTATTTGAGATGTTGAGTGCTAATTCTCAACAAAAGAGTTCGAGGGTAGGACAAGGGGGTATTAGATTTGAATGCTAGTGATAATCTTTCTAAGCAAATTGCAGTCTTGAGTAGTAAATTTGATAAATTATTTGCTGTGGCACTACATTGGTGCCAATGTTATTACCGATTATTGTACAAATTGTGGTTTATCATCTCATGTGACTAATATGTGTCCAAGTGCAGCAAATTTCTTGTATAATCACGAACAGGCACATGCTTTCAATGGATATGCACCAAGGCCACCACCCCAAGGCAACCAATATGGCAACTACAATCCATGGGGTGGCTATCATAATCAGCAAGTGAAACCTCTTCATGTGCCACCACCTGGACAACATGATAAAGAGCCTTGGGAGCCGCGATCCAGCGGTTAAGGATGGAGATGCGGCAAAGCAATAGAAATACGAATCTTTGCGTTTGAAAAGATGGGCACACAAGTAGAGCAACTTGTGAAGGTTGCCCAAGAGTTGATGAAAGAGAAAACCCACCCGAGCAAGCAAAGTCAATCACAACAGTGTGGGATGAAAGTGAGGAAATTGAGGAGGTATTTCTATCTTCTCTTGATAATATTGATTGTTTTGATAATAATAATGATGTTAATGAGAAAGAAAAAGTTAATCATGTTCAAAAAGACCCCGGGTGTTTCACTATCCCAATTTCTTTAGGGGGTCAAAATTTTAAAGGTTTGTTGGATCTTGGGGCAAGTGTCAATGTGATGCCCTTTCATGTTTTTAGAAGTTTGGGGGCATGTGAGTTGAAACCACCCATGAGAGACTTGCAATTGGCGGATCTCTCAATCAAAAGACCCTTAGGGGTTATTGAAGGGTGTTGGTTAAAATTGATAAAATCGTTATCCCCATTGATTTTTATGTAATGTGCATGGAGGGATCAAGTGAGGAACAACTGAAAACTCCCATTTTGCTTGGGAGACCATTTATGTTTGACACTAAGGCCACCATTGATGTGTGTCAAGGGGTGGTGTCCTTGAGAGGTATGGGGGAGGAATGTAAGTTTTGTATGTTTAATAATGACAAGAACCTTCCCCTTAATGATAGTTTTGTAGGAGCCATAACTGATGTTCCAATTTTTAAAAATGATGTGAATGGATGTGAGAAAAGTGGGGATAATGCGGACGTTTGTCCCTTGGCTAGTAACATTAAGGCCGACCAATACTCTAGGAGTAACGGGTCGTATCACTCCCCACACGACTCCCATAAAGAGTCGAATCCATCACATTTACCACAAGGGCCTTCAAAATCGAGAGTTAGTGAGGAGAGTTATAGTGATTTATCTGATTCTATATTTTTAAATATTTTTGTTCATGATAACTCTCTTGATCTTGGTTGCAAAGATGGTATTTTGCAGGTTGAAAGAGTTGAGTTTGGGGGTGAGAACCCCAATAAAAGGAAAAGAAAAAGGGGTAAGCAAAAGCGTAAAATTTTAAAAATAAATGTGGCTTTACCCCTACTTGTTGACAATGGAGTGCTGAAATGGAAAGAGAAGGGCGTTTGTGCCCGCGAGGAAAAGAGATGGTCCAAAGGCCGCAAAGCTAAGGCCAAGTAAGATTGGAACCATAGTCGGGCTAACGACTTTAAACAAATGCGCTGCTTGGGAGGCAACCCAATGAGGTATGTTTTACTGTTTTGTTAATTATTGTTTAGTAGTGTCTTGCTATCTTTCGAACTTAAGGCACGCTTTTGTTCTCTTTGCTATGAGGACATAGCATGTTTTGAGTTTGGGGGTGGGCAACTCTCCGAGTTTGTGGGTTTATAGGGGAGTGTATATAGTGTCACCCTCTAAAAAAATAGAAAAAATTAAAAATTTTGTTCTTTTCATAGTTGGGATGTTGGTCAAAGTCTGTGATGATTAGAGTATGCTTTAATTTTAGAATCACATGTGCTATTATTAGTGTAGTGATTGGGATTGCATTGAAACATTTAATTTATGATTGCACCACCTCTCACTTCCGTATCATATTCTTGGTCATTGTCATCAACTTAGGTGCCTTTTATGGGATCACTTTGTGTATTCTCGGGGTCCCTAGAACATGTTTGCATGATTGTCAATAACACGTCAATAGGTTACTTGATATATATGGCTATTCTTTGAATCCCTTTTTGTAAGCCTTAAACTTTCTAGTCACTAAAAATATTCCGCTAGAACCCCTTTTGAGCTTGAAAAAGAATGGAATCTCTCACAAAGTGGGAGGTTATCTTAGACCACCATTCGCCTTCAATTGTACCCTCATTGTCCTACCCTTTTAACCTATACACAAATTTAAATTTTTCTCACCTTTTCAAGAAAGTGAAACTAGGGAATGAATGGGGATATTTTGGGGGATGTTTTGAAAATTAAAGGATTGAGTGGAAAGTGGTCACGAAAAAAAAATGGGTCATGTTATGTAATGAAAAGAGGGGCTTGATAAAAAAAAAAAAATTATTGAATGCACATTCTTCGTGATGTAATTGTGCAAAGCAAAGCAAAAAAAAAAAAAAAAAAATGAAAATGAAAATTTCGAGCCCTCTCTAATGTCAAAGTGGAATTGTATTTCAAGGTGACCAAAGGAAGTAGCGGAATGTGCCCAACCCCATGTTGATGTATGAAAAAGTTTTAGTTTGTGGGTTGGCACATTGGAAAGTAATAAGGGTGAGTGGAGGATGTATTGTTAAAAGAAGACTTCCTAGTTTCACTTTCTTATTTTTCGTATGTCCTTACCTTCATTTGTAACCATGAACCTAGCCCTGCGATCTTTCGCACTTTACTGTTAGGCCATATTATTCTTTCAATATCGAGTAACCGGATTGACAATCGTGTTAAATATGCATATGAGTGTCCTTTTTGGGTTGTACTGTCTATGACATATTGAATTAGAGCATCACTTAGTGAATCCATAAACAATCTTAGGTTGTTGGCAGTGACCTCCCATAATTCATTCATCATTCATGCCGCGGTGGAAAATTGTGAGTTTTATGCTTCAATGTGATTGTAATCCCATTACTGTGGTGACACTTGTTGATTATGTGTGTTGGTAAGGATCTGAGACTTGTGTGGCCAATGACTCATCTGTGATAGAACATCCCAAAAATAATTATTTTGTTTTAATGTTTTTTTATTAGTATTTAGAGTAGTTTTATTTTAGTTCTTTTTAGTTTTGTTTTACTCGGGACGAGCAAAAGGTTAGTTTGTGGGTGTTTGATGGATGTGTATTTACCCATCCAAATGATGCACTTTTAGGCTTTCCTTGAGTTTGATTCCCGAGTTTTATGTATATTTGATGTGGTTTGTGAGTATTTTATGAGTACAGGGTATAGAGCTGATTAAAGGTGCATTTTATGGCTAAAAAGTGCAAAAGGAATAAAGTGGAGCGGAGCAGAGAAGAAAAAAAAACTGAAATTACGAGCTCAAGGACTAAACTGGCATTTGAAAGCTTTTGGACTAAATTGGAAATATTGGAAAATTCAGGGACTGAACTGGGAAGATGGAATTTTCGGACGAATTTAATATATAAAAATTCGTGGGATTAAATGAAAAATAAAAGTCCAAAGAGCGAAGCGCAGAAGAAGTCATTAAAGTGGTCAAAGTGCGACTGCAAAATAGAGGGACGAACCGAATAACAATTGGTATTAAACAAGGCATTCCTAGGCAAAGGCTGGCCGAGGGAAGTTGCAAGCATGGCCGGCCAGTTAGGGCCATTTGGGGCCATGGCTGGATTGAATGGGCCAAGGCATTGCATGGCAAGGAAAAGCAAGGGCGGTCGCTTTGCTTCCACAAGAGCGGCCGCAGTAAAGCAATTGGCCTAGACAACTTACGGCCAACTTGGGCGGACGCGCTACTCCATCAGGGCGGCCGCGCTACGTCGGATTTCCAGCCTGTTTTCACGTATTTTACAAGGGCAGTCCGGGGATTTCTCACCTTGGTTGATTGATTTGCCCTAGCTTTATAATTTCACAGCAGCCACGTAGCCACGGAGAAGAACAAGTATATAATAAATTCATATTATCATATTATCAGATTATGAGAATTAGCATTAGATAGTTTTATTTTCTTTTCTTGGATCAACATCATTGAAGAAGAAGAACGATTCTTTTCAGGTTTTTATTATTTATTAATTATGAGTAGCTAAATTTATTAGATTTGTAGATTGTTTTGATCTTTACCGGATTTTTATGCATTAATATTTTAATTCTTTCTATTTAATTCCTTCTTGTTCATCAATATATTTTAATTTCTTGTTCTTAGATTCAAGACGTATGTTAAGATACGAACTCATCTTTGAATAATTGGGTATTTATCGAGCCATTAATTTGGGCGATTTATACATTGACCACTATTGATTGAATAATTTGGTCTGTGCCGTAATAGAAGCGGATCAATATTAGGTTCTTTTATTCTTTCGTTCTTAATTTATTCTTGGCCTATTGTGGTACCGTAATAGAATCCACAATATTAAAAAGAGTATTTAGGATTGTAATCCGGTCACCTAACCGTGTCGATCCTAGCAAAAGTGAATGAACCCTAGAAGTTGAGTTAATGTTTTATAAGTAAAATTTTGCATAGAATGATGGTAAAGTGAAATCCAATCTACGAATCTCTGCTCATAATCTGTTTTCTCGTTTCTTTAGTTTTTAGTTATTTATTTTTATGCTCTTAGTTTCAAATCAAAATTATAAACTTTGGCTACTAAAATTCACTGCTTTCACTTTATTTGTTTACCAACGAGTCTCTGTGGATTCGACCCCTGCATTTGCATACTGCTACACCGGTAGTGAGTACACTTGCTCGGTATTTTTATTACAAGAGGGAGTTTTCCTCCATCAGTTATGATCGTGTGGAGTTTGAGATCGACTAAAAAATGGTGTATGATAAGCTGCATTTCATGGATCCTGGTCATTCAGAATTAGATATGCTCATTTTTTCGTGTAACGATATTATTCGTCTTCATCCTTATTATGTTTTGTTAATTTAGTTTGTCGTGAAACCAATTCTTTGGTGGATGTTGTCTCTAGGGCTGTATTTTTGATGGAGAAAATTCCACTGTGTAATAAAAATACCTTGCAAGTGTACAAGTTACCGAAGTAGCAACGTACAAAAGTAAGGGTCGAACCACCGAGACTCGTGTGCTTTAACAAGTAAATTCAATTAGTGCAAAAAGTAACAAACGGGGTTTTTGATTTGGTTTATTAACTAAGATACTAAAACAAGAAATTAACTATTTAATTAAAGAAAACAAGGAAGCAAGATATACGGATTTAATCAGATCAAAGGAATTCACGGATTGGATTTCATAATTGTCTCCTCTCTATGCTAAGATTTATTAAATAAAATGACAATCTCGTTCAAAGATTCTTTCGCTAGACTAAGGGTTGGGACGTTTGATGTTCGAATTGCAACCCTAATATTTCCGTTGTATTGTAAATTCCGCTAGGTCAAAACAACACTCAAGAAATTCATTAAGCACTTTAGAAATAAATGAATCTAGGTTTCCTCGTATTCCGCTAGGTCAACAAGCAAACCTAATTGATGAAATAGTGAACTTTAAATAAACTATCCACGCTAGTGCAACAGTCTAAACCAAATAAATAAATTATATATATTTCATCAAATATGAACGAGAAAGTTTGAATCAATTAAAATCGTACTAGCATAGAGATTCGACAACTACTACATTCAATCCATGAAAGAGGGGATTTAGCTACTCATATTTATGATAAAACTCACAAAATATGAATAACAATAATGCATCAAATCTGAGAAAATAACAAAAAACCTCAAAAACCCGAAATCCTTCACTGCTCCAAAACCTAGGCAAGAAAAATAAATTAAAGATACCTAATAGTTGTTCTAAAGGGAATATATATACCCCTTCCTTAGTCCTTATCTAATTAGGAAACAAAGTAATAAAAATCCATGAAAATATGTTCTCAAATCCGTGCTGACATCACAAAACGCGTCCTGGCACGAGTCGTGCTAATTAGCACGAGTCGTGCCCTTCAGTCCCAGTCGTGAGAACGAGTCGTGCCATATGGTCCCAATCGTTCTGAGTATAATTGCTTGATTCGTGGCTTGGCTTCCACTCATGCTCACGAGTCGTGCTCCCTAGGCCAAGTTGTTCTGATCAGTTCTTCTGGAATTGCCCTTGGCCCCCATTCGTTCTCCACTCGTGCCCAAGCCTTCTTCAGTCGTGCTCCACTCGTGCCAAATGCAGAATTGCCCAATTTTGACTCAGCTTTGACTGGCCTTCGTCCCTTGACTTTGTTTGACCCCGAGCTTTGACCTTGACCAATTTGTTGCCACTTTTTCACTGACCACTGACTTGCACTCTTCGACTCCATGAGATTTCACAACCAATTACAAAGAAAAAGACAAAACTACCCTCAAAATGCATTGTTTTCTCACACAACCCCACCTTACACAATGTCACTCAAATACATCAAAACCACTCTAAATACATCAAAACTCAATGAAAAGCATCCGGAAACATAGGTAAAATGATATATATAAAATCCACTCATCAAATTCCCCCACACTTAGACCATTACTCGTCCCTGAGTAATATCCTAACTCCAATCTAAAATTGGTCTAAAGCAGATGTGTGGAAGAAAATGATACCTAGCTCCTCTAACCACCAATACAAGTCAATCAAAATGATACCGGAGTGTACAAAATTTCGTCTCCATACGACTCCCCAAAAAAAAATATCCATGGCCCTAGCTTGACATCAAACTCCATAATAAAATGATCGTCCAAACTAGGGCCCTCACAATGAAAGTGGGGGGAAACTAACATGTCCTAAATTTTCCCCCACACTTGCTCACACTACATAATGTACACCCTCAATCAAAAGTTAATGTCAAGAAAAGGGAATGCTCAACAAAAACTTACCTCGTGCTATTCTCCAACCCCCCTTATTACTCCAAGGTGCACGAGGATTTCTATCCTAACGCCTCTAACACGAACCTCCATCTTCAAAATGATCCTACTCGAACTCCTAACTCCCCCTTATGTCTCCACGCCGGTGAATAAAGGATATTATTACTCAAATTCTCACCTTTTGCCTAAGTGCCCTTTCGGGTTTTCACTTAGCCCCTCTAATTTTATTTATTTTTTTTTTTTTTTTATATATATACAATATAAGGCACCGCCCTTCCCCCACACTTAAACTACACAGTGTCCTCAATGTGTGCACAATAATAAAACAGGACAGTTTAAATGCAAAAAGGGAAGGGGATAAGAAAATGTACCCTCAATATCTTGGGCCGAAGCCCCCATCCGGAAATTGGGCTTCACGGGCCAACTGCCGCTGTCTCCGCCTATCAGCTCTCCTCATCATCTCTACGAAATGCTCATCTGGGACTGGCTCGTAATGTCTCGGCTCAGACTGCTGCATCCAAAGCTCCTGCTGATGTACCATTCTATTCGTAGTATCCAGCCTGTCCTCCAAAGCCTCCAATCTATCGTCCTGAGCATCCCAACGCCTATCCACATAATCAAACCGAGTGCGCCACATCAAGTTCTGCGCCTCCCGAGCTTCACACTCCTCTCTATATCTCCTCTCCCGCTCCTCTACATCTCTCTGGTATTGAGCGTCCAAATATGCTCTCATATCACCCCAATTACCAAACGCTCCTGCCATATTAGACTGACCATGGCCCTGGCTTGCGTAGCCTCCACTCGTCCCGGCCTCAAATGGGTCTCTCATCTGGTGGTCCTCGCCACCCTGCTGCTCATGCTGCTCCTCCTCTTCGTCACTCACTATCTCACCCATATCCCTTTTCAAGTCACGCAATGTCATGTCTGCAACATATGGCATCCTCCAATCTCGCGCATACGGGCCATAAGGAAAAACTACCCCCTGCGCACACCGGAAACTCCTAACACCACCGTAATTAAAGGTCAAGGCATCATTCTGGCCCGAGATCCTCTCAAAGGTGTCATATCGGTATAGAAAGAACCGATCATAGAATAGAGGCCCCTCCGCATTGCCTACCGATCTAGGGTGATTACGGACAAAATTTTCCACCAATAGAGTCACCATGCCACCAACTGGAATATTCCCATTCCCATTGACTCATAAAGCTTCACATCTCCTAAAAAACAAATCAACCCAATCTGGAATCACAGTGTTGGAAGATAAGGCACACTCCATTGTCGCAAACTGTAAGGCATTCATTTGTACCGGCTCCCCGTTCGCATAAAACGTCATTGATAACCCTCTATAAAGCAATTTCCACGCCGGATGGGAAAGAGTCTTCATCACCACATAGGGCTTCTGCATATACTTGCCCGTCAACTCAAAAAAGAACGTCTCAACAGTTCTATCCCTCTCAGACCACTCTCCCCTGGGCTCACTCACACCCAAGTACTCTCTAGCTGCAGCATACGACAATGTCCTCGTGACATCATTTATATTAAACCTAACACTCCAAACTCCATTCTCCTCCCTCCTTTCCAAGGTTGCCAAAAATTCAAGCGTCACCCGCTTGTACACCCCCGCACTCTTGCCCAGAAATCCACCCAATCCGATGTTATTCAACAAACCCCCAACCAAATCATACAGACCCAACTTCTGCAATGTTTCCACACATAAAAATCTAGTTACTTGAACAACCCTACCATTCGCAAGGTTTCTCCATTTATTTTTTTGAGAATCCGTCAACTTAGTCAAGCCCATGAAATCGTCGGGAACTCGAGGGGGCTCCTCAATGACAATGTTTCTTTTCTTTTTAGGAGGAGCATCAACTCCTTTACCCCCTTTATCTTTTGTTCTTCCCATAATCAATCAATTAAAAACAACCACAATCACCACAAAACACTCCCACAATAACAGTCAATACAGTATTTGAAAAACAATATTATCACCCACACTATTCCAACCTTCCTCCAATATCACCAAGCAACACCCAACACAACTTAAAATCAACGGAGAAAACTGAAACAAAAGTACCTTTGAACCCCTTGAGTTCGCCGGAAAAGTTAGCCGGAAAGTCACCGGAGTTTGAGAAGATGCCCGACGACGAAAGAGAAAGCCAATGTAACACCAATCTTCAAAGAAGTTTGCTTCAATTCGCACTCCACAACAAGCATTCAACAAACCCAACACCACCTTCAAATTCAAGCTTTCCTTCAAAAAAAATCACCAACAATGGAGGCGTATTAGGGGCTAATTTTCGGCTTAGGATAGAGTGTAGGGGATGGGGATGAAGATTTGGTGGGTTAGGAGTGGAGATTTGAGGTTTGGAAGGGTAGTTTTTTAGAGAGAGATAGAAGGGTTTTTGAAATTAGGGTAGAGAGAGAAAGAGGGACGGCTGGGAATTTGGGGGAGAAGGGCACAACTGAAAGGGGTATTTGGGGACTGATGGTTTAATTCGGATAATGGCACGAGTCGTGCTATTTAGAACGAGTCGTGCACTTTCAATGGGCGGTGAGAAACCTAGGGATAATGCGGATGCTCAACTGATGGCTGTGGATAAGGCCGATGAGCACCATCCTAGTGATGGCCCGTTTCACCCCCTAGGCCACTTCAATGAGAAGTTGGTGCCCTCTATTGTGATTCCCCCAGTCCTTGAGTTGAAAGTTCTCCCGTCAAATTTAAAATATGCATTTTTAGGAGAGGGAGAGACTTTACCTGTCATAATTGCATCTGATTTGTCCACGGATCAAGAGGCCCAATTGATTGCTGTTTTGTGTGAATATAAAGAGGCCATTGGGTGGACATTAAAGGACATTAAGGGAATTAGTCCCACGATGTGCATGCACAGAATTCATCTCTTGGATGGTGCTAAACCGTCTAGGGAGAGACAAAGGAGGCTGAATCCTCACATGGAGGAAGCCGTGAGAAAAGAGGTCCTTAAATTGTTAGATGCGGGTATTATTTACCCGGTGGCTGAAAGTGAATGGGTAAGCCCGGTACAAGTTGTACCAAAAAGATCGGGCATCACTGTAGTTCAGAATGAGAAAGGTGAGGACGTGCCAATGAGGGAAGTGACCGGTCTTAGAATGTGTATTGACTTGAGAAAATTAAATGCTGCGACCAAGAAAGATCATTTTCCTTTACCTTTTATTGATCAGATGTTAGAAAGATTGGCCGGTCACTCTTACTATTGTTTTCTTGATGGCTTTTCGGGATATAATCAAATTGTCATAGACCCTGAAGATCAGTCCAAAACCACCTTCACATGTCCATTCGGCACTTATGCATTTAGGAGGATGCCCTTCGGGCTTTGCAATGCACCTGCGACATTTCAAAGGTGTATGACCTCCATTTTTTCGGATATGATTGAAAGGTGTGTTGAGGTTTTCATGGATGATTTTTTGGTTGTTGGTGATAGTTTTGATGATTGTTTAAAGAATTTGGCATCTGTTTTGAAAAGATGTTGTGAAACCAACCTGACGTTAAGTTGGGAAAAGTGCCATTTTCTTGTAAAGCATGGAATTGTTTTGGGTCACATTGTGTCAAGTAAGGGGATTGAGGTCGATAGGGCTAAAATTGATGTGATTGCTAAATTACCTTCCCCGAATTCAGTCAAGGGTGTGCGAAGTTTCCTAGGGCATGCGGGTTTCTATAGGCGATTTATAAAAGATTTTTCAAAAATTTGTAAGCCTTTATGTAATCTGCTTGCCAAGGATACGGAGTTCATTTTTGACCAAGAGTGTGTTGATGCGTTCAATTTGCTTAAGGAAAAGTTGACATGTGCCCCCATTCTTTCTAGTCCCAATTGGTCTCAGCCTTTTGAGATCATGTGTGATGCCTCGGACTTTGCTATTGGGGCTGTTTTGGGACAAAGGGTAGACAAATTGCCTTCCGTGATCCATTATGCTAGTAGAACACTTAATGATGCACAACTGAATTATACCACAACTGAAAAAGAATTTTTGGCTGTTGTGTTTGCATTGGAAAAGTTTCGTTCTTACTTGCTTGGGTCAAAGGTGATAATTTATTCTGACCATGCTGCATTGAAACATTTATTGAATAAAAAGGATGCTAAACCTCGGTTGTTGAGGTGGATGTTATTGTTACAAGAATTTGATGTTGAGATCCGAGACAAAAAGGGGAGTGAGAATGTGGTAGCGGATCATTTATCGAGGCTTGAGGACTATTCGTATCTTAATATCGAGGAGAGTGTGATTCCGGTTAATGAAAATTTTCCGGATGAACAATTTCTCGCCATACATGTCCAAGAGCCGTGGTATGCAGATTTTGTCAATTACTTGGTGTCCAATATGATCCCACCACAGTTCACCTATGACCAAAAACGTAAGTTTAGGTCCGATGTGAAACACTATATTTGGGACGATCCTTATTTGTGGAAAATTTGCCCGGACAAAATTGTGAGGAGATGTGTCCCGGACCACGAGCAAAGTAGTGTGTTGAGATTTTGTCATGAACTCCAATGTGGGGGTCATTTTAGTGGCCAAAAGACCGCTCGGAAAGTGCTTCAATCGGGTCTTTATTGGCCCACTTTGTTCAAAGATGCTCAAGCATTTTGCATTAGGTGTGATAGATGTCAACGGTCCGGGAATATAGGGAAGAGAGATGAGATGCCTTTACAACATAACTTGATAGTTGATATTTTTGATGTTTGGGGCATTGATTTTATGGGCCCATTTTCCCCGTCCCATGGTTTATAATATATATACTTGTAGCAGTTGATTATGTTTCAAAGTGGGTGGAGGCAATTCCCGCCCGCACAAATGATGCTAATGTTATTTGCAAGTTTGTTTGTGAGAATATTTTCAGCAGGTATGGCATGCCACGAGCAATCATTAGTGATCAAGGGACGCATTTCACGAACCGGATGTTCAATCAGCTGTTGAAAAAGTATGGGGTAGTCCACAAATTAGCCACGGCCTATCATCCTCAAACTTCGGGCCAAGTAGAGGTGAGCAACCGCCAAATCAAAGGGGTGCTTGAGAAAACAGTGTGCCCAAATTGCAAGGATTGGTCTCGAAAATTGTGTGACGCATTGTGGGCATATCGGACAGCATACAAGACCCCTATTGGCATGAGTCCGTATCGTATTGTTTATGGAAAGGAGTGCCATCTTCCGGTTGAATTGGAACACAAAGCGTATTGGGCCACCAAAGAGCTCAACATGGATTTGGCTCTAGCGGGAGAAAAGAGGTTGCTTGATTTGGATGAGCTTGAAGAACTTCGACAAGACAGTTATGAGAGTGCAAAACTGTATAAAGAGAGGACCAAACGATACCATGACAAAAATTTGAAGCCCAAGTTCATAAGACCGGGTATGAAAGTCCTTCTCTTCAACTCTCGTTTAAAGCTCTTTCCGGGCAAGTTAAGTTCTAGATGGTCGGGTCCATATGAGGTAGTGCATGTGTATTCGCACGGAGCAGTTGAGCTCAAAGATTTAAAAGATGGCACAGTGTTTAAAGTAAATGGTCACCGAGTAAAACCGTATTATGAAGGGGTGTCCATTTTGGAGGATATCGATGTGGTCGATTTGGTGGATCTGGAGGTGGCTACTTAATTCCTTTGAGGCATAACGTCGAGCTTAACGACTATAACCAAAGCGCTGATTGGGAGGCAACCCAATGGAGGTAACATTTACTGTTTTTCGTATTTTCGTATTAATCTCTTCATCGTTGCATTTGGATTCTGTTGTGTCTTTCTTGGTTGATGCCATGAGGACATACCATTATTTAAGTGTGGGGGTGGTGGTATTTATTTAAAAAAAATCCGCTTTTATGGGTCTTTGATTTCGTAAACGTGTCGAACTACGGTGACCTGAGCCTATTCTTGTGGGTAGTCCGCCCACATTAATGGGGACGTAGGCAACGAAAGTGCGGTCAAAATGTGTGTCAATTTCGGCATACAAATGGTCTAGCCAAAGACATTAAAAAAGGGCGGCTCACTGGGAGACAACCCGAATTTGTATTTGTATTTGTGTATTAAACTGGTGCTACTGAAAGGTATTTCTTTTGTTTAATGATGTGCAGGAAAACGCGCGTGGAGGAGCCAAGTCCTGGGCCTAAAAAAAAATGGAAAATTTGAAAATTGGCCCAGGATGAGCACGACTCGTGCTCATTAGCACGAGTGAAGCACGAGTGGGAGTGGTACCCCAGTTTCAATTAGAACGACTGAGGGGAGGAGTAACGAGTCGTTTTCACGACTGAACAAAGGTGCACGACTCGTTCTAAATAGCACGACTCGTGCCATTATCCGAATTAAACCATCAGTCCCCAAATACCCCTTTCAGTCGTGCCCTTCTCCCCCAAATTCCCAGCCGTCCCTCCTTCTCTCTCTATCCTAATTTCAAAAACCCTTCTATCTCTCTCTAAAAAACTACCCTTCCAAACCTCAAATCTCCACCCCTAACCCACCAAATCTTCATCCCCATCCCCTACACTCTATCCTAAGCCGAAAATTAGCCCCTAATACGCCTCCATTGTTGGTGATTTTTTTTTTAAGGAAAGCTTGAATTTGAAGGTGGTGTTGGGTTTGTTGAATGCTTGTTGTGGAGTGCGAATTGAAGCAAACTTCTTTGAAGATTGGTGTTACATTGGCTTTCTCTTTCGTCGCCGGGCATCTTCTCAAACTCCGGTGACTTTCCGGCTAACTTTTCCGGCGAACTCAAGGGGTTCAAAGGTACTTTTGTTTCAGTTTTCTCCGTTGATTTTAAGTTGTGTTGGGTGTTGCTTGGTGATATTGGAGGAAGGTTGGAATAGTGTGGGTGATAATATTGTTTTTCAAATACTGTATTGACTGTTATTGTGGGAGTGTTTTGTGGTGATTGTGGTTGTTTTTAATTGATTGATTATGGGAAGAACAAAAGATAAAGGGGGTAAAGGAGTTGATGCTCCTTTACCCCCTTTATCTTTTGTTCTTCCCATAATCAATCAATTAATTTTCTCAAGTCAATACACATTCTAAGACCGGTCACTTCCCTCATTGGCACGTCCTCACCTTTCTCATTCTGAACTACAGTGATGCCTGATCTTTTTGGTACAACTTGTACCGGGCTTACCCATTCACTTTCAGCCACCGGGTAAATAATACCCTCATCTAACAATTTAAGGACCTCTTTTCTCACGGCTTCCTCCATGTGAGGATTCAGCCTCCTTTGTCTCTCCCTAGACGGTTTAGCACCATCCAAGAGATGAATTTTGTTCATGCACATCGTGGGACTAATTCCCTTAATGTCCTTTAATGTCCACCCAATGGCCTCTTTATATTCACACAAAACAACAATCAATTGGGCCTCTTGATGTGGACAAATCAGATGCAATTATGACAGGTAAAGTCTCTCCCTCTCCTAAAAATGCATATTTTAAATTTGACGGGAGAACTTTCAACTCAACGACTGGGGGAATCACAATTGAGGGCGCCAACTTCTCATTGAAGTGGCCTAGGGGGTGAAACGGGCCATCACTAGGATGGTGCTCGTCGGCCTTATCCACAGCCATCAGTTGAGCATCTGCATTATCCCTAGGTTTCTCACCGCCCATTGAAATTAATGACTCTAACTCCTCACAATCTCTCTCATGCCATGCCATTTCACGCACACAATCATCAACCTCGTCAAACTCATCTACAAACATGCAAGACTCATCATGACCTACCGCATTTTTTATTACCTCAAAAACATTTATTTCAATTTTTTCATTTGCGACAGTCATGGAGAGAGTGCCACTAGCAATATTGATTACGGTGTTGGTCGTTGCCATGAATGGTCTCCCAAGCAAAATGGGTGAGTCACGGCGACTACCCTCACCGCGAGGCATCTCTAAAACCACAAAATCCACAAGAATGATTAATGACCCGACCTGAACTAAAACATCCTCTACGATGCCCAATGGTCTTTTGATGGACCGATCAGCGAGTTGTAGGGCCATCATAGTGGGTTTTAGCTTCGGTAAACCCAACTCAAGATACATGTAATAAGGCAACAGATTAATGCTTGCCCCAAGATCAAGCATAGCTCTCACCGTGTGAGAATCCCCCAAAGTAATGGAAATTAGGAAACTCCCGGGGTCTTTCATTTTCGGTGGGAGACTATGTTTGACTACAGCACTCGCATTCTCACCCAACACCAATTTATCATCTTTCACATACTGAATCTTCTTGGAATTAATTTCCTTGAAGAATTTGGCATACGCGGGAACATTCTTGATCACATTTAACAAAGGCAAATTTATATTAACTTTTGAAAACATGTCAATCAATTCTTTCATTTGGTGATCAAGTTTGTTCCTCAAAAATCTACCAGGGAAAGGAACAGGGGGCACATATGGCTTGGGGTTGGATTTTTCTACATTCACATTTTGCCCCAATCCATTAGTACCCTCATCCTCAGACACAACATCCTCAATAATCACATTTTCCACATTCGGGTTTTCCACAACAGAAGAGTCAACGACAGGGGGTGTAGGATGAGAAGAAGGAGAAGCTACCTGATTGTCTACCTGTTTGCCACCACGTAGGGTGAAGATGGCCTTGGCTTGCTCCCCTTGGCTAGGGAACGTACCCGGTTGTCGTCCCTGTAATGCCTCCGCCAATTGACCCATTTGGGTCTCCAACTTTTTCATTGCAGCAGCTTGATTGTTATTTGCTTGCTGCTGTTCTGCTCTCGCTTGGAGTTGCTCCGCTCTCATCTGATCCATCGCCTCTTCCCAAGGCTCTCTTTTCCTTTCGTAAGGCCCCTGCGGTGGTGGTTGGGGATGGAGAGGTTATTCGAATGTTGGTTTCCTCCCCAAGAAAAATTAGGGTGCTTTCCCCACCCAGGATTGTATGTCTCTGAAAATGGATTGTTCTGCGGAAACCTCTGCATATATGCTTGCATCGCTTGTACCTGCTCATGATTATGTAAATGGGGACTAGTGGAGGGGCAAACTTCATAAGAATGAGTGTTAGATCAACAAGTTACACAATTATCATGCATGACATTACCAACAGATGACACATTGGAAGCATAATTGGAAGTACTACTCATGGCCAACGTATCAAATCTTTGATTTAAAAGTGCAATTTGTTTAGCAAGCTCATCATTCATTCCTATTCCATTCACACTATTGGTTTTACCCCTTGACCCCTTTTGTTGTGAATTAGATGCTAATCTCTCAAAAAGATCTTGGGTCTCTTCCGCAGTTTTGGCTCCTAAAGAGCCTCCGGCTGCATTATCAACCATAGCCTGATCGGCTTGTGTCAACCCCCCATAGAAAGTTTGATGCAATAAAGGCAAAGGAAAATTATGGTGGGGACATTGCACCAAAAGCATCTTAAATCTGTCCCATGCTTCATGAAATGCCTCAAAAGAATCCTGTGTGAACCCTATAATTTTCTGTCTAAAAGTGGCTAACGTAGCATGCGGGAAGTATTTTCTCAAAAATATGTCATGTAATTCATCCCAAGTATTAATGCTCCTAGGTGGGAGCAACATGAGCCACTTCTTAGCATTATCCCTCAAAGCAAAGGGAAAACATTTCAATCTTAAGAGCTCATCAGTCACACCCTCTCTCAATAGAAAACTCGACACAATCATCATATATTCCCTCAAGAAGTTCAAAGAATCTTCAGAAGGGAGGCCATGAAATTGAGGGATCATGTTAAACAAATGGCCTTTTACCTCGTAACTTTTTGTTGCCTCATTCAACACAATGCAGGACACAGACGTGTCCACCAGCGGCCTAGAGAAGGCATCCATAGTGGGTGCTTGCAAAGCCATATCAAATGCAAATTCTTCTCCCTCGGTGGAAGAAGTTTCTAATTCACTCAAAGTTACCTCTGTCTCGGTGACAGAAGTTTCAGAATCAGTCTCGCTCACTTGAGTAGAGGGAATGCCTCTCTCAAATTTGTCTATATCGTCGTTCAAAGGAACCAAATTAGGATCCAATGACCGGCGACCAAACATGCACCGATTAAATAAACTTGTTAAAAATCACAACAAGTCCCCGGCAACGGCGCCAAAAACTTGATGGAGAAAATTCCATTGTGTAATAAAAATACCTTGCAAGTGTACAAGTTACCGAAGTAGCAACGTACAAAAGTAAGGGTCGAACCACCGAGACTCGTGTGCTTTAACAAGTAAATTCAATTAGTGCAAAAAGTAAAAAACGGGGTTTTTGATTTGGTTTATTAACTAAGATACTAAAACAAGAAATTAACTATTTAATTAAAGAAAACAAGGAAGCAAGAAATACGGATTTAATCAGATCAAAGGAATTCACGGATTGGATTTCATAATTGTCTCCTCTCTATGCTAAGATTTATTAAATAAAATGACAATCTCGTTCAAAGATTCTTTCGCTAGACTAAGGATTGGGACGTTTGATGTTCGGATTGCAACCCTAATATTTCCGTTGTATTGTAAATTCCGCTAGGTCAAAACAACACTCAAGAAATTCATTAAGCACTTTAGAAATAAATGAATCTAGGTTTCCTCGTATTCCGCTAGGTCAACAAGCAAACCTAATTGATGAAATAGTGAACTTTAAATAAACTATCCACGCTAGTGCAACAGTCTAAACCAAATAAATAAATTATATATATTTCATCAAATATGAACGAGAAAGTTTGAATCAATTAAAATCGTACTAGCATTGAGATTCGACAACTACTACATCCAATCCATGAAAGAGGGGATTTAGCTACTCATATTCATGATAAAACTCACAAAATATGAATAACAATAATGCATCAAATCTGAGAAAATAACAAAAAACCTCAAAAACCCGAAATTCTTCACTGCTCCAAAACCTAGGCAAGAAAAATAAATTAAAGGTACCTAATAGTTGTTCTAAAGGGAATATATATACTCCTTCCTTAGTCCTTAGCTAATTAGGAAACAAAGTAATAAAAATCCATGAAAATTTGTTCTCAAATCCGTGCTGACATCACAAAACGCGTCCTGGCACGAGTCGTGCTAATTAGCACGAGTCGTGCCCTTCAGTCCCAGTCGTGAGAATGAGTCGTGCCATATGGTCCCAATCGTTCTGAGTATAATTGATTGATTCGTGGCTTGGCTTCCACTCGTGCTCACGAGTCGTGCTCCCTAGGCCAAGTCGTTCTGATCAGTTCTTCTGAAATTGCCCTTGGCCCCCATTCGTTCTCCACTCGTGCCCAAGCCTTCTTCAGTCGTGCTCCACTCGTGCCAAATGCAGAATTGCCCAATTTTGACTCAGCTTTGACTGGCCTTCGTCCCTTGACTTTGTTTGACCCCGAGCTTTGACCTTGACCAATTTGTTGCCACTTTTTCACTGACCACTGACTTGCACTCTTCGACTCCATGAGATTTCACAACCAATTACAAAGAAAAAGACAAAACTACCCTCAAAATGCATTGTTTTCTCACATAACCTCACCTTACACAATGTCACTCAAATACATCAAAACCACTCTAAATACATCAAAACTCAGTGAAAAACATCCGGAAACATAGGTAAAATGATATGTATAAAATCCACTCATCAATTTTCTAATGCTAGCCCCACAATATGGGTTGAGTTACCGTCATTTGTGGATAGCCAATTGTGAGTACCCCAATCCAACTCGCGACCCTTTAAAGTGCCTTTTACACAATAAAAAGTGCACGGGGGAGTGTTTTGGTACATTTGTATATTATTCTGGAACTTTCGAGGGCTTTTCGTAAGTTTTTTGGGCTGGAAGTACCCGTAGGACGTTAATCCTGGTCTAAGGACCTATGGGGAATTATCCAGCTTGGACCTTTAAGGAATTGTCCAAGAGGGTTCCAGAATCTGCCACCTTGCATGTTTCTAGAAAAAAGCGGTTATGGCTCCCTCTGTCGTGCGACGGAACATGCCACTGGAAAAGCTAATCGTTGCGTCGTGCGACACTCTTAGCCACCTCCCATGCAGCTATAAATTGAGCCCTCCTCCTCTCATTTTAGGATCCCTTCTCGACTCCTTAGCATTACTCTGCTGAAATCATTCCAGAATAAGCACACTAGCCCAAAAACATACACAAACACACCAATTATTTATCAATTCTCTCTCTTTCTCATACACAATTCAACACACACTTCACATACACATATTGAAGATCCAATTCTCCCATAACTTCTGAGTTCGAATCCAGTTCCTGACGCTGAATTGAAGATCTCTATACCCAACTTGGTATAGAGATTGAGGTCTACGAGGGTAACGCACCCTAACTCTCCTTCTCTCTCTCCATCTTCCTTCTCCATTCAATTTCCATGCTAATTGTGTTGATCATGATTCATTCTGATTAGAGGTGTCATGTTTTAATCTCTAAATTGTTTTAATCATGTATTTGTTCTCGTGATAATGCATGATCTTGATTAATGTTGTGCTTTGTGCTCAAGTGCTAAGGTGAGTGTGGATCATTCCATATCCACATTCATCTGAGTATTGATCTCTCTCTGAGGTCTTCGTGACCTGTTTTCTATCTCTGTTAATATCAATTTAACCATTCATTATCTCTGTAAATCAAGCGTTGTAAAACCTCTGCAGATGGCATGGTGTGTCACGCAACACACTTGGCCATGTTAGGTCCTGTGTCGTGCGACACACCTAGCCCATCTACAATAGGATCTTTTAGTTGTAATCTGTTCTAATCAATGTAATCGGGATGTGGCCCCCCGCACCAAGTGGCTCACAAATTGTATTTCTCTCATTTTTGTAGTGAAAAGCAAAGCACATAAACACACATTTTTGTCTCACACATTTGCACACACATTTGAATGATATTGGATATTTTTATAGAAAGACTTCGCGAGGTGTGTTGGGTGAACTATCGGTTCTTCACAATACGTAACCTGACCCCGAGCCCTCTCTTTGATTTCATAAAAGGTTTTTCAATGTTTTCCATAAAACGGCGTTGCGCTCCTTCCTTTCACTTTTACATATTTCCCGTCCCATTTCCAAAACATAAAATAAAATTTTCATACGGGGTATGTTCAGTGGCGACTCCGCTGGGGACTTGAAACTTGTTTTCAAAAAGAGGGTCAAGCTTTCGTTCTTGTTAACATCCATTATTTTCATTTGTGTGTGCTTTGTTTGTGACATTATATGTGTGCATTTTATGTGCTTCTTTGGTTTCCTTGTTTTCCCTTACTTCTGTATGTTTTCTCTTGTTGTACTGAGGCTTGGCTTGGAGTCATGGCAATGCTTGGAGGCTAGGGCTTGTTCTGTTCTTGAACTCTGGAAATCTGGCTCTGTATGTCGGGCGACATACTTTGCCCAATCCATCATTCTGCAGGTTTTTGGTCTTTGGTGCATGTTGTGATTGTAGGGCAGTCCCATGATCAAATTATGATCATCTGATTGTGGTACTCTGTGGGGTTTGGTGTGTGTGTGTGTGTTGTTTTCCATTTCTCACCCTTTTCCAAAAAAAAAAATGAAAATAAAATTAAAAAAAAATTATTTTCACAAAATAAAAGAACATAGTCACCCGCACACCACATCACTAGATCTAGATCCCATTTGGTGCAATTGACGGCATCGCGGACAGTGATATATGTCACCTACGCTTGAGCGCCTAATATCAATCCTTTTCCCCTAGCGCATCATAAGTGGACCCACACTTTTTCAAGCTTACCCAACGGTTGGTTTTTGACACATCATTTTCAAAAATATACTAAAATGAATTGTTTCAAAATTAGTCATAGACTTTCATACCTATCCCAAAACCTAGCACGTGTGGGCATGTTGCCAATGCAACATGGTTTCACATATGGACATGTCGCTCTCACGACATGTTCTAACGAGAGATCATGCCTGAAGACTGTCGAATTGCGTCAAAAGTAAATTCCAACTCAAACTACCTACAGTTGATTAGTAGATAGGGTAAGTAGGGTCGAACCACCGAGACACGTATTCAAAGTAGAAAAAAATTATTGCTCTAACAAAGATTTAATAAAACAATGAGGGTTTTGTTGTTTTAAAAACTAATGCTTTTGAAGAAATAACTAAATTTGTATAGAAGAGATTTTAATAATAAAATGGAATTCCTGGAATTGGTTTCACAATTATGCTCAAATTTTAATAACCATCAATCAAAGTATACTTGGGGTTTGTTCTTACAAAATTATGATTGGGACACTTAGGCGGGTGCTTTGCAATCAAGTGTCTCCAATTAATCTATTCCCTTGGCCCGTTCATAGATTAATTAGAAACCCATTTAGACAATAAGAACAACAAGAACCACAATTCTTATGAATCTTTTGGCGGGAATTCAACAAATTGTCATTATCAAGCAAAGACTAATTACAATTGAAAATTTGGCGATTCACAATTATAATTCATGAATAGTCAAGAACAAATATGGCATTCAACATAAATATTCCAAAACTCCATTAAAAATTAACTTGATAATCCCAAGTCTACAATGAAAATGATAAAAATAAAAACTTAAAGCATAAAATTGTTACCTCCAATCCCAAGAACTAGATGTTTAGCTACCAATTACAAGCATGATGAACACCAAAAAAAATGTAAAAAGATGATAAGATGATTCTCTCATTTTTCTCTAGCTCTCCCTTTTTTTCAATTTACAAGAAAGCTCTAAATAACGTAAGTTAAAGGAACAAGAGATGGACGACCATCCATCTTCTTCAAATGTGCACTTTGGCCCCTTGTAAACTTGGAAAAACTGCTACCTTCCTTCGAATTCCACTATTTGCAATTAGGTCCCTGAAGATTCTGAAATTTCACAAAATGCTTCCAAATTGCTCATATCTTCACTTGAACCCCTGAAAACTAGAAAAACACTAAAACACCCATTAAAACACACAAAACTCAAGGATTAAGCTAAGAATAAGTCTATAAAGTATTAAATGGATGAGTGTAAAACTCACTCATCAATGCCATATTGTCAACATGCACCGACGAGAGGTCATGCCGGATTTTTTTTCTTGAATTTCTTCAGGAATACCCGTCATGCTGCCCAAATTTCTTCAGAAATTTAGACTGCTCGTCCGTCCCATAAATGCTTAGGTTTTATTTAGGTATTATTGCCTATTATTAATTTTTAACCAATATATTTGGTATATTTTGAATGGTGTGTCCCTAGGTTCCCCTCGAGGTTTAGATTGCAAGAATAAATGATTGTCCTTTCCCAATTGTTCCTAGGACTTAAAAGACACTGCTTTCTACTTGAACACTAATAAGGCGTTTGCACGAGTCCATCTCATTTCCTATTCTTCCCTCTCCCATACCTTCTCGAAATTCTTCCTCTCCTACACCTTATACACCTCTTTACCTCTACAGCTACGACAAGTTGGGTTCGTGCTCCCGTTCCTGGCACTCGTTTGGTCCGTATTCCCGAGGCAGAGGCAGTTCAAGTGTCCGGGTGGTCTTTATCTGATTCAGAATCCGAGATGTCTGGTGCAGAGAATGTGTTGGCTAGTCAGTCTGGAGGTTCCCCTGCTGTGGGTTAGCCGGGTTTGAATGATTTGTCTGTGGAAGAATTGAGAGTTACTCTTGAGGCCGCTTTGGTTTGTGAATGTGAGGCTCAATGCTCGCCCAGGATGCTAAGGCTAGGACATACGATGTACTTGCGCGCTTTGTGGAGGCAATGCGTGTCCGAGGGATTGTTGTGATTTGTCGCGCAGATGGTTCTTATGAGGAGATCACCAATGCGAACAACACTGATTGTGGGGCCGACAATGTTTCTCTCCCTTTTCAGCCCACTCATAATGCTACATCTCATCCCGCTTATCAAACGCATACTCCTCCTCCAACATCTCAACCCAGTCAAGCTCAAATTCAGAGTGTACAACTGATCCCCAATGCTTTCAGGGCTCCTAATCAGTTTGGGTCGCAGTGTCAACCTCAGCAAGGTTCTCAATGTTTTTGGCCTCCAAGTTCCCAGTACCAAGGTCAGTGTCATTTTTCGGACAATCAGTTTAATCAGGAGGGATTTCTACAGTTTCCTGCTAATCAACTTCAGCCTCAAGGAGGGTTTTCTCAACCATTGATGGGTCCATCTTATTGTTTCAGCTCGTCTTCTATGCAGAGTCAGTATCCAGGACCAACTCCGTATTTGACTTCTAGTGCTCCGCTTCGGAATCAAATGTCCTCTATTCCTGTCAGGACTCCCATTCGACAAGGGGTGCCAATACCCGAGTCACCTCCAAAGCTGGTTCAGAAGAAAAGAGGAAAACAACACTTTGATGATGTGGGGATGCCTGTAGATGAATTTTTTGAAATATTAGTAAACGGAGGACTTGTTCAGCCACTGGTAAATTACAGCCCTGTTCATCCCAACCCAAAGCTAGATAAGATCAAGTACTGTCGCTTCCATCAATACCCTGGTCATACTACCAATGATTTCATAACTATGAAAAAGATCATCCAAGGGCTCATGGATGATGAGAAGATTAAGGGAGGCCTTCAGGAGAGAAGTAATGTTCCGAATCATGTTTGGCTTCCACCTCGCAAGCAGCGGAAATTTGATGATCTTGGGACAACTACCGAAGAAGCATTCGATGATTTGATTCAAGTTGGAATGATTAAGCCCCTTGATAATTACAGCCCTGCTAATCTCAATCCCAATCTGGATAAGAGCAAGTATTGCCGCTACCACCAATATCCTGGCCATGTAACCAATGACTGCATCTCTTTAAAGGTGCCCATTCAAAAGCTTGTCGATGAGGCACTACTAGAAACTGTGTCTTTAACAACGGAATTTTCAGCGGCAGAATTATTCCGTCACTATATAGCGACAGAAATGATGCTATATCGACGTAATAATTTAGGCGTCGATTTTACCGACGGAATTAAATTCCGCCGCTAGATTCCTCGCTAAAAATGAATATTCGTCGAATATTCGTTTCAATTCCGCCACTAAAGTGCGTTTTACTAGACTTAACTCTACCGACGAAATTTTCCGTCGCTATTTCTTTTATCAGCGGCGGAATTAATCCGTCGGTGTTAATTTAATATTTTTTATTTTTTTTAAAATTCTCAGCGGCGAAATAATTCTGTCGGTGATAATATAATTTTTTTAATTTTTTTTAAAATTATCAACGGCGGAATAATTCCGTCGGTGGTAATTTATTTATTTTTTTTAATTTATTAGCGACAGAATAATTCCGTCGGTGATAATATAATTTTTTTAAAAAAAAATAATTTATTAGCGACGGAATAATTCCGTCGGTGGTAATTTATTTATTTTAAAATTTTTTAATTTATCAGCGACAGAATAATTGCGTCGGTGATAATATAATTTTTTTAATTAATTTATCAGCGACGAAATAATTCCGCCGCTGATAATATAATTTTTTTTTAAAATTATCAGCGGCGAAATAATTCCGTCGGTGGGAATTTATTTTATTTTTTTAATTTATCAATGACTTAATTAGACATATCCAAACGGTTTGGTTGCGGTTCCGGTTTGGAACCGCGGCTTCCCGTTCCCAAATAGCCGAAATCGTATTCGAACCATATTAATCCGGTTCCCGGTTCTATCCGCCGGCTCCGGTTCGGTTCCTAACGGTTCCACCGGTTCCATCACCATCTAACTTTTTTTTTAAATCCAAACCTATTAAGACAGTAAAGATGCTAACTAATCTGTTTTTTTTTTAATCCAAATCTCTTAAGACAATAAAGACACTACACTAAAAGTACAAATACTAAATAAATGCTAAATATTACATTTAACTTACCTTGATCAATCGCTGCCACCGGGTTCCCGTTCAGTCCTGCTGCCTTACTGCCTCGATTCCCAATATGGATTCGTATTCGAACCGTTTCAATCCGATTCACTATTACGTTCGGTTCCAGGTTCAAGCGGTTCCTGCTTCTCGCCGGTTCCCTGCCCGGTTCTACACGCCGGTTCCGGTTGGCCTGCCGGTTCCAGTTATTTGGACATGTCTAGACGGAATCCTTCCATCGGTGATAATATTATTTTTAATTTTTTTAATTTATCGACGGAATAATTTCGTCGGTGGTAATTTATTTACTTTCACTTATTTAGTTTTTTTCTATCTTTTTTATACCTTTTTTTTAAAAAAAACCACTAATTAACAAAGTCTAAAATATTATTTTCCAGTGAATAAAAAATAAAAAAAAATAAAAAAAATAAATATAATGTAGTCCGTCCCTCTTTTCTTGTATATACTTTCATTTATTTAGTTGGCTTACAAATTTTTACATGGATTGATCCCTAATCAATGCGGACCATTAATCTTAAACATCCAATGGTCCAAATTCATCAAAACAAAACCATTTCACAAACCATTTCACATTCTTAATTTCTCTTTATCTTCCAATTTATTTACTCAACACACACACTCACGCTTTCTCTCTCTACTACCAGATTCGGCCACTCCACCAGATCCGGCCACCCACACCCCACCCTCCTTTCTCTCTCTCTTCTCTCTCTCTTCTCTCTCTCTATCTCTCTCATCTCTCTGCCCTGGTTCGATTCATGGTGTGACGAGAATGATGCTTCCCCACCATTAATTCCGGCGAGCAAAGGAAATATAGTATGATTTGTTGGGGTTCAATCTTGGAAATATGGAACGAATATTGTGGTTGTTTTGGCTCTCTCAACGAATTTGGTGATTGTTGGGGTTCAATCTTGGAAATATGGAACGAATGATACTTCCCCACCATTAATTCTGGCGACCAAACTTCCCACCATTATACGACGCACCATCTCTCCTTTGAACCCCAACAACGCTGGTCTCCTCACTTGTTCGACTTAAACTGCAATATGGTGTCATCGATTAAGCTTTTGGGTGATGGGTTTATGAAAATAGAGAAAATGAAGAAGGAAATGACTAGTGAGATTGAGAAGATGCGAATGGAGACGGAGATGAAGCGTAATTTTGACATTTTTGTTTTTATTTTTTGAATTATTAGCGACGGAATATTCCGCTTCGCAATAGTAAATAAAAATTTAATTAAAAATTATATTTTCAATGACTGTGAATATTCCGTCGCCGAAATTAAAATTAAAATAAAATAAAATTATATCGACGACTAGATTATTTCGTCGGTGTCAATAATAAAATTAATGTAAAATAAAATTACTCACTGATGGAAATTTTCGCCATCGATTTAATTTGATTTTACGAATTTAAAATTTTTGTTTGGCATTGTGTGGAATATTTCACGTACGAAATAAAAATTAAATTAAAATAAATTAAACCTGGCGTAAATTTCCGTCGCTAAGTAATTTTATTTTTAATTAAATTTTTTATTACACCGGGCAAATGGAATATTTCGTCACATTGATACTAAAAAATTCTAATTAAAATAAATTAAATAAATGGCGAAAATTTCCGCTCAGTGATAACACTAGCGGAATACGATTTTCGTCGGTGTCCTAAGGACCACCGCGCGAGCATTGAGCGCCGACGGAATAATTCCGCCGATGGATGAACTTCTTAGCTTGACGGGATTACTACTTTAGCGGCGGAAATTCTCCGCCGCTAAAACATGTTTT